>OX451738.1:1396915223-1397426380 GCA_948472305.1 Vicia faba | reverse complement strand
TTATTATTTATTATTATTATTATTATTATTATTATTATTATTATTATTATTATTATTATTATTATTATTATTATTATTATTATTATTATATTATTATTATTATTATTATTATTATTATTATATTATTATTATTATTATTATTATTATTATTATTATTATTATTATTTATTATTATTATTATTATTATTATTATTATTATTATTATTATTATTATTATTATTATTATTATTATTATTATTATTATTATTATTATTATTATTATTATTATTATTATTATTATTATTATTATTATTATTATTATTTATTATTATTATTATTATTATTATTATTATTATATTATTATTATTATTATTATTATTATTATTATTATTATTATTATTATTATTATTATTATTATTATTATTATTATTATTATTATTATTATTATTATTATTATTATTATTATTATTATTATTATTATTATTATTATTATTATTATTATTATTATTATTATTATTACTATTATTATTATTATTATTATTATTATTATTATTATTATTATTATTATTATTATTATTATTATTATTATTATTATTATTATTATTATTATTATTATTATTATTATTATTATTATTATTATTATTATTATTATTATTATTATTATTATTATTATTATTATTATTATTATTATTATTATTATTATTATTATTATTATTATTATTATTATTATTATTATTATTATTATTATTATTATTATTATTATTATTATTATTATTATTATTATTTATTATTATTATTATTATTATTATTATTATTATTATTATTATTATTATTATTATTATTATTATTATTATTATTATTATTATTATTATTATTATTATTATTATTATTATTATTATTATTATTATTATTATTATTATTATTATTATTATTATTATTATTATTATTATTATTATTATTATTATTATTATTATTATTATTATTATTATTATTATTATTATTATTATTATTATTATTATTATTATTATTATTATTATTATTATTATTATTATTATTATTATTATTATTATTATTATTATTATTATTATTATTATTATTATTATTATTATTATTATTATTTGAGTAAAGAATTATTCCACTATGATGTGCATGATTTTGAAAATATGAAGTTTGAATACGTGTTATGATCATGACTAGTATGCATGTTTGAATTTCTTGGATATTTTGTGAATTCAAAATGTGACGCCCTCTTTGAGATGCATGTTATTTTAATCTGATTATTCTATTTATCCTATGTGGGATTAGAGGGTGTTACAATAGTGGTATCAGCGCAATAGTCGGTCAGATTGGCCAGGTTACTAATGAGTTTAATTCATGTTGTATTAGATTTGTGTATATGACACAATCGATATTGTTTGTCTGATGAGCGTTGTTGGTTGTTTGTTTGTTTGGAATCTTAGGACGATGGTTGCTGGAAGGAATAATGATGCTCTTGCTGAGGCCTTGAGAATGTTGGTTGGATCTATTGGGCAGATTCCTCAGGCGAATGCTGGTAACAGAGCTAAGGATGATGAGTTTCGTGCTTTAGGAAATTTCAGAGGTACAATCCTCCAATGTTAGAAGGAGAACATGAACCTAACAAGGTGCAGTCATGATTGAAGGAAATTGAAAGGATCTTTCAAGTCATGAATTGTAATGATGCGCAGAAGGTGCAGTTTGGTACTTACAAGCTGGAAAAGGAAGATGAGGACTGGTGGAACCATACTGTTTAGAGGTTTGATGAAGGTGGTATTGTGGTTACTTGGGCACTTTTCCATGATGCTTTTTTGGAGAATTATTTTCCAGAAGATGTGTGGGGAAAGAAAGAGGTGGAATTCCTTAGGCTGAAGCAGGGTAATGGGACAATAGTTGAGTATGCAGCTAGATTTCAAGAGCTGATTAAGTATTGTCCTCATTACAATACCACTAATGCTGAAAGGTATAAGTGTCTGAAGTTTGTGAATGGTTTGAGACCTGATATCAAGAAGGCTATTGGTTATCAACAGATTTCTCGTTTTTCTGAGTTGGTAAACAAGAGTAGGATTATGATGAAGATAATAGGGAGTGCTTCTTACTATAATAGTTTGAATGATGGGAAAGGAAAAGTTCAATTATGTGGGAAGCCATATGATGATAAGAGGAAATAAAAAGCTGGTTATGGCAAGAAGCCAAGTGGGGGGGAAGGGCTTCTACTCCTATTAAGTGCTTCAAGTGTGTTGTAGAAGGACATCATACTTCTGAATGTGGGAAGGGTGTTGGAGAGTGCTTTAAGTGTGTCAATCCAGGTCACAAAGCTAATCATTATAGGGTTGGTTTCGAATGTGACTTGCTACAACTGTGGTGAGCAAGGTCACATTGGCACCAAGTGTGATAATCCAAAGAAGGAGCAAGCTAGAGGGAAAGTGTTTTCATTGTCTGGTTCTGAGACTGCTGTTGAGGATAGACTAATTCGAGGTACGTGCTTTATTAATGGTACACCTTTGATTGCTATCATTGATACTGGTGCAACACATTCTTTCATTTCTTTGGATTGTGTTAAGAGGTTGAATCTTAAATTGTCTAATATGCATGGAAATATGATTATTGATACTCCTACTATGGGTTTTGTGTCTACTTCTGTTGTGTGTTTGAATTGTTCACTGAGTATCTTTGGCAGAGAATTTGGGATTGATTTAGTTTGTCTTCCGTTAGATCAACTTGATTTGATTCCTGGTATGAATTGGTTGGAGTAAAATCATGTTTATATAAATTGTTTTGATAAGACAATTATCTTTCGTGATTCTGGTGTCAAGAGGAATTTGTTTTTGTCTGCTAAGCAAGTAGATGAGTCTGTGCAAGACGGTGCCATGTTGTTTGCTTTGTTGGCAATGTTGGATCTCGACGAGAAGCAAACTATGGGTGAGTTTCCTATTGTCCGTGATTTTCCTGAGGTGTTTCCTAAAGATGTAAGTGTTTTTCCGCCAGAACGTGAGGTGGAGTTTACGGTCTACTTAGTTCCTGGAACTAGTCCCGTTTCTATTGATCCATATCGGATGTCAGCTTCTGAGTTGAAAGAGTTGAAGAGTCAGCTTGAGGATTTACTTGAGAAGAAGTTTATTCTTCCGAGTGTGTCGCCGTGGGGTGCACCTGTTTTGTTGGTTAAGAAGAAAGAAGGTTCTATGAGGCCGTGTGCTGATTATAGACAACTGAACAAGGTGACTATTAAGAATAAGTATCCACTTCCGAGGATTGATGATTTGATGGATCAGTTGGTTAGGGAAAATGTGTTCAATAAGATTGATTTGAGGTCTGGATATCATCAGATTCATGTGAAGGTTGAAGATATTCAGAAAACTGCTTTTAGGACGAGGTATGATCATTATGAGTATTCTATAACGCCGTTTGGTGTGACCAATGCACCTGATGTATTTATGGAATATATGAACAGGATTTTTCATGAGTATCTGGATCAATTTGTTATTATGTTCATTGATGACATTTTGATCCATTCTAAGAGTGAAGAGGATCATGTTGAACATTTGAGGATTATGTTATCTGTGTTGAAGGAGAAGCAGTTGTATGCTAAACTTTCTAAGTGTGAGTTTTGGTTGAAGGAAGTGAGTTTCCTTGGACATGTGATTTCGAGTAGGGGTATTTCTGTTGATCCTGCAAAGATTAAGGCTGTGTCTTAATGGAAAGCTCTGAAATGTATTTCTGAGATTAGAAGTTTTCTTAGTTTGGATGGTTATTATTGGAAGTTCATTAAAGGTTTTTCTAAGTTGGCCTTACCTTTGACGCAGTTGACTAGGAAGGGTTAAGCTTTTATTTGGAATTCGCAGTATGAAGCTAATTTTCAAGAACTTAAGAAAAGGTTGACAACCGCTCCTATTATGATTTTGCAGAATCCGACATAACCTTTTGTGGTTTATTGTGATGCTTCTTTGATGGGTTTAGGCAGTGTGTTGATGCGGAATCGACAAGTAGTAGCTTATACTTCCAGGGAACTTAAAGTTCATGAGAGGAATTATCTGATACATGATTTAAAGTTAGTTGATGTGGTGTTTGTATTGAAACTTTGGAGGCATTATTTGTTTGGATCGAGGTTCGATGTGTTTAGTGATCACAAAAGTTTGAAGTATCTGTTTGATCAGAAAGAGTTGAATATGAGACAAAGAAGATGGTTGGAATTCTTGAGGGATTATGATTTTGGTTTGAATTACCATCAGGGTAAAGCGAATGTTGTAGTTGATGCTTTTAGTAGGAAGTCTTTGCATATATCGATGTTGATGGTGTAAGAGTTGGATTTACTTGAACAATTTCGAGATTTAAGTTTGGTTTGTGAAGAGACTTCTTCTAGTGTTAAGCTTGGTATGTTAAAGCTTTACTAGTGGTATTCTCGATGACATTCGAAAAGGACATAAATCTAATTTGAGTTTAGTTGATCGATTGGCATTGATCAATCAAGGCCGAGGTGGTGATTTTCGGATTTATGAGAATGGTATCTTGAGATGTCGTGCTAGAGTTTGTGTTCCGCATGTGGGAGATTTGAAGAAAAGAATTCTTTATGAAGGGCATCGTAGTGGTTTGTGTATTCATCCTGAAGCTACTAAGATGTATCAAGATTTGAGGAAATTATTTTGGTAGTTAGGTATGAATAAAGATATCGCAAAGTTTGTGTATTCTTGTTTGATTTGTCAGAAGTCTAAGGTTAAACATCAGAAACCATATGGGTTTTTGCAACCGTTATCCATTCCTGAGTGAGAGTGGGATAATATTTCTATGGATTTTGTTTCAGGTTTCCCGAGGACTCCGAGTAATGGTGATGCTCTTTGGGTCATTGTAGATAGATTGACAAAATCTGCTCATTTTGTTCTAATTAGGATGGGTTATCCAATGGATAGATTTGATAAGTTGTATATTGAGAAGGTTGTGAGTTTGCATGGTGTTCCGTCGAGTATTGTTTCCGATAGAGATTCGAGGTTTACTTCGAATTTTTGGGAAGGTCTAAAAAGTGCTTTGGGTATGAAGTTGCGTTTGAGTTTGGTGTTTATCCGCAAAGAGATGGTCAGACTGAGAGGACGATTTAGTTACTTGAGGACCTTTTGAGAGCTTGTGTTTCAGAGCAAGGAGGTGCTTGGGATAGTTACTTTCCTTTGATTTAGTTTACTTATAACAACAGTTTCCATTCGAGTATTGGAATGGCACCGTTTGAGGCTTTGTATGGACGAAGGTTTAGGACGCCTTTATGTTGGTATGAATATGGTGAGAGTGTCTTCGTTCGACCCGAGATAGTTCAACAGACTACGGATAAGATCAAGATGATTCTAGAAAAGATGAGGATTTCTCAGAGTCTTCAAAAGAGTTATCATGATAAGAGGAGGAAAGTGCTTGAGTTTGAGAAGGATGATCATGTATTTCTGAGGGTTACTCCGGTAACTGGTGTTGGTAAAGCTTTAAAGTCGCGTAAGTTGACGCCGTATTTTATTGGTCCTTATCAAATTTCTGAGAAAGTAGGTGATGTGGCATATCAGATTTCTTTTCCACCATCACTTGCTAATCTTCATGATGTGTTTCATGTATCTCAGTTGAGGAAATACAATGCAGACCTATCCCATGTCATCCAATTAGATGATGTGCAAGTAAGGGATAATTTAACTGTTGAGACATTACCTATGCAGATGGAGGATAAGGAAGTGAAGAAACTTTGAGGTAAAGAAATCTCTTTGGTAAAAGTGGTTTGGGGAGGACTGGCAGATGGTAATGTGACTTGGGATCTTGAGAGTCAGATGAAGGATGCGTATCCTGAGTTGTTCGTTTGAGGTAATTTTCGAGGATGAAAATCTTTTAGTGACAGAGAGTTGTAACATCCCGATTTATATTTAGTATTATTTAATTATTTTATTAATTGTTATATTTTATGGTAATTAATTTAATTGTGTGATTTGGTGAATATTTGAATTATTAAAATGTGTGTTATTTGAATAATTGAGTTTATGAGTAAGAATAGAAAATAGCTAGTTGTTCCTAATAATGAGAAATAGAAGTAATAAAGAGGTGTGAATTACTAAGCCCAATAAGAAAACTATAGTCAATAAGGGTTACGAGAGATGATAAATTAGAACTCTCATTTTGTGAAAAGAAGAGAAGAACGAGAAGAGAAGAAGAGAAAGAGGAAGAGAGAAGAGGCAAAACCTAGAGGTGAATCTTCAAGAGGTAAGGTGGGAGAATCCTTATTATTATGGGTGTGTATGGTATGCAATGGGTAGTAACATGCTATGTGTGATTTGATTTTCAATTTATAGATCTAAACTCTCACATGTTAGGGTTTGTGTAGAAATCAATGGATTTGATAGAAATTAATGTGTTGAATGGAATAAAATGAGTACCTTCATGTTAGGTTGATGGATTATTGATAAAATTGGCAAACATGATGTTTTGTAGTGATGGGTAGTGTTTTTTATAAGAAAAATCGTGTGGAAATTAAGTTAAAATGCAGAAAAAACCATGTTTTAGAAGCTTGAGTCGACTCAAACTAAAGGGGGTCAGTGCAAGACAACGCTCTAGGCAAGGAAGTGTTCTCACGCAGTTTTGCATCGACTCATAGTTCTTTTGCGTCGACTCATTCTTTGCGTTGACTCATACAGGGTTTCGCATAGACTCATACAACACGTTTTCTGGAAGATTTTGTAACGGCCATAACTTTTGAACTGTATCTCCATTTTAAACGCTGTTTAAATCGTTAGAAAGCTAACGCAATAAACTATAAGATAGAACTAGGTTTGCTAGAATTGGTTGATTAGAATAATAGTTTGGATATTATTTTTTATGTGTCATGAATGGATGATAAATGGAAATAACATGTTCTAACATTGTTTTCTATTCGTGATATGTGTGATTGATGAATGTTATATGACTGCATTGTGTTGATGATATATGTGTGTTTATGCAACGGTGGAAAATTCATTTTGATGGATTATTGTGATAAGAGGTATGATTAAGGTTTGGTCATAATCTTAATTTTCATATAATGGGTTATGTTTGCACATGCATGTATGGGGAGATTGAACTCCGGTTGGTTGCTTTGATCCTTATGTGGAAATAGAAGCAGTGAATTATATGTTCATATTGGTTGCTTTGATCCTTGTGTGGAAATAGAAGCGGTGAACTATAAGTTCATATTGGTGGGCTTTGGTCTAGTCTAGATCGGAAGCGTGGCTCTGGTTCTAAATGTTGAATCAGGAGCGAGGTGAACTCGATGTTCACGATGGTACCACATGCATGAGTCGCATTGAGTCGCATTGGAGTCGCATTTGTTGTTATGTGATGTTGTTCTTTGAATCCATAAGTGTGTGATAATTGGTTTAACCGAGACTTTGATGATGATTTCAATGTATGTGATGATTGTGTGAATTATTTTACTGGGATATAATTGTCTTGGTACTTGTATTGGTGAAGCCATGTTGTATAGATAATTATACGAAGTGTGATGAATTATTGGAATGTATGCATGTTATATACATTGTTTATATTATACACACATATATATATATATATATATATATATATATATATATATATATATATATATATATATATATATATATATATATATATATATATATATATATATATATATATATATATATATATATATATATATATATATATATATATATATATATATATATATATATATATATATATATACATAATAATGTGAATTCTCACACTTCTGTTGTAATGATGTTCTATGCAACATCGTGCAAGTACTGATGATTGCGGTGATACTTGCCAGGATTAGTCAGAGGAGTTAGATCCTTATCTATCCGTTTATCCCTAGGTAGTGAGTCATTGCTCTGGTCTATGTAACACGGAGGGGGGGGGGGGGGGGGGTTGAACTCATGTTTATTTGAAGAGATATTGTTATTTCTCTTATTTGAATTGTATGTTGAGAGTTTATGTTGAGTGGCCTCAATGCCTAATAATTTTAGATCCATGACTTGTTATGAGAATTTATGATTATAGTATGGGATATAATCAATATTATTATCATTATTATTTGAGTAAAGAATTATTCCACTATGATGTGCATGATTTTGAAAACATGAAGTTTGAACACGTGTTATGTTCATGACCAGTATGCATGTTTGAATTTCTTGGATATTTTGTGAATTCAAAATGTGACGCGCTCTTTGAGATACATGCTATTTTACTATGATTATGCTATTTATGCTATGTGGGATTAGAGGGTGTTACACATAGCTCTAAAATTTGACTTGGATAGCACAATTTAGGAAGTCTTAGAACTTGGTTCTTCTTCTGTTAGCTTCAGTGAGGTTCAAGGATCGTGAATTGACAAAGAAAATGGATTGAGGAAAGTTGTAAAAGCAAATTCAAAGTTTTAGAAAATTGGGTTCAAGAAGAAGTTTGTCAGGGAGATTCTGCCTCTCTAAGCTTGAGAAAATGAATGAGGTATGTTCCTATATTTATAGGGACGCTGATTAAATGCTCAAGCGTGTGAAATAATGAGATTTGGAGGGAATTCATGTGAACCTAATACACGAGTAATGTGTGACCTGTTTAGCATCAAACTCATCCAATCCTTGCTTTTCAAGGCTCTAATCTACTTTGGCAAGTTGGTTAAACATGTTTAGACCAAAAACGCGTGCTAATTTGATGTTTAGAAGCCACAACATGAATTTCAAATTCTGATTTGAAGTGAAACTTTTGTTTCAAGCTACCATTTTTGACTCAATGGCATTCTCAGATCAAGGAGTCTTAGGACATGATTCTTGAAGATTTAGAAAGATGAGATCACAAGCTTTATAATGTGCATAGAATGGAATAAAATGGATGCTTGAGCTTAAAATTTTGATGATTCAAAGTTTAGAAAAAGAGGTTGACTTTTGTACTTAGAAAAATTCTAAGTTTTTCTTCAAAAAATGACTTATAATGTCTTGCATCCAAACATAGCCTTGCATTTGAAATTTTCTCTTGACCAAAAGAGATGGAATGAACTAGATCTCTTGAATGAAATTTTGAGACTTGAACCATTTAAAATCTCCAAAGTTATGACTTGTTGAAGTTGGCAAAAATTCATAAAATGACCTATAATCTTTTGCATCTTTAGTGCATTTTCCATCCATTTTCAAAATTTGCACATAAAAGGAGAGTTGAACTTCACATCTTCAAGATCATTGTGGAAAAAGAATGGGATAAAGGAGATAAAAATTTACCAAGGTATGATCTTTTGAAGTCACCTAAGGGAATTTGATGGCTTATCTAGAAGACTTGTAACCTTTCTTCATCATTAGGTATCTTCTACACAAAATTTTCTTGAAACTTTTGAAGTGATTTGTTGATAACATTTGAGGAGAATCATGTTTTTGGAATCACTCAAAAATACCAAAATATGAGTAGGATAGCCCTTAGAAGTTGAAAACCCTAGCCCTCTAGAGCAACAAAATGCCTTGGAAACCCTTTTCAATTTTGACAAGCCTCCTTGCATACATACTTTTGTCATGTAAATAGAAGTTGTTGAGGATGATAATGAGGAAACATAGCAACCATAACCACTTCCAAATATTGAGAATTGAGGTAAATATGCACTTGTGACCAAGAAATCAAAAACTTGTCCAATTAGGTCAAACTTCTACAATCAACTCTTGTATCTTTGAACTATCTTTGACAACTTGAGGCATGATTATTCATAATAGACTTTGTCATGATATTACCTCAAAGCATATTCAATAATGAAGGTTGAATCTCAGTGAAGCTTTATTGAAGAAGGTATGGTAATAGACTCATGAACCTGTAGATCAAATTGATGGAATGCATTGTGCTTTCACCTATAACATCATCAATTAGGGAAAACATTTATTATATTTATTAGTTAAAAGGTTAATCAATACAAAACATAGATGATCAAAAAAGTAAAAGTCAAGGTGCTTAGTGATTCCCCATGAGCAAAGCGAAAGATAAGGAGATGAGCCAAACCCTAGTGTGTAATCTTGTTGTATTGTGATGGTATGAGATAATAGAGGAATCTTAGGGGGAAAATTAGGGTACAACAGTGTGAAATTACAAAACATGACCATGGGCTCAAATGAAGGGTTCAAAGATTATGCCCAGAAGTGGAGAGACTTAGCTGGAAGGGTGCAACCTCCCTTGTCTAACCGGGAGTTAGTTGATATGTTCATGGGCACTCTGACAAGTCCATTCTTTAATCATCTGATTGGAAGCTCATCATCTGATTTTACCGAGCTGATTCTAACTGGAGAACATGTCGAAAGTGGTATTAAGAGTGGAAAAATTCAAGTGGCTGCATCTTCGAGTGTTGTAAAGAAGACATTCAATGGTAAGAAGGAGACCAATATTGTTTATAGCCAGAAGGGTCGTGTCAAAAGTGATCTCAATCAGTTTGTGGGAGCGGTATTAATTTCTAATCTTACGCCTGTTTAACAACAACCACAACAAGGTAATCAGCGTAGGTCAGACGCTCCAAGAAGACAGTTTATGAAGATCAGTATGCAATTATCTCAGGCATTACAACATTTACTTAAAGCAGAGCTGATAACGTTGATGGAGCCTCCCCAAAACCCCAACACCTCCTCTCCTCGATACAATTCAAATTCAAAGTGTACTTATCATTCCAACAGTCCTGGGCACAATACCGATAACTTCTGGGCCTTGAAAAACAAAATTCAAGACATGATTGACAACAAAGAGATTGAGTTTAATCCTCCAGAGACCCCGAATGTGATTACTGCACCTATTATGAAGCATGACAAAGGAATATGTGCAATCGACGATGTTCTTTTATGTTTCTACTATAAGTGAATTGGTTACTCCCTACCAGTCATCAAGAAGAATCTGTTGGAGCCCAATTTATTTCTGGGCTGTATTGAAAAATTTGACTGTTATGCAGCCCAACCCAATGGCTGCAAGTTGCTGAAGGAAGGTGTTCAACCCATAATGGACAATCATATAGTTCTGATCGAGAAGGTTTTGTCTGCTGGGGATACGTGTCAAGACTTATCCCTAATTTTTGGCCCTCCTGTCAGGATCACCTCCAAAGGTCCTGTAAGGATTACTTCCAATCCGAAAGCTGCTCCTCTGACCATCACTACACCTGGACCTATCCCATATTCTTCGGATAAAGTTATTCCTTAGATCTATGGATCCGATTTTACTACCAAGGCGTCAAGCAAGAACTATTGAGTATTGAAGATAAAGTTACTGAAGTTGTTGATTCCGGTATTGACATTATTTTTGGGACCAGTAAGATTACTATAAGCAGAAGGGTTTCCTCCCCGGAAATGTCTCTGAAGACTGTAGCCACACCTATTAAGGTTACTACTACCAAGTCAACTACTGAATCTCGGGGCAAAGAAAAAATAGCGGAACCTTCCCAGACGGAGGTGCCTAAAGAAGTTGCAATTGAAGACACTCCTAGACAAGAGTTGGAAGAGGTATTGAAGATTATCTGAAAGAATGACTATAAAATTGTTGAACAGCTGGGGCAGACACCATCCAAAATCTCCATGTTATCCCCGCTACTGTGTTCTGAAGCCCATGCATAAGCTTTAGTGAAAATTTTGAAGACTTCTCACTTACCACAAGAGATTTATGCCAATCAATTTGGAAGTTATGTTTCTAGATTAACGACTGACAATGGGTTAGGTTTTTCTAATGCAGATTTGACTCCTGAAGGGAGAAACCACAACAAAGCCCTATATGTCTCCATTGAGTGTAAGGGCACTACTTTAGATCATGTATTGGTTGATACTGGTTCTTCGTTGAATGTTCTACCAAAGGATGCACTTGACATACTTGATTGTGAAGGGGTTACGCTGAAACCCAGTTATATTATAGTTCGAGCCTTTGACAGATCAAAAAGCATGGTACACGGAAAAGTAGATCTTCTGATCAAGGTTGGTTCGTAGATATTTGAATCTACCTTCTATGTAATGGACATTCGACCAACTTACTCTTGCTTATTGGGACGCCCCTGGATCCATGGGGTAGGCGCTGTCACCTCGACCCTACATCAAAAGTTAAAATATCCTGTGAACAGAAAGATTGTTATTGTCTGCGGTGAAGAAGATTATATGATTAGCCATTTAAATTCTTTTCGATATGTAGAGATGGACAACAAATTCATCGAGACTCCCTTTCAAACTTTTGAAGTTATCCCTCCATCCGCTACTGAAGATGTTACTACCATTCCCAAAATTACCAGGGTTCCACCCATGATGGCTTCACTGAAAGATGATAAAGCCACTATAGAAGAAGGTGGTTGTACTATTTGGGGCCAACTTCCTAACATTCCCCATAAATCTGAAAAATTTCGTTTGAGTTTTACTATAGAGGGTCAAAAGGATGTTCGTCGCGCTTGTGCTGGAAGGCCACCTTTTCGCATCAGCAACAACAGAGTCAACGTAATAGAAGATGCTGACAGTAATTCTGACCTTGACAGCTGGATCTTTCCTACCATTGGCAAAGGGCTCAGCAACTGGAAGACGAAAGAAATTATCTATATTTCCTTTAGTCAGGAATAATAGCTACATTTCTGTTTTTATTTCTTTCAAAGTTTGGTTATGTAATATTTAAGAAATGAATTTAAACCTTGTGCCTTACCCGGGGCACAACGGTTTGCTTGTTAAGGGTTGCCATTTCATAAACATATTTTCATTTAATAAAAGCATTGGACGTTTTTCATCCAAATTTTTGTGCTCTCTGTCTTTCTTTTTTTACTTTTTATCATTTTCAAATAGCTATGTGTTCTTACACACACCCACAAAATAAATTGCATAGCCACATCCACTCTGGATCCCGTTGATAACGACTTTGCTATTGCCACTTATGACTTTGAAAATACGATCTACCAAGCCGAGGAAGAGGGTGAGGAAGATTGTGAAATACTTGGAGAACTTTCCAGACTGTTAATACGAGAGGAAAAGGCTATTCAACCACATGAAGAGCCAGTTGAAGTCGTAAACTTGGGTTCTGAAACAGACAGAAAAGAAGTCAAGATAGGCGCCAACTTAGAGGACAGTGTCAAGAGAAGGTTAATACAAATGTTGCATGAATATGTTGAGATCTTTGCTTGGTCGTATGAAGATATGATAGGGCTCGATACCGATATTATGGTTTATTGTCTACCGATGAAAGAGGGTTGTTCTCCGATAAAGCAAAACATTTGTCGCATGGGCACCGAGATGTCAGAAAGGATTAAAGCCGAGGTTACGAGACAATTCAACGCATGTTTCTTAGCTGTTACGTCATATCCTCAATGGGTTGCAAATGTTGTCCCGATGCCGAAGAAAGACGACAAGGTGCGTATGTGTGTAGATTACAGAGATCTGAACAGGGCGAGCCCTAAAGATGACTTCCCGCTTCCACATATTGATTTTTTGGTCGACAACACCGCTCATCACAAGGTATTCTCCTTCGTGTATGGTTTCTCAGGGTATAATCAGATCAAGATGGTACCTAAAGACATGGAAAAGACTACTTTTGTTACATAGTGATGCACTTTCTGTTACAAGGTTATGCCTTTTGTGTTGAAGAACGATGGCGCCACATATCAGCGTTCCATGGTAGCTTTGTTCCATGACATGATTCATCACGAGATAGAGGTCTATGTCAATGATATGATATCCAAATCTCAGACTGAAGAAGAGCATCTTAACCATCTACATAAATTGTTTGAGAGGCTGAAAAAGTAAAAGTTGAGATTGAATCCGAACAAGTGCACCTTTGGGGTGAGATCCGGTAAGGTCCCGGGTTTCATTGTCAGCGATAAAGGTATTGAAGTTGATCCCACCAAAGTAAAAGTTATTCAAGAAATGCCCACTCCACGTGCTTTGAAGGAAGTCTGAGGTTTCTTGGGACGACTGGATTATATTTCCCGATTCATTTCTCATTTGACTGCTACTTGTGAGCCAATCTTCAAGCTTCTGATGAAAGATCAGGTAATAAAATGGAACGACAATTGTCAAACAGCTTTTGAAAAGATCAAGGATCACCTACAAGAACCTCCAATTATGATGCCACCAGTTGAAGGAAGACCCCTAATCATGTATCTAACAGTGCTAGAGAATTCAATGGGGTGTGTACTGGGCCAGCATGACGAGTCTGGTCAAAAAGAGCATGCAATATACTACCTTAGCAAAAAGTTTACCGACTTTGAAACAAGATACTCACTACTTGAGAAAAGTTTATGCACTTTGGTATGGGCTACTCACCGACTAAGACAACATATGTTGACTCATACTACCTTATTGATGTCAAAGATGGATCCCATCAAATACATATTCGAGAAGACAACTCTATCTGGAAGAATA
This sequence comes from Vicia faba, assembly GCA_948472305.1. NCBI lineage: Eukaryota > Viridiplantae > Streptophyta > Magnoliopsida > Fabales > Fabaceae > Vicia > Vicia faba. Next base: position 1,397,412,035 of record OX451738.1, on the reverse strand, counting down.
GCCCGATGGCAAATGGTCTTGACAGAATACGACATTCAGTACACCACTCAGAAACCGATCAAAGGAAGTGTACTGGCAGATCATTTGGCTCATCAAGCCGTAGACGACTACCAATCTATGAACTTCGAATTTATGAACGAGAACATTATGTTAGTTACATATTATAAAGAACCTGGACCGTATGAAGGACCTGAGCCAGGATCCCGGAGGACAATGGTTTTCGATGGATCTTCTAATACACTTGGAAACAAATTTTTTGCTGTAATTATCTCTCCCCAGGGTTGCCATACACCATTTACCGCAAAATTATACTTTGACTGTACCAACAACATGGCTGAATATGAAGCATGCATCATAGGTATTAAAGCCACTATTGACCTGAGAATCAAATTCTTGAGTGTATATGGGGACTCAGCCCTGGTAATCAATCAAATTGAGGGAGAATTTGATACTAAACATCCGAACCTCATTCCTTATTGAGAGCATGTGTTAACCTTAATTATGTACTTTGAGGAGATCACTTTTAAGAACATCCCAGGAAAAGAGAATCAGCTGGAAGATGCATTGGCTACCATGTTATCTATGTTCAAAGTCAAGTGGGAAAATGAGGCTCCCAGAATTACCATTGAAAGGCTAGACGAACCGACACACTACGACGAAGTTGACACTGACAGAGTATAAGAGAAGCCTTGGTTTCATGAAGTGAAAATATATCTTGAGGCTCAAGAGTATCCTGAAGGAGCATCTATCAATGACAAGAAATTCGTACGGAGGTTCTTATCTAAGTTCTTCCTGAGCAACAAAATTCTTTATAGGCGCAACCATGATTCGACTCTGCTTTGTTGTATGGACAAGAAGGAAGTAGAGAAGATTATGGAAGATATGCATGAAGGTATATTTGGTACTCATTCTAGTATACATACTATGACTAAGAAGATTCTGAGAGCGGGTTACTATTGGTCGACTATGGAAACTGACTGCCATCACCATTCAAGAACTTTTCACAAATGCCAGATCTATGCTGACAAAGTACATGTGCCTCCAGTACCTCTGAATGTCTTAACTGCTCCTTGGTTGTTTGCAATACGGGGAATTGATATGATTGGAGATATCAAACCTACTTCTTCCAATGGACAATGCTTCATCCTCGTCGCCATTGATTACTTCATAAAGTGGGTTGAAGCAACCTTGTTTCCCTCTGTTACTAAGAACGTGGTCGCCTGGTTCATTAAGCATAACCTTATCTGTCAGTATGGAATCCCCGAAAGAATTATCACATACAATGGTATCAATCTCAATAAGACTATGATCACAAAACTCTGTACGCAGTTCAAGATCAAGCACCACAATTATTCTCCATATCGACCGAAGATGAATGGCACAGTGGAAGCCTCCAATAAGAACATTAAGAAGATTATATAGAAAATGACAGAGACATATAAAGATTGGCATGAGATGTTACTTTTTGCTCTTCATGGCTATCACACTTTAGCGTGAACATCAACTAGGGTAACCCCATTCTCTCTAGTGTATGGTATGGAGGCTGTACTACCTGTCGAAGTTCAGATCCCTTCCCTGAGAATTATGAAAGATGCAGACTTAGACGAAGATGAATGGATTCAGACTAGGTTGTGTAAAATCAAGCTTCACAAATGAGCTTTTGTTTTGATGAAGACAAACCATGGCTAACAAAGAAGGCAAATAATTTTGATCAAGCTCAAAGCATCAAAGCATAATATCTTCATTCAAAGCCCTCAACAATTTTAATGGTATAATAATATTATCTACTTTGATCTTAAGATATAGATGCTCAAAAATGAAAAAGAAATGTTTAAAGAATCATTACTCAAGTTTTTCAAAGTTAAAATTTCATTTTCTCTTGCATGCAATCAATTTACATTTTATTGAAATCGATTGCACTCTTCAAACTTTCAGTTCTTTTGCTTCTGTTTCTCTGTGCAATCGATTTACATTGCTTGTGCAATCGATTGCATACTTAATTTTTCAGATCTTTTGCTTCTGTTTCTCTATGCAATCAATTTACATTGCTTGTGCAATCGATTGCATACTTATTTTTTCAAAATGTTTGCTTCTGTTTCTCAGTGCAATCGATTTACATTGCTAGTGCAATCGATTTCACTCACTTACTTTTTGTAACAAATGTAAAATCAAACTATATTAACAACCTTTTGTAACATTATCACCATTCTTGTTGCATGTTTCTTTATTGTTTATTTGGAGATTTCTGCTCTTGTATCATCAAACTGGACATTATAATATTATTGTGTTTCTTTCTCTATCTTTTCACTTATGGTTAGTGATGATGATCCAGTCTCAGTTCAAACATTTTGCACTCCAAAGCATTTTGCAGTCTCTGTTGAACCAAACATTTCTCCTATTTTCTCTGCTGAACCAATCGGATCTTGAATGAGGGATCTTTCTTATTAATTTCTTTTTGGTACATTGTGCATATAGTTAACACAATCTTTCTTTATTATATAATTTTGAATTTTCAACCTTCGAAAATATTGAAAAAATTTAAAAGTTCTTTTTTTTTTCTTTTCTAAAAATCAAATTTTAAAAGATCATATTTTATTTCATTTCAATGGCGTTTGGAATTTTTTTTAGAAAAGATTTAATTTGAAAAATAAAAAGGTTTCTAAACGTATTGCAAGGCGAGTTGAGTATATTTTTTTGGTTTTTTTTATGACGAAGGGTTGTCGAAGCCTAAAAAGAATGTTGAGAATTACTTTCTCTATCTGGATATGTTGAGTTATATCTTTGAAAATTTAAAAATATTTCGGATGTACATATCCAAACACACCTTTCAGCATGTTACAGATATACACATCCGAAGACATACTTTTATATGTTTTAATACTTAAATGTTGGATTTAAAATTTTAAAGATAGTTTCGGATATGCATATCCGAAACTATCATTGCCATATTAGATTGATGCATGGTCACCCATTCCAACTATTTCATTCATTTTCTTTCTCACCATAACCAAAACCCTCAACAAAACTTCAACTATTCTCAATTAATTTTTCGTCTCCAAACCAAGTTTCAAGTGTTTGAGCATGACAAAGATAGCATAGAGAACCAATTTAAGGTACACTTTCCTCATTTCATCTTACATTCCTTGCATTGATGCTGATTTGTGGATGAAAAAAATAGCATCACTTTAGATATGCATATCCGAATTTCACATACCATAATTTGGATGTGCATATCCGAAAACATGTCTGTTAGAAAACCAGAAAACTATTTTAACACAAATTTTTTTTTGCCCGTGTTAGGTATGGTGCACCACGACAATATTCCCAAAGTTGTCGTAAAAGTTTCAGACAAGGTCAATGAAGATGCTAAGCCGGATGAGGTGAAAGACGTTGATAAAATGATTGATGTCGTGATAGATTTTGGACAAAAATTTACAAATGATAAACGTTTCACCTCTCATCAACATATGCTTGAATGAGTTTGAATGGAAGCTAGCAAACTTGGGTTTGACGTTGTGATTGGAAGGTCCGACAATGGAACTAGTAGAAGACAACCATATGTTGTGATGACATGCAAGATAAGTGAGAAATATGTTCCAAAACATTGAAAGTTAAAACATGATAACACGAGATCGGGGAAATGTTAGTCTCTGTTTAAATTTCACGGTTCTTGTAGGGTGGATGATTCATGGCGGTTTAGTGTCATTTTCGGTATGCATAACCATGCGTTGGACCCCAAGCTACAAGGGCATCCAATTGAAAGTCGGCTTAAGCCAGAAGAGAAAACTCTATTTTAGAATTGTCGTTAATCAAAGTTGCACCAAGAAACATACTTGCCGGTTTGAAACAGAAAAGACCAGAAAGTGTTACAAATATCAAGTCGGTTTACAATTATCTTTATAAACAACACATTGCACAAAGAGGTCTGAGGTTCGAAATATAACATCTTTTGAAACTTTTGGACAATAACCACTACGTTTCCTAGTACTGAGTTTGTGAGGACAACATTAATATTTGTGACATATTTTGGACTCGTCCAGAAAGTATCAAGTTGTTCAACACATTTTCAACCGTCCTTATGATTGATTCGACGTACAAGACCAACAAGTATAGGCTTTCGCTTCTAGAAATTGTTGGTGTCTCCTCTACAGACAAGACATTTTTGGTTGGATTTGGTTTTTTGGAATGTGAAAAAGAAGACAATGTAACATGTGCATTATGCAAGATTTTGTTGAAGGATCCACAAAATATGCCCTAATGTCATTGTTACCGACCGAAATAACGCCCTCATGAATGCAGTTGATAGTGTTTTTCCTACATCAACTGCATTACTTTGTCGGTATCATATAACAAAAAATGTGAGACCCCGACTCAAACCCACAGTTGGCACCAAAGAAAAAAAGGGTGAAGACGAAAACATGATTAAATCCGGTGTTGTGGTGGAGATGATAATGGGTGCATGGACTGATATTCTAAATTATACTACAAAAGAGTTGTATACTGAGAATGTGGTACACTTTAGGATGTTGTGTGTCGAATATCCTGATTTCTTGAAATACGTTGAATCTACTATCCTTGATCAGGTGAAAGAGAAAGTTGCATGTGCTTGGTCGGACCGATTTAGACATTTGGGTAACACAATAACTAATAGAGTCAAATTTGCACATGTGGTTTTGAAGATATGGTTGGGTTATAGTAAGAGAGACCTTTGTAAAGAATGGGACACGGTGAACCAAATGCTCCAAAACCAACACAATAAAATTCATACCACTTTTGGATGGAGCAAAACTGTGGTAGAACACTGATTTAAAGACAACACTCTGTTATACCCCAAAATTTTCTCTTTCATTTTTCAAGATATTTCCTACAAAGATCTTAAATGACTCAATTTTGCGCAAGCACCGACTAGATCAAATAATCTCCTCAGCGCTAACGCCTCAAATTAGGGTTTGGGTTTGTACAAAGGCAGTTGGATTTATAATATTTCGAATGACTTTCATGGATCATTATGGACCCTCAGGATTATTTTTGTCAATTTTCAAGTTTGGGATCACAATTTTCCAAGAAAGTCATTCAAATTACCAAAAGGGAAAAATGAGCAAAATTAAGGTTTTTGACTGAAAGTGATCGAACTTTGACCTAATACATGGCTTATTGGTTGGAATCATGATCTCAAGGATCCGAGCGCGTCATTTTGACCTAATTTCACATTTCAATTCATCTCCTGAGATTAGTGGATTGATAGACAAAATTCACTCAACTGATAGGAAAAGTCAATTGTACACTAAAAAGTCAAACTTTGACTTTTTGACCAAAGTTGAGTCCCAAAAATCATATTTCATCAAGACATCCAAAATATGAAATTTGATCATCAAAAATCAAGAAAGTCAAAAATCCAACTTTTGCAAGACATGGAAATTTTTTCTAAGTTAAGTTCATTGCTTCATGACATCTTGTCCCTACAATTCAAAATAGTTCAAAATGTTACAAATAATTCTAGTTATTACAAAGTGGCATTTTTGCAAGTTTACAAATCCTAAACTTTGTATTGGTTTGGAGTTTTTCCTTTGACTCAAAACCTTGCCATAATGCTTTATCTTTGATACAATTTGCAAAAATTGCTCCACAAACCAAACTTGTTTTATGCTGTAAACTATGTTGTCCAAGTTATTGCTGAATAAAGTATGGCATGCTACTTCTATAAATTACCACAACACTCTAAAATCCTGCTCCATTGTTGTCCTACAGAAAACCTTGTGCTATGCTGCACCACAAACCTATCACAAAAACCTGCATATGTTGTCCTATATAGTCCAAAATCTGTCCAAAAAAATAGTCAAAAACTGCTCTATGCAGTCTGCTCCAACCTGCATCATAACAAGCCACAAAATTGCACCAAAATGGAAAAAGAAAATTGTATGGAAAAGTATCAAAGCATTAGGCAAAAACAGTTCAAAATAACTTATTTTATTTCCCTCCTAAACATCATTCAAGGAGCTACAAAAGGGATTGTTTCATAAGACATAGGGGGATTTTTCGGAGAAAAAAAAGATAGAGGAGAAAAACATAACTTTTGTAAAACTCAGCTCATTTTCATAAGACTCTGCTCATCTTCAACTCTGCTTTCACTCACAAAACAGAAAAATCCTCAACCCATTATTGTACAACCTTGCAAACTCTCCCATAAACCCTCTAAATACTTCACATCACATAGATATTGTTCAAACACAAGAACAGGTTTTGTAGTGCCCTTATTCTCAACTTCTAAACAAAAGACAATACTACACAAACTTGACTGTTTGGAGTTAGTTCAGCAACCTTCAACACAAATGGAGGTCTAGCAGCTTCCTGGAGTTTCATTAAGGTCCACACAACATCTTGAAGGGTATTTAGACTCAAAACCTAAAGTGCAATTTCAAGGTAAGTCATCTTAACCTTGCATTTTCCATACATTATTATTGGTTTATTTCTGAAGATAAGATGTAGCAATCATCACTCTTGAAGTTAATCATTTACTTGTTGTTCATTTTTATCATTTATATGTTGAAAACTGAATGATACATGCAAAAGAATGGTGATAGAGGAAAAAAACCGCAACATGAGTCGACACATACCCACATGGGTCGACTCATTCTAATGGCAAAACAAGGTATGAGTCGACACATGGCCTTATGCATCGACTCATACTGCTATCCAGGTCCCAAAACAGAAGGATGGAAGGTGCACGAGTCGACACAAAGCACGTATGTGTCAACACAAGAAGGAAATGAGTTGACACATCCCATTATGCATCGACTCATACTGAGTTGATTTGGTTTGGCAGGGGCAAGAAAGTTATGTGTCGATGCATAACAGCATGTGTCGACACATAATAGTTCAAAATGCAGTTTTTCCTTCTTTTTACACTATTTTTGCATTGTATATATATATTCTTCATTACTTCCCACTTATTCCATATGGTTGTAATAATTAGACACCTATTTCATCCCCATTTGAAAATTGTATCCCCATCCCCTAATGATGTAATAACTTAGGATTTAAATTTCCGCAAGTTTACCGCTTTTCTTATAATTGCTAGTAAGATAGGGTGTATATGATAAGATAAAATCAACAAGTAGATCACCATAATCAAAGAAAAAATGCATGCAATCAAACACACTATTCACACACATGCACCTCTAGGATAATTTCACTTGTTTCCTCGGAAAATAGTCATGTCCCTCGAATGTGGGCGTTTTAGCAAAGACCCTCGATAAAAGATCGTAGTCCCTCGATGACCCTTAATGTTACCTTCGATAAACGGTCTAGTCCCTAAGCGACATTGCTAATACGTCCCATAGGTTTCCTTCTATGACTATATAAACATCCCACACCCGTCCCTTCACATCCAACGATGGGGCTTCTTACCAAATCAAAAGTAAGATAACAACATCTAAAGGAGGAGGAAAAGAACATAAGACCTTTTGAGTAGGTAGGATGCTCCTAGTTGCTCGCTTGCTTACAACAAAAACATTTTATACACCAACACTTTCACTTTGAAACATTTTCAAAAGACAAAACACTTTGTACATGTTCTTATAGAAACGAGAACCATTACAAAGACACTTTTCAAAATCACTTTCAAAAACAAATTCAACAAACACCTCTTTGAATTATTCTCAAAACAAGACTTTGTACGCGTTCTTATAGAAACGAGAACCATTACAAATATGTTTTCAAAATACTTTCAAAAACCACACCACAAGCACATTTTCAAACAAAAGTAAGTGATCTAGCAAGCAATTAAGAGCCCGTAGATAACTACAGATGAAAAGGGTGCTAATACCTTCCGTTTTCATAACCTACTCCCCGAACTCAAGAAATAATCTCGAAAGGTCTTTCCCGTTATTTTCAACCTTTCCTTATTGGATAAAAGAAAAGTCGGTGGCGAGTCTTGCTATCAGCAACAATTGCAATCAAACGCAAAACACCCAAGTCAATCCTCCCACTGTATTATAGAACTGGAGACTCTGCTGGGGATTTACTTAAAAGTGGGGTTACCTTAGGGCTAGATCACCTTTACTTGCTTCTTTGTTAGACTTGCTTGCTTTACATTATGGTTCCTTGTTTGGGCTTGTTTTGATCCTGTACTCGGATCTGGGGCACCTTTTAAGTAAGTAGGAGTAGATTATAGAAACTGTGCGGGGTATACCGACATGGTTGAAGCAATAGCTATGTTAGTGGGACACATTTGTTGGTACCAGTAGCCCTTGAGTAGTCAAGGAGAATACGGGGCCGCTATGTGGTGTCATGAAGCACTAACTGACCTTAGAACCTTAATTGAACAACTTGGACATTAGGAAGTAGTGAGATAGCCAGCTTTGGTGCAGTCCGAAGTTGGTTGATACTCGATTCTACGCTCATTGAGATTGGACTTTCGGGATATTTCTGTCACCATTAAAGAGGCTTGCACTGAAATAATGCCCGATGAAGAAAGATCAGTGATATTGAGATCCCCTAGAACCCGGTTACTATTTCTAAGACATATTGAGCCAACTAAACTTCAAGAGGGTACTTACCTATAAACCCCATGCAAGCCTAAACCCGAGGACTTGTCTGCTTTGTGTGTGTATGACTATTTATACATAACAACTTGCTTGCTTTGCATACTTGTACATAACACAATGAAATCACACCATTGCATTTTCAATAGCCATTTCAAGGATCTCAAGGGCCTATGATACAGGGTCATGTTGTACCAGACGCCTATCAAGGGGCAAGAGGATTCATTCTCTAATCAAATGCCGTCAAAGACCAAAGTACGATAACAAGAGTCAGGGGCTATGAACCACTTGACATGGTGAGCTTGATTCTCGTGGAAGGACATCCACCGATACAAAGTTCTCCAATCAAAGAGGTTGATCAAAATTCAACTTCTAACATCTTCTTGTGTTTACCCCGCGAGATCCTTGAAAACATGCATCCACATACCATGCATCATATCATGACAGGTTTCTCCCACACAGGTTTCCTTATCTTCCTACTGTTTGTTTCAGTAAGATGGATATGGAACAAACGATGAAAGATCTTCAAGCACAAAATGCTCAATTCCAACAGATGTTCCTGACTTTGGATAAAGGGTGTTGTACCCCAAAATTTGCCCTCTCATTTGTATTCAAGATACCATCCTAGGTCTTCTCGGATACTCAATTTGGCTCAGAAGTTTGATTGGACATATTCTCTTCCCAGGCAGTAAGTTAACGATTAGGGTTTAATGTTTCTCAAAGAAAATTGATTCTTCAAAGTTTCAAATGTTCTTCATAGATTTTCATGTCTCCTCAAGGATGTTCATGTCGAGTTTCAAACCTCGCATTGCAAGTTTGCTCAGTCAATGGTTCAGACGACTGGAAATGACTCCATTAACCCAAAAGCTAGCCTTTTACGAGAGCAAGTTCAAGAGACTGTAACTTCTTCATTATTCAATATTTTTGAGCGGTTCTTCTTGCGTATGACTCTCCCCAATGTTATCTCCAATTTCTCTTCACAAATCAAGAGCTGATTAAGCAAAGAACATCACCAAAATTCGAATGCGTTAAAGGTCACTTCTTAGATTTTGACCTAATCTTAAATAACTGTCGCTTGATTTCTAAGGTTTGTGATTTCCTCAAATTACGAGATCTTGAGACGATTATTTCTGCATATGGTCATAGGTGATGTTACACACGAGTTTATCTTCAAAGATTGAAAGAAAATTGTGCTTGGAAGACTTTGAAAGTTATCGAATCGTCGCAAGTCATTTGTTTGATTTCGAATATTCTTAACCACAATTTTTTTTCTCAGGACTATGTTTGTCATGTTGAATTTGGTTAATTTTACAAGATTGGCGAATGTTCTTAAAGCATGTTTGTTTGGCAATAAAGTTCTGTTTTAATCGAGCACGAAGTGGGAGTTCATTTTGAGTGCAAATCTGATTTGGGCAAGAGGTGAAGATTAAGACCGCCATTTAGATAACGACTTGTTTTGAGTTTGAGTAAACCAAGTGGAATTGAATTCTTAAGCATTGTTTTGTTCAAGAATTTGATTGGAAGTTTAAAAGACAAGTCACAGGGTTTCATTTGAAATACCAATTACAAGGGCGTTGGATTTTCTTGAAGTTCAAGTTATGAAACAAGACACATGTTCAAATCATGCAAGTAGGGAATTTCATTTTTATCAAGGTTCAAGAATGATGTCCATACAATAAATTCCTAATTCATAAAATTCATTCAAGAAATATCATTCAAATTACATTTTTGTGGGAAATTTACAAAATAGATTACAATTGAATCACGAGCTACATTTATTGTTTACAAAGAAAGAAAAAGATGTTTGTTTTTCAAGTTTGCTTCATCTTCAAGAAACTCCTCGTTGCTAGTCGTGGCTTTCTCTTCACCTTGCCCCGCTCGCCATTCAATTGCTCGTACATGTAACAAAAGAAAAGAAGGAGTTAGCAATGATCAACATGAGAAAAGATTCCAAACAAGAATTATTTGTGAAAAGAGAAGTTTCATCATTAGGATTTGCATTTGGAATCAGAAATAAAAGGTTTTGTTCTTAATCATGGTCTATCTCCTAATTTTGCAGATAACAAAATTTTGATCTTTTGGTTCACAAAAGGGAAAAAGAAGTTTGCAAACATTACAAAAGCAAAGTCAAACTGCCAACAATGTAAACAGCAGCTAGGCTGCCAAACAAAAGCTAGCAATAGCAAAATAGCAAACAAAACTAGGCTGTAAACAAAACAGGATGACTGCAGCAAAATACATAACAACAAGCTGTAACAAGACAACAAGCATACGCAGGGCAAGGCTGAAAATAGCAATAGGTGCAACACAAATCAAAAACAAAACAAGGAGCAGCAGCTAGGCTGCCAAAATCTGTAACATAGCAGCATCCAACAAAAGCAAATTTGCAACCATGCTGCAAAACACCCAAAACAACAAGCAACATGCCAAATGGTCAAAACACCAAAATCTAGCAATGCAAGCTATCAAAACTCTGTCATCATTTTCCAAAAGAGTGCAAATCCTTCAGAAAATTATATAAAAAGCAAAATGCTTTATTTCATTGAAAGATGAAAAAATGAGAAAGGGACAGAAAGATATCACCTAGCCTACAAAACAGCCCTATATTAGTCCACTTGCATTCTTGTTGTCCAAGCTGTCAAACCTGCAAAACCAGTCCATAATGCTGTCTATAAATTGCCCAAAATGGCTAAGTGCGAACCTGCACAAACAAGCCAAAATCCAGCCCTGCACTAGCTACTAATTTTCCCCGCAAGACAGTCCAAAAAGCTGCAATATTGCCCTAGAAAGTCTTCCTCATAATAGTCAAACTATTGCACATAATTAGTTAAACCAAAACCTGATCCAAAAAGGCCACAAACAGTTAACCTAAAATGTTCAAATCCTCAACTTTCCCCCCAATTTCGATCCTTTATCTCACCATAAAAAAAAGATAGCAAAAAAAAAAACAGACGGAGGAGAGAAGGAGAGTGTTAACAGAAAACTGGTTTGAAATTTGCTCAAAAAAAAAACCTTTACTGTAAACCTGTTGTGCAAAATCTCATTTTGTTCTGCATAATTCTTCAAATCATCATCCTCGAAATCTCACAAATCTCCCCTCAATAATTCACTCGTTCATCACTCATACACCCCTTAAACTCCTTTAAACATTCATATTCATTCCCTCTATAAAAGAAAAAAAATAGCATACATAATTCACAGTTAACTCCTAACCTTACCTCTTCCCACCCCTGACATATCAGCCTAAAAAAATCAGAGCCAAAGAAGAAAAGAAAAGGAGAATATCTCATTTATCGTCGAAACCAAAATCCATCGGACTAGCTCTAATCTGTAACTTATCAACCTCATCATCTCAAAATTCACTGCCCGTTCAACCGCGAGCTTTGTACTTCTCCAACCTCTCGATCCGCCACTCACACCATAAACTCCTTCATCACCGGCGTCGGGATTCTCGGACTGGTTCCGAGCTAAGTAAGTCTTTTTTTTTTCTCTCAAATTTATTACTATGATTGTTATTGTTTTTCTATGTGAAAAGTGGAGGAAGTATCAAGAGGATACAGAGAAATTTGTTTTTGAACATGAAGAAGAATGGAATGACGTGAGCGGTTGATGATGAAAGTTAGCATTCTAGGGTTTTGTTTGTTAATTAGCTTTATGGGCTTTAAGCCATTTTATTTCACTAACTCAATTTTTTGTTTTTGTACATTTTTTTTGCGTGATAAGCCTTGTTGCATCAACTTAAACCAACCCGATCCAAACCCACCTCTTGCTTAAGCCCAACAAAAATTACATCTAACAACCTTTCTCCTTGTTTTTTTTCTTTTATCTTATTATATTACAAACCAACTGGGCCTCCGCTCCTTGCCGCTATTCTCCATCCCAGTTTACTTTGGCCATACACCTAATCATACTGCTTTACCCCTTAATTCTTATAATTTTTTTGGTTTAGGTTTAAGTTAATAATCTTAGGTTTAATTTATCTTAGGTTTAAATTAGTAATTTTAATTTAGTTAATAATTGTAGATTCCTTTTTAATTTAGTTGTATTTAATTTAAGAATTTTAGAACTTTAACTTAATTTTAGGATTAATTTAGTTATTTAGAATTTTAAGTTTAGTTTAGAATTATGTTAATAATTTTAGTTTAGATTTAATTTAATCTTTGGTTTTAATTCTAGATTCGTAAATTTTCAATTATTTGATCTTCTCAGTTAGTTTAGTTAGTAATTTTTTGTGAACAATTTAGCTAATTAACTTTTTAGTTAACATTTTTTTACAAATTGTTTAATTTCTTCATGATAAGAAAAATTTCAAAATAATAATAATAGAATAGATCTTTATTTTCTTTTCAAATTTTCTTACAAACAAAATACCAAGAATTTCTATACTTTGTCAATTAATTTCATAGACTGTTATAATTGTTTGTTTGATTCGATTTGGTTGTATTGATTACATATTCGTACTTTTAATCGCATTGATCCATCCCTATTTGTAAATTTGTACCCCCATCCCCGAAAACTCTGTAATAGCGTAGAATTTCAATTTCCGCAATTTACTGTTTTCTTTATACTGTATAGTAATTAGGCGTGCATGGCAAGATTCAAAATTAATCGCTAGATAACCTAATTAAAGAACAAAATAACTTGAATCAAACACACTTTTTTCACACGCGCACCTCTAGGGTAACCTCGCTCGTTGCCTCGGAAACACAGTCATGTCCCTCGAATATGGGACGCTTTAGCAAAGACCCTTCGATAAAAAAAGATCGTAGTCCCTCGATGTTGCCTTTGGTAAAACGATCTAGTCCCTTACAAAAATTGCTAAAGCGTCTCACAAGTTGCCTTCTATGACTGTACAAATGTCCCGCGCCTGTCCCTTCACATCCAACGACAGGGATTCTTACCAAATCTATGGTAAGATAGCAACATCTAAAGGAGGAAGAAAAGAACATTTAAGATCTTTTGAGTAAATAGATTCTCTCTTAGTCGCTCGCTTGCTCACAACCAAACATTTTTGCTTTCACACTAAGACCTTTTTCAAAAGACAAAAACTTTTTGTATACGTTCTTATAGAGACGAGAACCATTACAAAAACATCTTTTCAAAATCACCTTAAAAAACACAATACACAAACACCTCTTTGAACTATTTTTCGAAACAACACTTTGTATGCGTTCTTATAGAGACGAGAACCATTGCAAAGACATTTTCAAAATACTTTCAAAACCCACACCACAAGCACATTCAAACAAAAGCAAGTGATCTAGCGAGTAACTAAGAGCCCATGGAAAACCATGGATGAAAAGCGTGCTAACACCTTCCCTTTTCATAATCTACCCCCCGAACCCAAGAAGTAATCTTGAAAGGTCTTTCTTGTGCTTTTTTACCTTTCCTTTTGGATAAAAGAAAAGTCGGTGGTGACTCTTGCTAACCGCATAATTACGATAAAATGCAAACGACCGAGTCAACTCTCCTTCTGTATCACAGAACTGGCGACTTTGCTGCGGACAATTCTCAAAGTGGGGTTACCTTAGGGCTAGATCACATTTAATTGCTTTCATTGTTTGACTTGTTTACTTTACATTATGGTTCTTTATTTGGGTTTGAATCCTCTACCCGAATTTGGGATACCTTATAGGTAAGTAGCAATACATTGTGGAAACTGTATGGGGTATACCGACACGGTCTAAGCAATAGCTACATTAGTGCGACATATTTGTGGGTACCGGTAGCCCTTGAGTAGTCAAAGAGAATACGGGGCCGCTGAGTGATGTCATGAAGCACTAATGAAATTTTAGAACCTTTACTTGACCAACTTGGCCATTAGGACGTAGTGAGATGATCGGCTTTGGTGCAGTCTGAAGTTGGTAGATACTCGATACTACACTCATTGAGGTTTGGTTCTTTGGGATATTTTGGTCGCCATTAAAGAGGCTTGCGCTGAAACAATTCCCAAGGAAACAAACCAGTGATATTGAGCTCTTTAGAACCCGGTTACTATTATTAGGACAAGTTTGAGCTGACTAAACTTTAAGAGGGTACTTACCTATGAGACTCTATAAAAGCCTAAACATAAGGACTTGTTTGATTTGTTTGTGTATATTTTACTTGTACATAACATGATAAACATCATAACATCATACTCATTCACTAACCATTTCAAGGAGTTCTGGGATTTATCTTTGTTTCTGTTTTGTAGGACATGGATTCTATTTGCAGGAAAACCATTTAAGTCAACCTCGTAAGGATTCCTCCTCAACTCAAAGAGTTAGAATCAAGGATTATTGAGAATTCTCTGTTCACCGAAAGACATGGTCATCTCCTAAACTTGGTTACCTCCAAAACTGATGAAGATATGTTAAAGGTGCTCTTCCAATTTGTTGATCCTCTACACCATTGCTTCACGTTTCTCGATTATCAACTTGTGCCAACTTTGGAAGAATTCTCCAAACTCTTAAGGATTCTCATTCTCAATCAACTACCTTTCAACAGTACAGAAAGAGATCCAAAACCAGAAGAGATTGCTCAAGCTCTACACTTGCAACCATCTGATGTCACAACTAATTGGGAAACAAAGAGTGGTGTCAAAGGCTTCTCAGCTAAGTTCTTGTTCGAGAAATCCTAAAGCTGTTGGAATTCCTTGGACTTGCAAGATTTTGAAGAGATTTTAGCTCTCCTCATCTATGGGATGGTTTTGTTTCGAAATCTTGACCAACTCATAGATGTGAACACCATCAAAATCTTCATATCTCGTAACCTGATGCCTACGTTGCTAGGAGACATCCTACATTCTTTTCACACTCGCACTATGAGGAAAAGAGGTATCCTTATGTGTTGCACTCCTCTCTTGGCAAGATGGTTTATTTCGCATCTTCCCCAATCTGTATTAAGAAACGAGCAAGGTTCAAGGTAGTCACAAAGGTTGATGACGCTCAAACATTCAGACATCCATTGGTGTTCCTGATATAGATAATGTTATCATAATCGACCGTTGTGGAGAGTTACCTAATATCCCCTTACTTAGAATTAGGGGAGGTATCACCTATAACCCCTGTTTGGCTCTAATATAGTTTGGTTATGCCCGAAGGGATGGTCTCCATGAGATGCTGATTCAAGGATTAGTATTTGACTATGAAAGTGACAATCAAGGTCTTCGCCAGAGGTTTATCCGAGCATGGAGGATGTTGAACAAGGTAGATAGCAAGACATTGGGGCACAAGAATTCCATCCCTCTTGAGCCTTACCTCAAATGGGTACGAGCTCGTGCTCAAATTCTTATGATGCCTTATCCCTCCATTCTCCCGGTAATCATAGAGCCAGTTGTGGAAGGAGATGTCCCATACACTATCCTGCATCCTGATATACCCACTTCTCTTGAAGACTTACAAAGAGATTGGATACAGCTCAAGGGGGAGAGAGACACTTTC
This sequence comes from Vicia faba, assembly GCA_948472305.1. Lineage (NCBI taxonomy): Eukaryota > Viridiplantae > Streptophyta > Magnoliopsida > Fabales > Fabaceae > Vicia > Vicia faba. The sequence goes on along the minus strand of OX451738.1, from coordinate 1,397,396,068 downwards.
GAGGCCCAATTCTACGCCAACAAAAAGAGGAATCTGGAGCTTACCAAGCAACTCCAAGAGGAGCGGACTCTGAATGCCTACATCACATGACAGAGGATGCGCACAACCTTTTTATCTTAGAGTTTTTTGTATTTCTTTGTAAGCCCAAAGAGGCATTGATGTACTCAAGATTTAAATTTATTAATATGACGTGTGTTTCCTTTTTGTCTAAAAAGAATTTGAATCTCTAAAATCCTTGAAATTATTGCATATGCATTTACCATTCATCATAACATAAGCAGGTTTCTTGCAACAAGTCTCCTCATCTTTCTACTGTTTATTTCAGTAAGATGGATCTCGAGCAGACGGTGAAGGACCTCCAAGCACAAAATGCTCAATTTCAACAGATGTTATTAACTCTAGCCAAAGGACAAGAAGAGTTGAAGACCTTGCTGGTTGAAAAGAAAAAGAAGAAAACAAAGAAAATAACTGGAGTTCTAAACATGGGAAGAAGATTCCAAGGGCAGACAAGAAGGACCTTAGACTTTGCAACGTCATCTGGTGAGAAAGACAATCAAGATGGGAAAGGAAAGGAAGAAGTTGTCCAGCCAGATTCAGAAGAGGAAGAGGAAGAAGAAGATTATTATGAAGAACAATACCCTCCGGCCAACGACAAGTATAAGCATATAGAAGAACGGTTGAGCGCAATGGAAATCCAAAAAGTGCCTGGATTGGACTTTGAGGAGTTGGGATTAGTATCAGGGATTGTCATTCCTCCAAAATTCAAAGCACTGGTGTTCGCAAAATATGACGGAGTTTCATATCCAAAAATGAATCTCCGGTCCTATGTGAGGAAAATCCAGCCTCATACCACTGACAAGGATTTATGGGTACACTTCTTTCAAGATAGTCTGTCCGGAACTCAACTTGATTGGTTTTATCAGTTAGAAAGAGCCAATGTTCGTAACTGGGAAGATCTGGCCGCTGCCTTTTACAAACAATACCAATACAATGCTGATCTTGCACCCACCCGTACTCAACTCCAGAGTATGGCCATTGTTTTAAGTGAGGGCTTCAAAGACTATGCGCAAAAATGGAGGGACTTAGCAGGAAGAGTCCAGCCTCCTCTATCTGAAAGAGAGTTGGTAGATATGTTTTTGGGTACCTTGTCCGGTCCTTTCTTCAATCACTTAATTGGGAGTTCACCGACAGGTTTTATCGAACCGATATTGACCTGAGAAAGGGTGGAAGCCGGGATAAAGAATGGAAAAATTCAAAAATATGCATCCCCTACTGCTGTAAGGAAACCATTCATTGGAAAGAAAGAAGTTGTTGTTGTATATCCTCAGAGAAATCAAGATAGGACTGAACACCGTCCAATGGTGGGGGCTGTCATGATTCCTAAGCCTGCGCCTGCTCAGCAAAGAAGCAACCAGCCAAGAACGGAAAGAACAGTCAGACAATTCACCAGAATTAACATGACCTTATCTCAGGTATTACCACATTTGTTAATATCCAACCTAGTGACTTTGAAAGAAGCTCCAAAGAACCCTAACACAACCTCTCCTCACTATCATCCTAATGCCCGATGTGCATACCATTCTGAGAGTCCCGGCCATGACACTAACAACTGTTAGGCTATGAAGAACAAAGTACAAGACCTTCTTAAAGCCAAAGAGATTGAATTCGATGCGCCAGAAATTCCCAATGTCATTACTGCCCTCATGCCCAAGCATGGCCGAGAGGTCAATGCCGTTGAAGAAGATATGTTTGTTACTTTAGTTGATGAACTTGTGACCCCACTCCTAACTATAAAAAAGAACTTGTTGAATGCCGATGTTTTCCCAAGATGAGATGAAAGCTGTGATTTCTGTTTGTCCTCGCCAACCAGTTGTCCTTTGTTAAAAGCAGGCGTTCAAAGCCTAATAGACAACAAAGAAATTTTGTTCGAAAAGACTTCTGTTCCAACTGTTTCTTATAATGATGTTTCCATCGTGACCATTTCCGCCAATTCTTCTAGGGTCCCCACCAAAAGACCCGTTAGAATTACATCTATTCCAAAAGTAACTTTGTTGATTATTACAACGCCTGGACCAATCCCGTATTCATCAGACAAAACCGTACCATGGAATTATGGAGGGGATGTCTACTACCACGATATCAAGCAAGATTGGCCAGTTGCTGAAGATTCAAGTTCTGAGAAAGTTGACTCCGATATCAGTAATATTGCAGGGACTAGTAAGATAACCCGGAGCGGAAGGATTTTCTCTCCAGAAATTGCTCCCCCAAGAGCTATTTATGGACCCGTTATCATTCCTGTTGTTGCTCCTCCAAAGTTTGTTCCCAGTCCTATAATCATCTCTGCTAATACTCCTGTTGACAAAGCTGTTACGGTCCCTGTTATCACCCCTACTGACATTCCTGCTGCCGAGTCAACCGAGACTCGAGGTAAAGGTATTCTGGTTGAGCCTGTCTAGAAAAAGGCACAATCAGTGGCTATCCCTGAGACCTCCCGAAAAGAGATGGAGGAAATTCTAAAGATCATATAAAGAAGCGACTTCAATGTAGTCGAGCAACTGGGGAAAACTCCATCAAAAATTTCCATGCTGGCTTTACTGTTATGTTCCGAGGCTCATGCAAAGGCCTTGGTAAAATTCCTGAAAACTGCCCTTGTGCACCAAGAAACATCTGCCGATCAATTCCAAGATTACATAGCCAGTTTGACTGCAGATAATGGTTTAGGTTTTTCAGATGCTGATTTAACGCCAAGAGGGAGGAAGCATAATGAGGCATTGCATGTCTCAATGGAATGCAGGGGCACGACCTTGGCTCATATTTTAGTTGACACCGGTTCGTCTCTGAATGTGCTTCCTAAAAAAGCTCTTGATAAGCTGGAATGTGAAGGATTGACTTTGAAACCAAGCAACATAGTAGTGAGGGCCTTTGACGGCTCAAAAAGGATGGTACATGGGGAAGTGGACATCCCCATAAAAGTTGGAACCCAAACATTTGATTCAACTTTTTATGTAATGGATATTCGCCCTTCATGTTCCTGCTTGTGAGGCTGACCATGGATTCATAATGCTGGTGCCATTACCTTGATGTTGTATCAAATGCTGAAATATCCAATTCAAGGGAAAATCATCACCGTTCATGGAGAAGAAGAGTATATGGTCAGCCATCTAAATTCCTTCAGACATGTGGAACTAGATGGTGAATTTATTGAAACTCCATTCCAGCACTTTGAAGAAGTCCCGCAAGATGTGGTAGTAACCAAGGCTGTGTCTCAAGTCCCCAAGATCACAAGGCCTTCGCTCAAGATGTCATCTTTGAAGGATGCCAAGGCAGTGATAAAAGAAGGTGGGTGCACTATTTGGGGCCAACTCCCATATATCCCATACAAATCTGACAAATTTGGGCTGGGTTTCACTTCAGGTGCCCAAAAAGCTGTACGCCGCGCTCGTGCCGGAGGACCACCCTTGAAGATCAGCAACCGCGAAGTCAACGCAGTGGATACAAATCTGACAAATTTAGGCTGGGTTTCACTTCAGGTGCCCAGAAAGCTGTACGCCGTGGACCACCCTTGAAGATCAGCAACCGCGAAGTCAACACAGTGGAAGATGATGAAGACAACTATAACCTGGAGGATTGGATTTTCCCAACTGTCAATGGAGGGCTCAGCAATTGGGAAGCTATAGATTTCATCCTGATCACTTTTATCCCACAATAATTTGTCTTTAAATTTTTGTCGGATTTGTAATATTAAAACAATTCAGACTCTTAAAACCTTGTGTCTTACCCGAGGCACAATGGTCCATTTGTAAGGGTTATTATCTCATTTCCATATGACATCAATGAACCATGGACGTTTTTGCATACAAACTTTGTGCTCATTGTTTTTCCTTTTTACATTTTCATTTCTTTCAAAGATAGATATACTCTTACACACACTCACGCTCACAATGTAGGTTTACATTCACTCGGGATCCCATGGGTAACGATTCTGCTATGGCCTTCTGTGATTATGAAAATCTAATCTACCAAGCCGAAGATGAAGGTGAAGAAGATTGTGAAGTTCCAGGGGAACTCGCCAGGTTACTACAGCAAGAAGAGAGGACCATTCAGCCCCACGAGGAACCAGTGAACACCATCAACCTAGGTACTGAAGAAGACAAAAGAGAAGTCAAGGTAGGTGCCAATCTGGAACCCAGCGTCAAGGAGCATTTGGTTCAGTTGCTACACGATTATGTTGAGATATTTGCCTGGTTGTACAAAGACATGCAAGGACTTGATGCAAATATCGTAGTACATCATCTACCTACAAAAGAGGATTGTCCTCCGGTGAAACAAAAGGTCCGTTGTATGAGACCATATATGTTGGAGAAGATTAAGGCAAAAATCATGAAGCAATTCAACGCCAGATTCTTGGTTGTCACCTCCTATCCACAATGGGTCGCCAATGTTGTTCCCGTGCCCAAAAAGGATGGAAACGTATGAATGTGCATGGACTACAAAGATTTGAATAAGGAAAGCTCTAAGGATGATTTCCCGTTTCCCCACATTAATATTCTAGTTGACAATATGGCACAGCACAAAGTGTTTTCCTTTATGGACGGTTTCTCAGGCTATAACCAAATCAAAATGGCGCCTGAGGACATGGAGAAAATAACCTTTGTCACACAGTGGGGCATATTCTGCTACAAGGTTATGCCATTCGGACTGAAGAATGCTGGGGAAACCTATCAGCGTGCCATGGTAGCCTTATTTCACAACATGATACATCACGAAATAGAGGTCTATATGGACGACATGATAGATTGATCTCAGATAGAAGAAGAGCATCTTGATCATTTACAGAAACTTTTTGAGAGACTAAAGAAATACAAGCTGAGGTTGAACCCAAATAAGTGCACATTTGGGGTGAGGTCTGGTAAACTCCTAGGCTTTGTCGTCAGCAATAAAGGCATTGAAGTAGATCCTGCCAAGGTGAAAGCGATACAAGAGATGCCTGCTCCTCGTACTGAGAAGGAAGTCAGAGGATTCTTGGGGTGTTTAAACTACATTTCCAGATTCATTTCTCACTTGACAGCTACTTGTGAACCAATCTTCAAATTACTGTAGAAAGATCAAATAGTCAAATGGAATGACGAGTGCCAAACTGCTTTCGACAAGATCAAAGAGTACCTACAACTGTTTTGATGCCACCAGTCGAGGGAAGACCATTGATCATGTATCTAACTGTTTTGGAAAATTCAATGGGGTGTGTGCTGGGGTAGCATGATGAGTCTGGCCGAAAAGAGCATGCTATTTATTACCTGAGAAAAAAGTTTACCGACTTTGAAACCAGATATTCACTGCTCGAGAAAACTTACTGTGCTCTGGCATGGGCTTCTCGCCGGCTAAGACAATATATGCTGACCCATACTACCTTATTGATATCCAAGATGGATCCGATAAAATACATCTTCGAGAAGCCTGCCCTCTCTGGGAGGATATCAAGATGGCAGATGATCCTGACGGAATATGACATCCAGTGCACAACCCAAAAAGCAATAAAGGGAAGTGTACTAGCTGATCACCTTGCTCACCAAGCTGTGGATTACTACCAGTCCATGAAGTTCGAATTCCCAGATGAAGACATCATGATGGTAAACAACTGTGAAGAATTCAGGCCATATGACATACCTGAACAAGGATCCCGATGGACCCTGGTCTTTGATGGGGCATCCAACACACTCGGAAATGGTATTGGTGCTGTACTTATATCCCTTGAAGGATGTCATACCCCCTTTACCACAAGAATCTGCTTCAACTGTACAAACAACATGGTGGAATACGAAGCGTGCCTTTTTGGTCTCAAAGCTGCTATAGATTTGAGGATCAAATCTTTAAGTGTGTTCAGAGATTCAGCCTTGGTCATCAGTTAGATCAAAGGGGAATGGGAAACCAAACATCCTAACCTTATCCCATATAAAGAACATGTGTTGACATTGCTCCCACATTTTGAGAAGATTACTTTCGAGCATTTCCCGTAAGAGGAAAATCAGCTAGCGGATGCACTAGCCACAATATCATCCATGTTTAAACTTAAATGGGATAACGAGGCTCCTCAGATCACCATTGAACGAATGGAAGAACCAACTCACTATCACGAGATTAATACTGAAGAAGTAGTGGACCGGCGTTGGTTTCACGAAGTCAAGAGGTATCTCGAGGCTCAAGAATATCCAGAAGGAGCTTCAATCAATGATAAGAAGTTCTTAAGGAGATTCTCTTCTAAATTCTCCCTTAGTAATGGAATTGTCTACAAACACAACGATGACTCTGTGTTACTTCGGTGCATAGACAAGGTTGAAGCGCAAAAGATCATGGCTGATCTACATGAGGGCACTTTTGGCACCCATTTCAGTGGGCATACGATGGCAAAGAAGATCCTACAGGCAGGATATTACTGGTCTACAATGGAAGCAAATTGCTATCAACACTCTTAAACATGACACAAGTGTCAGATCTATGCTGACAAGGTGCACGTACCTCTGGTTCCTCCGAATGTCTTGACGGCTCCTTGGCCCTTTGCTACGTGGGGCATCGATATGATTGGGGAAATCAAACCACCGGCCTCTAATGAACACCGCTTCATCTTAGTGGCTATTGATTATTTTACAAAATGGGTTGAGGTAGCTTCTTTCGCTTCCGTTACCAAGAATGTTGTCGCCCAATTCATTAAACAAAATCTTATATGCCGGTATGGTATCCCGGAGAGAATCATCAGAGACAATGGTATGAATCTAAACAATACTATGATCACCGCCCTGTGCGAGCAATTCAAGATCCAGCATCACAATTCTTCCCATTACTGGCCAAAGATGAATGGTGCTGTCAAAGCCGCAAATAAGAATATAAAAAAGATCATACATAAAATGACAGTCACATACAAAGACTGGCATGAGATGCTGCCATTCGCTCTCCACGGGTATCATACCACAGCATGCACATCAACCGGGGCAACACCCTACTCTCTGGTGTACGGCATAGAGGTTGTCTTACCTATTGAGGTCAAGATCCCTTCTCTGAGAATCATGAAGGATGCAGGGCTGAACAAAGACAATTGGATCCATACTCGACTTGACCAACTGAACTTGATTGATGAGAAAAGACTTACTGCTGTCTGTCATGGTCAAATGTATCAAAAACGGATGATCAAGGCTTTCAACAAAAAGGTCAAACGACAAGTGTATCAAGTTGGGGATCTGGTGATCAAGCGCATTATACTTCCACAAGGTGATCCTAGGGGAAAATGGACTCCTACATATGAAGGACCATTTGTAATCAAAAGCATATTCTCTGGTGGGACAATGATCTTAACCACCATGGATGGCGACAACCTGCCACACCCTGTGAACACGGACATAGTCAAAAGATTCTACGCATAAAGAGACCCGCTAGGTTGACACACCTAGGAAAAACAAGGGCATCCCGGCAAACCAAAAAGGTTCGGGAAAAAATTAGGGATAAAACAAAAAAATCTATACACCCGCAAGTTGAAAACCCGAAAGGGCGACTTGGGTAAAAAAGGGTATCCCGGTGGACTGAAAACCCAAAAGGGCGGTCCAAGCAAAAGTTAGGGAATTAAAGCGTATGACTATGTCCCGTTGGATCACATTACGGATAACCTGCAAGCTCGACGATTCTGATTAATCCAATCAGCTTCGGACAAGGCAACAAATAGACAAGATGCTCATAGACACGAAGGCTATAGCAGAGTGGGAACCCCATGGGATTATTGCACATAACTATCTTTTCTTTGTATCAAATTTCATTTTTTACGACGACATTCTCTTACTAGAATATTTGTCTCATTGTACAAAAATACTTACTCAAAGTCAATACAAAGATATCTCTTTGAAAGTGCAAAAATATCTGTTTTTTCTTTAATCTTGTGTTTTGTTTGCAAAAACGTCTAATGATTTTTGAACATATGCATTTGAACATAATTACTGTTTACAAATGAACAAAATAAAAAGAAAATCACTAATGACTTTAAGAAATAAGGAAATCTCTCTAAGCTATTTCCATAAAATCCCCCGCAGTGTGCAGTTTAATCCCCAGCGGAACAAAACTTCCAATTATCACTCCCTGGTAGAAGTCGCCAAATTTCTCGGGATTCCCCAACAAGATTTCACAAGAAATTCACGGTGTTTCCCTGACAACAAAGTTTATTTCTCTAAGCGGAAACTCATCAACATTTCAACTTCACAAACATGAAGACTTACACTCTATATTCCCAACAACAGTCAGGGAATTATTTTCCTTAATCCATCAACATTACAGTAGATTGGCTCACATACGCATAAATCGCGTCCATATATCATAAACATCGATGTCACGAATGCATATATCATTATCTCATTGTACCATGCATCTCATACATCATGACAATGCATACATCTAATGTTTTACCCTTTGCAGGATAAGGTTAACCAATGACTATCATCAACAAATCAGAGATTAATACCTGAAACAGGCCGAGGACAATTGGCTACATGACCAAGTAATTTTCAGATACAGTTCAGATACGCTCCAGATACTGATGCCATCCTGATACAAATTCAGATTCAGCTTTCAAATACAGTTCAGATACGCTCTTAACACGGACGCCATTCTGATACTCATTCAGATTCAGCTTTCAGATACAATTCAGATACGCTCCAGACAAGGATGCCATCCTGATAATCATTCAGATTTAGCTTTCAGATACAGTTCAGATATGCTCCTGACACGGACGCCATTCTGATACTCATTCAGATTCAGCTTTCAAATACAATTCAGATATGCTCCAGATACAGATGCCATCCTGATACTCATTCAGATTCAGCTTTCAGATACAGTTCAGATACGCTCTAGACATGGATGCCATCCTGATACTCATTTAGATTCAGCTTTCAAATACAATTCAGATACGCTCCAGATACGGATGCCATCCGGATACTCATTCAGATTCGGGCTTTCCTTTCGAAGTAGCCCTGCTACCCAAGTTCCTTCTCCCTTATCTCCATACAACAATTTACAACCCTATAAGACCTGGACCCGACCAGATACGGTCAATTTCACATTTCTCCAGTTGAAGTCAAACTTAGACTTGGTCTGATTCATGTCACTTTCGAATGGCATCTTTAATCCCATTTGTAACAACTTTCCGTTATCTCTCCAATGGAATCTTTTAAGACCATTCCTTACATAATCAACCAACACATCACCGAGTGCAAATTTCTAGGCACTCTAGTGTTCAATCATCTTCCACTTTCAAGCTACGAATGGCAAACATGCCGATCTCACTCTTTAAGTTTAAGAAGATTGAACATGGGCAGCTGTTGTACCCCAAAATTTCCCCTCTCATTTTTATTCAAGATACCATCCTAGGTCTTCTCGAATACTCAATTTGGCTCAGAAGTTTGATCAGACAGATTCTCTTCCCAGGCAGTAAGTCAACGATTAGGGTTTGACGTTTCTCAAATAAAATTAATTCTTCAAAGTTTCGAATGGTCTTCATAGATTTTCATGTCTCCTCAAGGATGTTCATGTCGAGTTTCAAACCTCGCATTGCAAGTTTGCTCAGTCAATGGTTTAGACGACTGAAAATGACTTCATTAACCCAAAAGCTGACCTTTTGCGAGACCAAGTTCAAGCGACTGTAACTTCTTCATTATTCAATATTTTTGAGCGGTTCTTCTTGTGTATGACTCTCCCCAATGTTATCTCCAATTTCTCTTCACAAATCAAGAGCTGATTACGCATAGAACATCACCAAAATTTGAATGCGTTAAAGGTCACTTCTTGGATTTTGACCTAATCTTAAATAACTGTCGCCTGATTTCTAAGGTTTATGATTTCCTCAAATTACGAGATCTTGATATGATTATTTCTGCATATTCTCATAGGTGATGTTGCACACGTGTTTATCTTCAAAGATTGAAAGAAAATTGTGCTTGGAAGACTTTGAAAGTTATCGAATCGTCGCAAGTCATTTGTTTAATTTCGAATATTCTTAACCACAATTTGTTTTCCTCAGGACTATGTTTCTCATGTTGAAGTTGGTTAATTCTACAAGATTGTTGAATGTTCTTAAGGCATGTTTGTTTGGCAATAAATTTCTGTTTTAATCGAGCACGGCGTGCGAGTTCATTTTGAGTGCAAATCTGATTTGGGCAAGAGGTGAAGATTAAGACTGACATTTAGATAACCACTTGTTTTGAGTTCGAGTAAACCAAGTGGAATTGAATTCTTAAGCATTGTTTTGTTCAAGAATTTGATTGGAAGTTTAAAAGACAAGGCACAAGGTTTCATTTGAAATACAAATTACAAGGGTGTTGGATTTTCTTGAAGTTCAAGTTACGAAGCAAGACACATGTTCAAATCATGCAAGTAGGGAATTTCATTTTTATCAAGGTTCAAGAATGATGTCCATACAATAAATTCCTAATTCATAAAATTCATTCAAGAAATATCATCCAAATTACATTTTTGTGGGAAATTTACAAAATAGATTACAATTGAATCACAAGCTACATTTGTTGTTTACAAAGAAAGAAATAGATGTTTGTTTTTCAAGTTTTCTTCATCTTCAAGAAACTCCTCGTTGCTAGCCGTGGCTTTTTGTTCACCTTGCCTCTCTCTCCATTCAATTGCTCGTACATGTAACAAAAGAAAAGAAGGAGTTATCAATGATCAACATGAGAAAAGATTTCAAACAAGAATTATTTGTGAAAAGAGAAGTTTCATCATTAGGATTTGCATTTGGAATCAGAAATAAAAGGTTTTGTTCTTAATCATGGTCTATCTCCTAATTTTGCAAATAACAAAATTTTGATCTTTTGGTTCACAAAAGGGAAAAAGAAGTTTGCAAACATTACAAAAGCAAAGTCAAACTGCAAACAATGCAAACAACAGTTAGGCTGTCAAACAAAAGCCGGCAACAACAAAATAGCAAACAAAACTAGGCTGTAAACAAAATAGGATGACTGCAGCAAAATACATAACAACAAGCTATAACAAGACAACAAGCATACGCAGGGAAAGGCTGCAAACAACAGCAGTTGCAGCACAAATCAAAAACAAAACAAGGAGCAACAACTAGGCTTCCAAGATCTGCAACATAGCAACAGCCAACAAAAGAAAATTTGCAACCAAGCTGCAAAACACCCTAAACAACAAGCAACATGCCAAATGGTCAAAAACACAAAAATGTAGCAACGAAAGCTATCAAAACTCTGTCATCATTTTCCAAAAGAGTGCAAATCCTTCAGAAAATCGATAAAAATCAAAATTCTTTATTTCAAGAAGAAAAAAAGAGAAAGGGACAGAAAGATAACACCTAGCCTATAAAATAGCTCTATATCAGTCCACTTGCATTCTTGTTGTCCAAACTGTCAAACCTGCAAAACCAGTCCACAATGCTGTCCAAAAATGGCCCAAAATGGCTAAGTGCGAACCTGCAAAAATAAGCCAAAATCCAGCTGTGATCGGTGGAAATAGAACTGACTGTTTAAAGCTGGTTCGTGAAATGTCGCGGTAAGCAAGAGTCGCCACCGTCTTTTATGTTCTCCAATATAGAAAGGACAAAAGCACAACAAAATTCCTTTTCGAGATGTTTCTCGGTTCGGGAGGTAGATTATAGAAAGGGAAGGTGTTAGCACCCTTTCTATCCGTGGTTATCCACGGGCTCTTAGGTACTTGCTCTTATGTTTTCAAAATGATGTTTGCTTTTCAAGTGTGAGTGGGTTTTGAAAAAGTTTCGTTTGAAAGATTTCTAAGTGACTCTTGTATCTGTCCTCAAGAGTGTATGAAAAATTTGTTTGAAAACTTTTAGAAAGTGTAGGCGTGAAAAGATTGTTTTGTTTGTTTTTTAGAGAGCAAGTACCCATGAGTCATCTACCTACCCTAAGGAATTAGACTGTGTAAAAGTCCTTAAGGTAGTGCCATCCCACCATTGAGAGGTAGGTAGCACCACCGTTGGAGGTGTTCGGGTCAATTCGATTGTAGGGACAATGTGGTCACCAAAGCAATAGTAGGGCACCTTAGAAGTAACCATAATGTCCTAGATCCTTTTTAATCTGAGGCAACCGTTTCGAGACAACTGGATCTTAGACATAAGAGCGACCGCTAAAATATCCTATACTTGACGACCACTTTCGAGGCAACGAGTGAGGCGTACCCTAGAAGTGGCATGTGCATTGTCTGTTGTTTTCAGGTTAACGTTTATCTTTGATCATGCAGTGGTGAGCTACGAGTTGTTTTTAATTATCATACATTCTTTCATGCAATTTAGCAGTTAGGAGTGCGGAAAATAAAATACGGAAAGGTAAAAGCTACGCTATTACAAGGCGTGGGTCTATACATCGCCAAAACACAAAGACCCGTTTTTGATAAAGATGCGGAAAGTAAAAAAAAACAATAAACCTAATTATTATTACATCCTTAGAAGCAGTTACATAACAATAAAAAATAACGTGCGAAAGAATTAAAATCAAGACGTCCGAGGGTTTTGGACCCTTTTGAGAAATTAAGAGTTTTTGTCCTTTGCTTGAAATTAAATTAAAATTAAACCTAATTATTTAATTAATTGAAGAAATATATTTTTTATGTTTTTTGTATTTAATGAAAATAAAGAAATTAAAATCAAAAGAAAACCCTAGTTCTAAGTTTATTTTAATTATTAAGAAAATGTTAAAGTTAGACTAATTCAAACTAATTAATTAAATTACATGTTATTTACAAAAATAATAATTAACAAATAGTAATAATGATGATTAATAAAATATGATTAAAAATGTCAAAACCTAATTCTATGCAATTTTTATTTATTAAGAAAAAAGGATTAAAATTTAAACCTAAATTAACTAAGTTAATTGTTAGTTATTTATTTACAAAAATAGGTTAATGATGAAATTAATAATAATAGTTAAAATATATTTACAATTTTGATTTTCTGATTTTTATTAGGAAAAATTAATTTATGGTTAATTAAGAAAAATAGTTAAAACAATTAAAAGTAATAAAAGAAAAGAAAAGAAATTGCAAACCAAGGGGGGGTGATGGCCCAAAGTGGAGGTTTATTGAGAAATTCAGGCCCAAGAAGCACAAAGCCTGGTTGAATTTCTTGATTGCCTGCACGTTGATTGACTAGGACACACCATGGACTCTATCTCTAGGCCACTGGATTGATGCTGAGAGACACATGGCAAGCTATTGTTGGGCGTGCATGATAGAACATTTGAGAGGCGTTGCATTGGAACGCTTTAAGAAAAATATGAAGAAATATATGGGGGACCTGGGAATCGAACCCAGGTCCCAGTGCTCCTTTCCTTTGTGCCTTTGCCAACTGGACTACCATGCGCGTTTGTAATATAAATGGACAACAATTATTATATAAAAAAACAAACATTATGATAATCAAACAAAATAACGCGCGCTGTTTTGAACCCACCAACCATGCCTTGCCACCTATTGTCTTCCTCGTTTCACCTGCAAACATAACACAAGATAGCGGGGGTTTTAAACCCCCACAAACCAAAAGTCCCAATAATAGCGATTAGCAGCAGGCATCACATAAATTGAGCGCGAGGGTTTGGTTGAATTCGTCTGGCTTTGACGAATTCAACCATAGTCATGATGTGGTCCAAATTTTCCTTATGCATAAAGCCCTAATTGAGAGCTTCAGAAACCCTAGATTTCGTTCATGGTGGATTTTGATTCAGAAGGCTATAACTCAATTGGATTATACCAATCGCTTCAAAAGGTCCCTATTAACATAAATCACACAAGAAAATATATTAAAAGCGCATGAATCAGGTTATGCAATTTTGGAAATATATTCAAACTGTGGGACTCGTGTTCTTTGATTCTTCGCGTGTTAGGACTGGCTTTTGATGGCAATGGCTTCCTGGAGACTCAGGCAATATGTTTGAATCAAAAAGAAGCTTTGAATTGCGCTGCAAATAGGAATTCAGTTTCACAATTTTCTTGAGTTTTTTGCAATTTGGTTATACGGTTTCAGCAGCAATTGTGCGTGTCCAAGAATAGGGTTGGCTTCAGCATCTTTATGTGAAGAGAATTAGGTTAAAATTAAGCCCAACAATCCATTGCATTCAAGTTTGCATATGTGATTGGCAATCAAATCTTTTTTCAATCTTTTCTTTCATGAAACCTTGCCAATCATGGATATTTTGAGGTCCTTGAGGTTTACACGAGTTGCCAGCTTGCCCTAGCCTTATTTTCTTTACAAAAAGATTTAAAAAGCATATCTTTTGAATTTTCCTACAATTAAAACCAATTAAATGAATTAATATTAATATAAATTCAATTAATTAATTAAAAATAAGAAAATAAATCAAATTAAGTTCAATGGGTCGTGCATAGGCTTTGGGTAAATATTCAAGAAGTAATTTGAGGCCCATTAGCAAAATGAAGTGTTTTAGGCAAAGTTGACTTTTGAAAGTTCCCAAAAATTTCCCAACTTCTCCAATGCATATCTTGCTCAATTTTGAAGCTATGAACATGTTCTTGGACATTTTGGAAAGGTATTGAAGTCCTATAACCAATGCCTTTGGTCCCATGTCATTTTGATATACCAATCTCAAGTTATGGTCTTTGACTTAAAGTTCCTTTTTGTTGACTTTTATAAATGACCTATAATGTTGAAATTGATAACTTTTTGTGAGAGCATTTCTTGGACTTGGAATGTGAAGATGAGTTGTAGGGAATGTCATCCCCTTCAAAATGAGCATTGGATGGGATTTTTCTGATGAACCATGAAAAAGTTATGCCTTGGTCAAGTTACAGTTGACTTTTTCAGTTGTCCTAAAATAGTAACTTTTGATTCTTGAGGCTTTTTGAGCCATGCTTATGGAATCATGATCAAGAATTGATCAAATGATGATTGTGGCTTCAAAATAATATGTTGACCAAAAATTTTGAATTTTGACTATCAAATGACCATTTTACCCCTGCAGTTGACTGTGAAGCAATTAGGGTCTTTGACTGTGCAACTTGATGCTGTGAGTCTTGAAACTTGACATATGGATGCTTGACAATGTATATAGGCATATGGGACTTGATTGGACCCTTGAAAACCTCAACTTCCTTGTAAGAACCAAAACCCTAATTTTGACTGTGTTAGGAGACAATTGGACTGTGCAACCCTTAAGAGGTTTTGAACCATTTGGAGATTGACCTTGACAAATATTGAAGAATATGGGAGGGAAAATTTTGGGGTACAACAGTTGCCCCTGTTCAATCTTCTTAGACCCGAGGATGTGGATTGGCCTGCGTGCCTTTCATGATCCGAAGGTGGAAGATGATTGAACACTAGAGTGCCCATAAATTTGCACTCGCATAGTAGAATGTCAGTAGTGTGATGAAGGGAATGGGCTTACAGATGCCATTTGGAGAGATGACGGATAGGAGGATGGGCTTATAGATGCCATATGGAGCTGTGACAGAGTCTTGTCGGGAATGGGCTTATGGATGCCATTTGGAGACTGTTGGTATGTGGATGGGCTTATAGATGCCATCTAGGTGTCGATCGCATAAGAGATTCCTTAGCGAGAACTTGCGTACTTGAGAAAGAAAAAATAATTACCTGGCCTGTTACAGGGGTTGATCTTCAAACTCTTTATGTAGATATGCCCTGGCTGGATACAGATATCGAATCTCTAAACTCTTCATGTAGATATGCCCTGGCTGGATACAGGTATCGAGTCTACAATCTGTTACTCACAGATGTGCCCTGGCTAGATACAGGAATTGAATCTGGAATTAGTCGTCAATAGATATGCCCTGGCTGGATACAGGAATCGAATCTTCAACTCTTCAGACGTGCCCTAGCTGGATACAAGAATCGAGTCCGGAATTAGTCATCAACAGATATGCCCTGGCTGGATACAGGAATCGAATATTCAAACTCTTCAGACGTGCCCTGGCTGGATACAGGAATCGAGTCCAGAATTAGTCGTCAACAGATATGCCCTGGCTGGATACAGGAATCGAATCTTCAAACTCTTCAGACGTGCCCTGGCTGGATACAGGAATCGAGTCCGGAATTAGTCGTCAACAGATATGCCCTGGCTGGATACAGGAATCGAATCTTCAAACTCTTCAGACGTGCCCTAGCTGGATACAGGAATCGAGTCCGGAATAGTCGTCAACAGATATGCCCTGGCTGGATACAGGAATCAAATCTTCAAACTCTTCAGACGTGCCCTGGCTGGATACAGGAATCGAGTTCGGAATAGTCGTCAACAGATATGCCCTGGCTGGATACAGAAATTGAATCTTCAAACTCTTCAGACGTGCCCTGGCTGGATACAGGAATCGAGTCCGGAATAGTCGTCAACAGATATGCCCTGGCTGGATACAGGAATCGAATCTTCAAACTCTTCAGACGTGCCCTGGATGGATACAGGAATCGAGTCCGGAATAGTCGTCAACAGATATGCCCTGGCTGGTTACAGGAATCGAATCTTCAAACTCTTCAGACATGCCCTGGCTGGATACAGGAATCGAGTCCAGAATTAGTTGTCAACAGATTTGCCCTGGCTGGATACAGGAATCGAATCTTCAAACTCTTCATGCAGACATGCCCTGGCTAGATACAGGTGTCGAATCCATAATCAGTTACTCACAGATATGCCATGGCTAGATACAGGAATTGAATCGGGACTTGGTCGTCTACAGATATGCCCTGGCTGGATACAGGAATCGAATCTTCAAACTCTTCAGACGTGCCCTGGCTGGATACAGGAATTGAGTCCGGAATAGTCATCAACAGATATGCCCTGGCTGGTTACAGGAATCGAATCTTCAAACTCTTCAGACGTGCCCTGGCTGGATACAGGAATCGAGTCCGAAATTTCTTTATGCAGATATGCCCTGGATGGATATAGGTGTCGAATCCACAAGTAATCGCTCACAGATATGCCCTGGCTAGATACAGGTATCGAATCTGGAATTGCGACCGTTGATAGTAATCATCTTTGTATTGACCTTTGTCCTGAAAAGACAAAACGTTAGTTGTATGCAATGTCATGATGTATGAAATGCATGGTGTCATGATATTCTCAAAATAAATGAGATTGTATGTTCATGACGCGTATATGCATGCTATAATGTATGAAGATGTGATGTTTATGAATGTATTTTTGTCTAGGAAAATAAATCCTTGACGAATGCCGGGAGTTTGTTGAATCCTGGGCTGATGTTGTAGTGTCTGGTTGAATTCTTCATTTCCGTTGGGGATAGGTTGCAAGAATAAACCTGTAGGAGAAGATGACTCCGTTGGGGAATAAACTTGTTGGAGAGATTACTATGCGGGGAAATACTCTGTGGGGAAGAGAGGTACTTTGCTGAGATTTGATGATAATTCCGCTGGGGATACCGTTGATAAGTTATGTTGAAGAATTTGATGAACTCCGCTGGGGGATAGGAAGAACTACGCCGAGGATGATCTTTCCGTGGAAATTAGCTGAGGATAACCCAGTTATAAGCTCTGGTGGGGAAATAACCTTTGAATATGGTCGGGGAGAGACGTATGTGCTCTGCGGGAGACCAGCTTCCAGAATCTACTGGGGATATTGATTCAACTCTCCTGGGGAAACTTTTTGGGCTGCACCAGGGAATGGATCCACTGGGGTGTCTGTATTCTGCCGGGGAACAATCTTATATTAAGACTGCCGGGGATGCTTGCTCAGGAACGTCTGTATACTCCGCTGGGGAATGTTGAGATCTTCTGGGGATGCCCAACTTCCTTAAGGCTGACAGTAGATTAACTCTGCTCGGGGAGAGTGTTGCTGACTTGCTAGGGATATTGTGCCTTTTTGGGGCTAATGGGAGACCAACTCTGCTTGGGAGAGTATTGTTGAGTCTGGTCTTACTCGGCGGGGAGTGAAGGTATCTGGGCTACATTCTTTAGCCGAACTTACCTTAGTACCTTGGTGGACAGAGCAATTAGATCGCTTAGATAAATCATTATTGCCCCTGTTTCTGATGTCACCTGTAATTAATCCTTTGTTTCGCATGCAAATATTTATGAGTTAGCAATTAGTGTCAAATGCATATATCACAATTGAACATTGGACGTTCTTTACAAAACAAAACAGAAAAAGGAAAAAACAATTGGAAATTGGTCTGAAAAGTGAATTTGTATTGATTTTTGAATTTGCCTGTAAATAGGCGTTTATGTACAAGAGGCTGACGTCCTAGTAAGAGAACGCCGCCGAACAACAGAGTTTATACAATTTTGTGAAAAAGGAAAACAAAATAGCTATGTGAAAAGAATAATCCCACTGGGTTCCAACTCTGCTATCGCCTTTATGTCTTCAAGCGTCTCATCACTTGGCTGCTTAGTTGAAGATGAAGTTGATTGATCGATGCCGTCTGAACCTGATGTTTGATACCGGATTCTGGATGCAAGGTGATTCAATGAGACATAGTATTACGCTTTAATCCCTAACTTTTGCCTGGACCGCCCTTTCGGGTTTTCAGTCCACCGGGATACCCATTTTTGCCCAAGCCGCCTTTTCAGGTTTTCGACTTGCCGGGTGTACAGATTCTTTTTCATTTTTCATCCCTTATTTTTTCCCGAACCCTTTTGGTTCACCGGGAAGCCCTTACTTTTGCCTAGGTGTGTCAACCTAGCGGGTCTTTAGTTCATGCGTAGTATCTTTTTACTATGTCTGCATTGGCGGGGTGAGGAAGGTCGTCACCATCCATGGTAGTTAGAATCATGGCTCCTCCTGAGAAGACATGTTTAACCACAAATGGCCCTTCATATGTAGGGGTCCATTTGCCCCTGGGATCACTTTGAGGAAGAATAATGCACTTGATTACTAGATCCCCAACTTGATACTCTTGCGGTATGACCTTCTTGTTAAATGCCCTGATCATCCGTTTTTGATACGTTTGACCATGACAAATAGCAGTGAGTCTCTTTTCATCAATTAGGTTTAATTGATCAAGTCGAGTCTGGATCCAATCATCTTCGCTCAGACCTGCATCCTTCATTATCCGGAGAGAGGGTATATGGACTTCAATCGGCAAGACTGCCTCCATGCCATAAACCAAGGAAAAGGGGGTTGCCCCGGTTGACGTTCTTGCTGAGGTACGGTACCCATGAAGAGCAAACGGTAACATCTCGTGCCAATCTTTATAGGTCACTGTCATCTTCTGCACAATCTTTTTGATGTTCTTATTAGCTGCTTCTATAGCCCCATTCATCTTCGGCCGATAAGGAGAAGAGTTGTGGTGCTGTATCTTGAATTGCTCGCAGAGCTCAGTGATCATCTTTTTATTAAGATTGGTACCATTGTCCATAATGATCCTTTCCGGGACACCGTACCGACAGATCAGGTTGTGTCGAATGAACCGTGCCACGACGTTCTTGGTTACGGTAGCGTAGGAAGCTGCTTCAACCCACTTTGTGAAATAATCAATCGCTACAAGGATGAAGCGATGCCCGTTGGATGCCATAGGTTTGATCTCGCCGATCATATCAATGCCCCACATTGCGAAAGGCCACGGTGCAGTTAAGACATTCAAAGGGACTGGAGGAACCTGCACCTTATCAGCATAGATCTGGCACTTATGACATGTCCGAGAATGTTGGTAACAGTCGGCTTCCATTGTGGACCAGAAATATCCTGCCCGAAGGATTTTCTTTTCCATGGTGTGTCCACTGGAATGCGTTCCGAAGATACCTTCATGTAGCTCTGTCATGATCCTTTCTGCTTCAGTCTTATCCATACAACGCAGTAAGGTTGAATCATGGTTTCGCTTGTATAGAATGTCGTTGCTGAGGAAGAACTTTGCTGCAAACCTTCTCAGGAACTTCTTGTCATTGACAGATGCACCCTCGGGGTATTCTTGAGCTTCCAGATACCTCTTCACCTCATGATACCAGGGTTTTTCAGTTACCTCTTCAGTCTCAAGATCACAGCAATATGCAGGTTCATCCAGTTTCCAGATAATGATCCGGGGAGCCTCGTTATCCCATTTGACTTTGAACATAGAAGACATCGTAGCCAGCGCGTCCGCCAACTGATTCTCCTCTCTTGGGAAGTGTTCAAAAGTTATCTTCGTGAAATGGGGGATCAATGTCAACACACACTCTTTGTAAGGAATAAGATTCGGATGTTTCGTATCCCACTCGCCTTTGATCTGATTGATCACGAGAGCGGAATCTCTGAAGACACTCAGAAACTTGATCCTTAAGTCAATTGCAGCTTGAAGACCCATGATACACGCCTCATACTCTGCCATGTTGTTGGTGCAGTTAAAGCATAGCCGATCAGTAAGTGGAGTATGAGTGCCTCTTGGGGATATGATTACAGCGCCGATACCGTTACCCAAAGCGTTGGAGGCTCCGTCAAAATGCATAGACCATCGGGATCCTTCCTCAGGTCCTTCATCCGGTCCAGGTACTTCACAATCAGTCACTACCATGATGTTCTCGTCGAGAAATTAAAAGTTCATTGACTGGTAATCGTCCACTGCCTGGTGTGCCAAATGGTCTGCCAATACACTTCCCTTGATTGCTTTCTGAGTCGTGTACTGGATATCGTATTCTGTCAAGATCATCTGCCATCTTGCTATTCTTCCAGACAGAGCAGGCTTTTCGAATATGTACTTTATTGGATCCATTTTTGAGATCAACAAAGTAGTGTGAGTCAGCATATACTGTCTCAGCCGGCGAGCAGCCCATACCAAAGCGCAGCAAGTTTTCTCGAGCAGTGAGTATCGGGTCTCACAGTCGGTAAACTTTTTGCTAAGGTAATAAATGGCATGCTCTTTTCGGCCAGACTCGTCATACTGCCCCAACACACACCCCATTGAGCTGTCCAGTACTGTCAAGTATAGTATTAGAGGTCTCCCTTCAACCGGTGGCATAAGAATGGGTGGTTCTTGGAGATACTCTTTGATTCTGTCGAAAGCGGCCTGACATTTATCATTCCAACGTACTACTTGATCTTTCTTCAGTAGCTTGAAGATTGGTTCACAGGTAGCAGTTAGATGCGAGATGAATCGGGCAATGTAATTCAGACGTCCTAGAAGCCTCTGACTTCTTTCTCTCTCTTGGGAACTGGCATCTCTTGTATGGCTTTAACCTTGGCAGGGTCCACTTGAATACCTTGGTCGCTTACGACGAAGCCTAGCAACTTCCCAGATCTTACCCCGAAGGTGCACTTGTTCGGATTCAACCTCAGCTTGTACAACTTCAGACGGTCAAACAACTTCTGTAGGTGGTCAAGGTGTTCCTCCTCAGTTTGGGACCTTGCAATCATATCATCGACGTATACTTCAATCTCATGGTGGATCATGTCATGAAATAAAGCAACCATGGCACGTTGGTAGGTTGCCCCAGCATTTTTCAATCCAAAAGGCATGACCTTGTAGCAAAAGGTGCCCCACTGAGTAACAAAGGTAGTCTTTTCCATATCTTCAGGAGCCATCTTGATCTGATTATAACCTGAAAAACCATCCATGAAGGAGAACACCTTGTGCTGAGCAGTATTGTCAACATGAGGCAGAGGGAAGTCATCCTTGGGGCTCGCCCTGTTCAAATCCCTGTAGTCAACAAACATTCGGACCTTACCATCTTTCTTAGGCACCGGAACCACATTGGCAAACCACTGAGGGTAAGAAGTCACTGCTAGAAACCCGGCATCAAATTGTTTCATAACCTCGGCTTTGATTTTCTCGGACATCTCTGGGCGCATACGGCGAACCTTCTCCTTAACTGGAGGGCAATCTTCCTTGGTAGGCAGGTGATGAACCACAATGTCGGTATCCAACCCAGGCATGTCTTCGTAGGACCAGGCAAAGATTTCCACATAATCATGCAACATCTGAATCAACCGCTGTTTTACGCTGAGCTCTAGATTAGCACCAATCTTGACTTCCTTTCTGTCTGTCTCAGTACCCAGATTTACCGTTTCCACTGGCTCTTCATGTGGCTGAATGGCCCTCTCTTCCTGGAGTAACAATCTTGCAAGCTCACCAGGCACTTCGCAATCATCTTCACCTTCGTCTTCGGCTAAGTTGATCGGATTTTTGAAGTCATAACTGGCAGTAGCAGAGTCGTTACCAGTGAGATCCAGAGTGGATTGAAACCTGTATAGGTGAGTGTGTGTAAATATAGCTGTTTTGCAAAATATAAAGAAAGAAAGGGAGCACAAGATTGAAATGCGAAAAACGTCAAATGTTTTTATTCATGATATATGGAAATGACAAGTAATAAGCCCTCATAAATGAAGCCACGGTGCCCCGGGTAAGACACCGGGCCATAAAGTTTCAAATTATTGTTCGTTACAAATTTAAAAACAAAGGAATTCATTACTGAGTAACAAAAGTAACAAGTATGTAGTCTTTAGCAGTCCAATTGCTCAGTCCACTGTCGGTCGTCGGGTAGATCCAGCTGTCAAATTCAGATTCCTCCGCATCGCCTTCAATAGCATTCACTCCCGGGTTGGTGATGAATACAGGAGGTCTTCCAATCCTTGCTTTACGTACAGCCCCCTGAGCCTCTGCAGTGAAACCCAGCCCAAACTTGTCAGTCTTTGGAGTAAAATCAGGGAGCCTGCCCCAGTTTGCACATTCACCTTTCTCAATCACAGCCCGGGCGTCCTTCAAGGAAGCCATCTTCAAGGGAGAGTCTTCTTCACTCACTGTCTCTGCTGACGCCAATGTTGGAGGCACCTCTTCAAAGTGTTGAAAGGGGGTCTCAATGAACTCCCCGTCCATCTCTATATACCGAAACGAGTTAAGATGACTAACCATGTATTCTTCCTCCCCCTGCACTGTAACTATCTTCCCTTTGACCAGGTACTTGAGCTTTTGATGTAGAGTGGAGGTCACAGCTCCAGCCTTGTGGATCCAAGGACGACCCAGCAAACAAGAATAGGATGGTCGGATGTCCATCACATAGAATGTTGAGTCAAAGACTTGAGAACCAACCCGGATTGGAATGTTCACTTTACCATGTACCATCCTCTTCGACCCGTCAAAGGCCCGGACAATAATGTTACTAGGCTTCAACTCCAAACCCTCACAATCCAACCTGTCTAAGGCCTTTTTGGGCAATACGTTCAGTGAAGAACCGATATCTACCAACACATGGGCGAGAGTAGTGCCCCTGCATTCAATGGAGACATGCAGGGCATCATTATGGTTCTTTCCCTTAGCGGTCAGATCAGCATCAGAGAAACTCAACCCATTGTCAGCGGTCAAGTTGGCCACACAATCAGTAAATTGATCAGCCGACGTCTCTTGTGGCACATGGGACGTCTTCAGGAAAGAAATCAGGGCCTTGGCATGGGCCTCTGAACATAACAACAGTGATAGCATAGAGATCTTAGAGGGGGTATGCCCCAGCTGTTCAACGAAGTTGAAATCACTCTTCTTGATAATCTTAAGGATTTCTTCCATCTCTTGCTGTAACGCTTCAACATTAACAGTCTTCGGTGCCTCCATCTGGGCAGGCACATCAGCAATCCTTTTGCCCCGAGTGTCAGATGACTCGGCAGCAGGGGTAGAAACTTGACCAGGAGGGGAAACAGGCGCACTTGTAGGCGTGATGATAAGAGGTCTTCAGATGACTGGTGGCCCAATGTCAGGCGAGAAGAGCCTGCCACTGTGAGTAACTTTAGCGGGACCGGTGATGTTACTGATGCTGGTACTAGTGTTGAACTCCTGCTTTACTCCGAGCACATACACATCTGCCCCATAGCGCCATGGGACAACCTTGTCAGATTTATAGGGGAGGGGCCCCCGAACAGTAATGATGATAGGTGCAACAGACATGATTTTGACTGGCTTCCTCGGGGGAGCCTTGGTAGGATTTTTGAAAATGGTGACAACAGACACTTCTTCAGTAGGGACAATAGGAACAACAGTCTTCTTGAACAAGATCTCTTTGCTATCCATCAGGTTTTGGACGTCTGACTTCAGCAACGGACAACCAGCAGGTGAAACAGCACATAGAAGGCAACCCTTGCTATAACCCGGAAATAAACCGGCTAGCAACAGGTTCCTTTTGACAGTCAATAAAGGAGTAACAATCTCATCCATAGAGCCTACATATAGATCTTCCTCAATAGCATTTACTCCATGCTGGGGCATAGGAGCAGTCACAACGTTGGGCCTTTCGGGCGCCTCAAACTGTATTTCCTTGGCATCGATAAGGTCCTGGACCTTATTCCTCAGGGCCCAGCAATCATCAGTAGAATGCCCCGGGCTATCAGAGTGATAAGCACAGCGGGCGTTGGGATTGTACTTCGGAGAGGTTGTATTTACCACCTTCAGAGCTTCTCTGACAGTTACCAAGTTGGTTGATAGCAGTTGCGGCAAGATCTGAAACAAGGTCATACTAAGCCGAGTGTATTCTCTTCTGGGTCTCTCACCCCTTGGTTGGTTAGGTTGCCGAGGAGCAGCAGCAGGCTTTGAAATCACCACCGCGTTGACAACTTGGCGGCGTTCTGGCTTATTTTGTCTTCTGGGACCATACACAGCACTGACTTCCTTCTTAAAAGGCTTCTTTTCAGAACTTGAGGATGCACCTTTCTGTATCTTCCCCGATTTCATACCAGCTTCTATCCTCTCTCCCGTTAGAATGAGGTCTGTGAACCCTGCAGAAGAATTACCAATCAAGTGGTTGAAGAATGGCCCAGACAGGGTCCCCAAGAACATGTCCACGAGTTCACGGTCAGTTAACGGTGGCTGCACCCTGCCAGCCAGGTCCCTCCACTTTTGCGCGTACTCTTTAAAACCTTATCCCGATCCTAGCGACATACCCTGGAGTTGGGTACGTGTAGGAGCGAGGTCGGAATTGTACTGATACTGCTTATAAAAAGCAGTAGCCAAGTCCTCCCAGTTTCGAATACTGGCTCCATCCAGCTGATAGAACCACTCGAGTTGAGCCCCTGAAAGGCTATCCTGGAAGAAATGGATCCATAAGTTCTTATCCACAATATACGGTTGGATCTTCCGCACATAAGATCTGAGATGTAGCTTAGGGCAGGAAGCCCCATCATACTTTGCAAAAGATGGGGCCTTGAACTTGTGTGGGATCACCACCCCAGAAGATAAACCCAGATCTCCAAAATCCAACCCAGGCACCTGTTGAATTTCCATGGCACTCAGACGATCCTCTAACTGCTTGTACCTGTCTTCAGCGGGAGGGTACTGCTCATCATTGAAATCTGTCTCGTTGTCAGAGACCACATGACTAGAAACCCTTCCCCCTTGGGGATTGCCTTTCCCTACAGAAGAACTAGCTTGATCAGCCTCATTATGCAGTGTATTACCAAACCTCCGTCCAGTGTTGAATAGTACAGTTCTCTTCCTCTTCTTGACCAGCAGAGCCTTCAATTCCTCTTGACCTTGGGCTAAACTCATGATCAACTCTTGGAACTAGGCGTTTTGGGCCTGGAGGGCCTTGATGGATTGCTCAGTAGATGATTCATGATTCATGATGAGACGAGCTGAAATAAACAGCGAAGAAGATTAAGCAACCTGTAAAAAAGAGTACCTGTTATGCACATGATGCATGATATGCTATTTATGCAATGCATTCAAGGGTTCGAAAGTTCAAATTTGTTGTAGACAAAAAGGAACACACATTATCATTAAGAAATAATTGTTCAGTACATCAAGGCCTCATGGGCAAAACATTACAAAGTAAATTAATCCCAAAAGACACTGTGCATCCTCTTTGGAGCTATGTAAGTGTTGAGAGTCTTTTCCTCATGCAGTAGGCGGGTGAGCTCCAAGACCTTCTTCTCACTGGCATGTAGACTGGCTTCAAGAGAATTCCGTTCTTCCTTAAGCTGGATCCAGCTCTTCTGCATTTCTTCCCAGGATGTAGGCATGTCAGGATGTTGAATGGTGTATGAGACCTCCCCTTCCAACACTGGCTCTTTGATCACAGGGAGAACATGAGGATATGGCATCACCAGCTTCTGGGAGCGGGCTTGTACCCACTTGAGATAAGGCTCCAACGGGATGGATTTCTTGTGCCCCAGTGTCTTGCTGTCTACCTTGTTGGGCATCCTCCAAGCTCTGATAAATCTCTGGAGAAGTCCTTGTGCATCGTTGTAGAAGTCAAAAACTATGTCAGGAAGCAACATGTCATGAGGGCCATCCCTCCGAGCATATCCGAACTGTCTCAAAGCCAGACACGGGTTGTAAGTAATACCTCCTCTGATTCCAAGTAAAGGAACATTAGGAAACTCCCCGCAACGATCAATGATAGTGACGTCTTCTCTGGACCGAGAACACCAATGTATATCAGCATGCGTAAGAGTCATTAATCGTTGTGACCATCTCAAACCCCGCTCGTTCTTCAAAACTGATCGTGGAAGGTGCGAAATAAACCACCTTGCCAGGAGAGGAGTGCAGCACATGAGAACACCTCTTTTTCTCATGGTTCGAGTGTAACATGAGTGAAGGATGTCCCCAAGCAACGTAGGTATAGGATTCCTGGACATGAAGATCTTGACAACATTGATATCTATAAGCTGATCTGGATTCGGGAACAACACCAACCCATAGACAAGGAGAGCCACAACTTCTTCAAAGGCTTGTAGGTCAAGGGAATTCCAACATTCTTGGGCCTTCTCAAACAGGAACTTTGCCAAGAATCCTTTGATACCACTTCTAACTTCCCAATGTCCCTTGATGTCAGATGGTTGTAGGCGTAATGCTTTAGCAACCTCTTCAAGTTTGGGTTCCCTTTCCGTACCATTGTAGGGTAGTTGACTAAGGAGAGGGATCTTCAGAAGCTGGGAGAACTCTTCCAATGTGGGCACCAGTTGATAATCCGGGAAAGTAAAGCAGTGGTGCAATGGGTCAAAGAACTAGAAGAGGACCTTTATCATATCTTCCTCAATGTTGGTGTTGACCAAGCTGATGAGTCTTCCATGTTTATCACTGAAAGAAGAGCTCTCGGGAATCCTGGATGTAAGCTCCTTAAGCTGAGGAGGGACCTTTACAAGGTTGATCTGAATTGTCTTTCTGCGGATAGTTTCCATGTCCTACAAAACAAGAACAAAGATAAAGATTCGAACCCCTGAAGTGGTTAGTGGATGCATATGATGCTGTATGATGTTATGATATTATGATAAAAACACACCACAAGTATCCACAAAAAGCAAACATGGTAAGGCACATAAGTCACACAAGACAACCCTTAGAGTTTAGGCCAACATGGGGTCTAGGTATTACCCTCTTGAAGTTGGTGGGCTCAAAACCTGTCCTATCAAAAGTAACCGGGTTCTAAGGATCTCAATATCATTGGGTTGTTTTCTATGTTCATTGTTTCGATTTAGCCACTGAACTGGCAATCAAAATATTCCAAGAAAACAACCCTCAATGAGTGTAGTATCGAGTATCAACCAACTTCAGACTGCACCAAAGTCAGTCATCTCACTACCCTAAAGAGGCCAGGATGGTCAAGTAAGGTTCCTAAGGTCAGTTGATGCTTCACGACACCATGCGGCGGCCCCGTACTCTCTTTGACTTGACTCAAGGGTTACCGGTACTCACCAAAGTGCCACATCAACGTAGCAAACTGCTTCAACCGTGTCGGTATACCCCGCATAGTTCCCTCACAGTTTTGTTGCTACTTTCTAAGAGGTATCCCCCAGATCCGGGTTAGGATCTATAGAACTCCCAAAACAGGCCCACAATATTAAAGCAATCAAAACAGGCAATTGAAAACATAAGTATAATCTATTCTAAGGTACACCTCACTTTAAGTATCTCCCCAGCAGAGTCGCCAGTTCTGTGATCGGTAGAAATAGAACTGACTGTTTAAAGCTGGTTTGCGAAATGTCGCGGTAAGCAAGAGTCGCCACCTTCTTTTATGTTCTCCAACATGGAAAGGACAAAAGCACAACAAAATTCCTTTTCGAGATGTTTCTCGGTTCAGGAGGTAGATTATAGAAAGGGAAGGTGTTAGCACCCTTTCTATCTGTGGTTATCCACGGGCTCTTAGGTACTTGCTCTTATGTTTTCAAAATGATGTTTGCTTTTCAAGTGTGAGTGGGTTTTGAAAAAGTTTCGTTTGAAAGATTTCTAAGTGACTCTTGTATCTGTCCTCAAGAGTGTATGAAAAATTTGTTTGAAAACTTTTAGAAAGTGTAGGTGTGAAAAGATTGTTTTGTTTGTTTTTTAGAGAGCAAGTACCCATGAGTCATCTACCTACCCTAAGGAATTAGGCTGTGTAAAAGTCCTTAAGGTAGTGCCATCCCACCATTGAGAGGTAGGTAGCACCACCGTTGGAGGTGTTCGGGTCAATTCGATTGTAGGGACAGTGTGGTCACCGAAGCAATAGTAGGGCACCTTAGAAGTAACCCTAATGTCCTAGATCCTTTTTAATCCGAGGCAACCGTTTCGAGGCAACTGGATCTTAGACATAAGAGCGACCGCTAAAATATCCTATACTTGACGACCACTTTCAAGGCAACGAGTGAGGCGTACCCTAGAAGTGGCATGTGCATTGTGTGTTGTTTTCAAGTTAACGTTTATCTTTGATCATGCAATGGTGAGCTACGAGTTGTTTTTAATTATCATACATTCTTTCATGCAATTTAGCAGTTAGGAGTGCGGAAAATAAAATACGGAAAGGTAAAAGCTACGCTATTACAAGGCGCGGGTCTATACATCGCCAAAAAACAAAGACCCGTTTTTGATAAAGATGCGGAAAGTAAAAAAAAGCAATAAACCTAATTATTATTACATCCTTGGAAGCAGTTACATAACAATAAAAAATAACGTGCGAAAGAATTAAAATCAAGACGTCTGAGGGTTTTGGACCCTTTTGAGAAATTAAGAGTTTTTGTCCTTTGCTTGAAATTAAATTAAAATTAAACCTAATTATTTAATTAATTAAAGAAAGATATTTTTTATGTTTTTTGTATTTAATGAAAATAAAGAAATTAAAATCAAAAGAAAACCCTAGTTCTAAGTTTATTTTAATTATTAAGAAAATGTTAAAGTTAGACTAATTCAAACTAATTAATTAAATTACATGTTATTTACAAAAATAATAATTAACAAATAGTAATAATGATGATTAATAAAATATGATTAAAAATGTCAAAACCTAATTCTATGCAATTTTTATTTATTAAGAAAAAAGGATTAAAATTTAAACCTAAATTAAACTAAGTTAATTGTTAGTTATTTATTTACAAAAATAGGTTAATGATGAAATTAATAATAATAGTTAAAATATATTTACAATTTTGATTTTATGATTTTTATTAGGAAAAATTAATTTATGGTGAATTAAGAAAAATAGTTAAAACAATTAAAAGTAATAAAAGAAAAGAAAAGAAATTGCAAACCAAGGGGGGGTGATGGCCCAAAGTGGAGGTTTATTGAGAAATTCAGGCCCAAGAAGCACAAAGCCTGGTTGACTTTCTTGATTGCCTGCACGTTGATTGACTAGGACACACCATGGACTCCATCTCTTGGCCACTGGATTGATGCTGAGAGACACATGGCAAGCTATTGTTGGGCGTGCATGATAGAACATTTAAGAGGCACTGCATTGGAACACTTTAAGAAAAATATGAAGAAATATATGGGGGACCTGGGAATCGGACCCAAGTCCCAGTGCTCCTTGCCTTTGTGCCTTTGCCAACTGGACTACCATGCGCGTTTGTAATATAAATGGACAACAATTATTATATAAAAAAACAAACATTATCATAATCAAACAAAATAACGCGCGCTGTTTTGAACCCACCAACCATGCCTTGCCACCTATTTTCTTCCTCGTTTCACCTGCAAACATAACACAAGATAGCGGGGGTTTTAAACCCCCACAAACCAAAAGTTCCAATAATAGCGATTAGCAGCAGGCATCACATAAATTGAGCGCGAGGGTTTAGTTGAATTCGTCTGGCTTTGACGAATTCAACCATAGTCATGATGTGGTCCAATTTTTCCTTATGCATAAAGCCCTAATTGAGAGCTTCAGAAACCCTAGATTTCGTTCATGGTGGATTTTGATTCAGAAGGCTATAACTCAATTGGATTATACCAATCGCTTCAGAAGGTCCCTATTAACATAAATCACACAAGAAAATATATTAAAAGCGCATGAATCAGGTTATGAAATTTTGGAAATATATTCAAACCGTGGGACTCGTGTTCTTTGATTCTTCGCGTGTTAGGACTGGTTTTTGATGGCAATGGCTTCCTGGAGACTCAGGCAATATGTTTGAATCAAAAAGAAGCTTTGAATTGTGCTGCAAATAGGAATTCAGTTTCACACTTTTCTTGAGTTTTTTTTCAATTTGGTTATACGGTTTCAGCAGCAATTGTGCGTGTCCAAGAATAGGGTTGGCTTCAGCATCTTTATGTGAAGAGAATTAGGTTAAAATTAAGCCCAACAATCCATTGCATTCAAGTTTGCATATGTGATTGGCAATCAAATCTTTTTTCAATCTTTTCTTTCATGAAACCTTGCCAATCATGGATATTTTGAGGTCCTTGAGGTGCACACGAGTTGCCAGCTTGCCCTAGCCTTATTTTCTTCACAAAAAGATTTAAAAAGCATATCTTTTGAATTTTCCTACAATTAAAACCAATTAAATGAATTAATATTAATATAAATTCAATTAATTAATTAAAAATAAGAAAATAAATCAAATTAAGTTCAATGGGTCGTGCATAGGCTTTGGGTAAAGATTCAAGAAGGAATTTGAGGCCCATTAGCAAAATGAAGTGTTTTAGGCAAAGTTGACTTTTGAAAGTTCCCAAAAATTTCCCAACTTCTCCAATGCATATCTTGCTCAATTTTGAAGCTATGAACATGTTCTGGGACATTTTGGAAATGTCTTGAAGTCCTCTAACCAATTCCTTTGGTCCCATGTCATTTTGATTTACCAATCTCAAGTTATGGTCTTTGACTTAAAGTGCCTTTTTGTTGACTTTTGAAAATGACCTATAATGTTGAAATTGATAACTTTTTGTGAGAGCATTTCTTGGACTTGGAATGTGAAGATGAGTTGTAGGGAATGTCATCCCCTTCAAAATGAGCATTGGATGGGATTTTTTTGATGAACCATGAAAGAGTTATGCCTTGGTCAAGTTACCGTTGACTTTTTCAGTTGTCCTAAAATAGTAACTTTTGATTCTTGAGGCTTTTTGAGCCATGCTTATGGAATCATGATCAAGAATTGATCAAATGATGATTGTGGCTTCAAAATAAGATGTTGACCAAATTTTTTGACTTTTGACTGTCAAATGACCATTTTACCCCTGCAGTTGACTGTGAAGCAATTAGGGTCTTTGACTATGCAACTTGATGTTGTGAGTCTTGAAACTTGACATATGGATGCTTGACAATGTATATAGGCATATGGGACTTGATTGGACCCTTGAAAACCTCAACTTCCTTGTAAGAACCAAAACCCTAATTTTGACTGTGTTAGGAGGCAATTGGACTGTGCAACCCTTGAGAGGTTTTGAACCATTTGGAGATTGACCTTGATAAATCTTGAAGAATATGGGAGGGCAAATTTTGGGGTACAACACCAGCCATACACTAGCTACTAATTTTCCCTACAAGACAGTCCAAAAAAGCTGCAACATTGCCCTGCAAAGTCTTCCTCATAATAGTCCAACTATTGCACATAATTAGTTAAACCAAAACCTGATCCAAAAAGGCCACAAACAGTTAAACTAAAATGTTTAAACCCTCAACTTTCCCCCCAATTTTGATCCTTTATCTCACCATAAAAAAAAGATAGCAAAAAAAAAAAAAACAGACGGAGGAGAGAAGGAGAGTGTTAACAGAAAACTGGTTTGAAATTTGCTAAAAAAAAAACCTTTACTGTAAACCTGTTGTGCAAAATATCATTTTGTTCTGCATAATTCTTCAAATTATCATCCTCAAAATCTCACAAATCTCCCCTCAATAATTCACTCCTTCATCACTCATACACCCCTTAAACTCCCTTAAACCTTCATATTCATTCCCTCTGTAAAAGAAAAAAAAACAGCATACATAATTCAAAGTTAACTCCTAACCTTACCTCTTCCCACCCGTGACATATCAACCTACAAAACTCAGAGCCAAAGAAGAAAAGAAAAGGAGAATACCTCATTTATCGTCGAAACCAAAATCCATCAGAGTAGCTCTAATTTGTAACTTATCAACTGTTAGAACATAGTTTGATTCTACAACCCTTAATTAGAGTTTTGATGATAACAAACACAGAAAAAATATGCACTCTAAAATTGTGTTTTTTTTATGCAGAAGTTCTGACTGAAACATCATCAGAAGTTAAGCTACAGACGCTTTCAAGCTGAGGTAATCAGAATGTTCGGAAGAATGATGATCAGAATCTACGCTAAAGTAAAGGATACTCTGATTCTGAATTGAAGTCTAATATACCATCAGATTTTCACATCTCTGAGTCATCAATGTTATGAAGTAAAAGCAACATGCAAGATTCTAGTTCTGAAGCGTTACTTTTCAATTAAGACAGTATAATATGCAATGGCTTCATTCAGACAAGAATCTTCTCAATATGGAAATAGCATTGAGTGTCCATTATCACGCTTTATGTTGGACAAGATTTCCACGCCTATATGAACAAGCTTAAAGGATAAATCATTTACGATTTTGAGACACGACGGCTCATACATCTTAAACGCTGCAAACATTCATATTCACTCATACACTCATATTGTGTAATATATCACGGTAGTGATACAATTTTTGTAACGAAAAATAACAGTACACAGTAAATCATTTTCTTTTGATTAAGCTAGTTTTCCTTGAGATAAACCGGGTTGTGGTTGTACTGAAGAAGACTTTGTAAGTTGCCAAAGTAGTATTGTAATCAGTTTTGATTAGTGAATTAAGTCCTCGTTGGAGAGAGGCGAAATCACCTTGGCGGATGGACTGGAGTAGTTTGAGATCAAACGAACCAGGATAAAAATATCATGTCTACTGCTTTTGATTTTAAGTTTCAATTCAACCCCCCTTCTTGTGTTTTTCACTTCTTCAATTGGCATCAGAGCGCCTGGATCTCTCCTTTATCTGACGACTTCAAGGCCTGGTATTTTATTCAGTGTTTGCTTATGTGCTAGATTCCAATCTGATCCTAGAGAATCTCACTTAATAGTAGTTAAGCGAATTTTCAAGTATCTGAAAGGTACTACTAATCTGGGTTTGTTTTATAGAAAATCCAATAAATACAGCTTAGTAGGATACTGTGATGCTGACTTTGCTGGAGACAGAGTAGAGCGTAAAAGCAATTCTGGAAGCTGCCAGTTTTTGGGAGACAACCTGATCTCATGGACCAGCAAGAGACAGTCCACAATAGCACTGTGAACAACAAAAACTAAATACATAGCAGCTGTTGGAGGTAGCACTCAAATGCTCTGGATGAAAAGTCAACTTGAAGACTTCAACATATTTGAGAGTAACATTCTTATCTTCTGTGATAACACTTGTTCCATATGTCTATCCAGAAATCCCATTTTGCATTCTAGGGCTAAGCATATAGAAATAAAACATCACTTTATTAGGGATTATATTCAGCAAGGAATTCTCACTTTAAAATTTATTGACACAGACCACCAATGGGCTGATGTGTTTACAAAACCCCTTTCTGAAGATAGATTCAATTTCATTCTGAAACATCTCAGCATGAAATTGTGTCCAGAATAAAATGTTTTATTTGCATATTCTAACCCTCATAATGTTATTGTTTTCTGTGAACATCTGATCAACTTGTCTTCAGAAGTTAGGAGTACAGTTGCCTCAGAATCTATCTATGAAGATCTGAACTTTTCATTTCAAGGATAGAGGCGTGCAGTTCACACCATCAAACATCTGTCATCCTCTCACAAGCTACCTTCTAAGGCTGAACATGTGTTCAAATTCTGAAGGGTCCAAGGCTCTAATTGGATGCATTGAGACACTTGTCATTGGTAACTGTTTAATATCTCTCTAAATCCCCTAATTCCAGGTTTCATTAATCTAGTATAATCATTACTTATTTTATCTTTCTTACTAATTACGTTTTCTAAAGAACTTATATAAATAGAATTTACTATTTCATTCATTAACGTTTTACCACCTTCAATACTCTCTCTTGCTCTAGTTTTTCAAAAACCCTTTCTATCAATTTCCTTCAAAGAATCCGTGTGAACAATGGCATCCTCATCAAGTCTCAAGAATCTCAACAATGCTCATGGTTCTTCATCAACTGAACAATATGAGGAGCCCATTAGAACACTACTCACTCCGGTCGACAACCTTGAAGTTCTCTGTGAATTGATCGTTGATTTTGAAAGCTTACAAGAAAATGGGTTTAATCTGTATGAAGATGTAACTGCACAGAGATGGAACAGATACTTTCATCGTTTGTTGGGTCAAATTTTCCCATTCTTGTTAAAGAGTTCTGGATTCATGCTACCTTATCCAACCACCAGGTCACGTCATATGTTATGGGGAAGAAGATAGTGATTACAAAAGATTTGATTGGGGAACTCATTGGATACAATGGCGGCGGAGTCAGATGCATTGATATGGATGATAAGTGTTCTGACCTAAAGTCCATTGCTAGGCTCATTTTCACTTCTGGACAGCCATCCAGCAAGATCAGAGACTTGAAAGATCATTACAGAATATGGGCTAGAATATTTTTGGGATGTATCAATCACAGGAAGCCTACAAGCTCTCCTGATTACATCAACATTGATCAGCAGTTTCTGATATACTTCATTGCAAAGAAGACCAAAATAAACCTTCCACATTTGCTCTTCAACCATCTCAGAACAAGTGTGAAAGAGACAAGAGAAGAAGAAAGAACTAAGAGGGATTAGATTCCTCTAGGAAGATTGATTTCAGATATTCTAACGGAAAACAGGCTGATAGAACATCTGACAGAGGCTCAAGAAATCAGTACTCTGGAAGCAACTGCTGGGAAACCTCTGAATGTCAAGAATCTGAAGAAAATGAAGATTATTGAAAGCATTAAGAAGGAACCAAATATTGCTTCTCATGAGGTCATCTTGTCTAGGAGAATCCCTCTGAAGGATTTTCCACTATTCTCTGAGATAGATGCCTCTCCAGAGATTATAGTCAGATACCTTGAAGCTTGCAAGGAAGATGAGACTATTCCAGAAATCAACATCCAAGACCTGCACAAGCCAACTCCAGAGGTTGTGCTAAATAAATCTAGAAAGAGGAAGGCAGCAGGAGAAGGATCCTCTCATAGGACACACAAAGCTGCGAAAAAGAAAGGTAACACATATTTTGTTTCTGTTGTAGAATCAATAGCTATTCCAACATCTGAAACCATTCCCCCTCAACCAACAGAAAATCCTTCACCTCAAGCATTTGAGGATTTTGACATAGAGTTTGACCCATCTGTAATTCTTGGAAATTTCTTAAATGAACCTCCCTCCCCCAATCCAAATCCAGAACAACATCAACCAGAACTTGCAAGAGTTCTCTCTGATATTGAACTGTTTGATCAAGACTTTTCCTCACCAATCCGATAAAATCCAAACACTCAATCTCAACAACTAGAAAATCCATAACCACACTCTTCTCAACTAAAAAATGAAAACCCTCTCACTCCTTAATTTGAAAATACATCTTCTGAAACACCTGAACCAGAAATTCAACATGCTACCGTAAACCAATCAGAAGACTCCCTTACAGACTCTGATACCACTACCCCAATTCCTGGAATAACAGAACCTCTTATGGTTCGTTTACCTCTCTTCGTTCATGATATTCCAGAAATACCTTCACCATATGAATCCACACCACCAAACACCCCTCCTCACGATTCCTGATTTCTGATTCTTCAACTCCCTCACCAATCAACCATCCAGTTGACCACCTCAGAACTGTCATTGATCTAGAAGCACTGGACCATCTAGCTTCCACCTCAAACAAAATTTCCATCCCCAAACCTAAACCAACCTTAACCAAATCAGCTGTTGGTAAGAACCTGTTGATTTTTGAAACAGAAATACATGAATGGGTTACTTCTTTTAAGCAAGCAAGTCAAGAGAATTATAATCCTGTTGCTTCTGATTCTCTGTGGGATAGATTCAGAAAATGGTTCAACGCTGAATCCCAGAAGCTGAAAGAATTGAGCTATGAGATGGCTCAGCAGAACTTCAGTGATCAGCTGAAAGCCTTCAAAGATCAAGTTCTAAGCCACTAGGTCAAGAAAGAAAAACTTATGCTAGAAAATGATCCATAGAAAGATCCCCAACCTTCAGAAGCCACTGAACCAAATTCTGATAGTCACCCTCTGACTACTGCTCCGGAAAAGGTAATTGCAACATAAGAATTTGTTCAATCAGAAGAGGCTACAGAGTGTTCTGATCAACATGCAACCACTGAAGATACACCAGCTTCGTCTCTAGTCATGCAAACTCTGGAAGAGTTGAAGAAGGAGAATGCTTTAATCCATGCCAGACTGGATAAGCAAGAAGGCACAAACAAAGAGATCGAGGATATTTTGGACAAACAAGAATATACAACAAAAGAAATCAAAGACATTCTAGGAAAGCAGGAAGTATCAAGCACTTAGATTAAGAGCTTGTTGGAAGCGTTTTTCACACGACTTCCCCCTCCTTCCTCTTTGTTTATGAAAAATGTCATTGCATTCTGTTTTCAATACAAATAATCTTTTTGACTCTAATTACATTGCTTTTTGATACCTAACAAAAAGGGGGGGGGGGGAACGTAAGATATTTTCAATAACAGTATACTGGGACAAAGTCTCAAACATTTTGAATATCTTAACCTCTATGTTTTCTGAAAAGCTTGAACAGGAACATATTCTGATAAGGACAGAAGGAGATGCATCAAAAGCTCTAACAAAAAGGAACTTCAGGGAAGTAACTCATCTCTATCCGAGTAATCAACTCAGGGGGAGAATCTTTTAAGCTTTTTGTTCTATATTTTTCATTGAAAATCCTAGTTTTTGTCATCATCAAAAAGGGGGGAGATTGTTAGAACATAGTTTGATTATACAACCCTTAATTAGAGTTTTGATGATAACAAACACAAAGAACAAATATGCACTCTAAATTTGTGTTATTTTGTATGCAGAAGTTCTGACTGAAACAACATCGTAAGTTAAGCTACAGAAGCTTTCAAGCTGAGGTAATCTGAATGTTCTGAAGAATGATGATCAGAATCTGCGCTAAAGTAAAGGATACTCTAACTCTAAACAAAAGTCTAATATACCATCATATCTTCACATCTCTGAGTCATCAATATTCTGAAGTAAAAGCAGGATGCAATATTCTAGTTCTGAAGCGTTACTTTTCAATTAAGACAGTATCATATGCAACAGCTTCATTCAGACAAGAATCTTCTCAATATGGAAATAGCATTGAGTGTCCATTATCACGCTTTATGTTGGACAAGATTTCCACGCCTATATAAACAAGCTTAAAGGACAATTTTTTTAAGATTTTGAGACACGACTGCTCATACATCTTAAACACTGCAAACATTCATATTCACTCATACGCTCAAATTGTGTAATATATCACAGTAGTGATACAGTTTTTGTAACGAAAAACAACAGTACACAGTAAATCATTTTCTTTTGATTAAGATAGTTTTCCTTGAGATAAACCGGGTTATGGTTGTACTCAAGAAGACTTTGGAAGTTGTCAAAGTAGTATTGTAATCAGTTTTGATTAGTGAATTAAGTCCTCGTTGGAGAGAGGCGAAATTACCTTGGCGGGTGGACTAGAGTAGTTTGAGATCAAACGAACCAGGATAAAAATATCGTGTCTACTGCTTTTGATTTTAAGTTTCAATTCAACCCCCCCTTCTTGTGTTTTTCACTTCTTCATCAACCTCATCATCTCAACATTCACTACCCGTTCAACCGCGAGCTTTGTACTTCTCCAACCTCTCGATCCGCCACTCACACCATCAACTCCTTCATCACCGGCGTCGGGATTCTCGGACTGGTTCCGAGCTAAGTATGTCTTTTTTTCTCAAATTTATTACTATGATTGTTATTGTTTTTCTATGTGAAAAGTGGAGGAAGTATCAAGAGGAAACAGAGAAATTTGTTCTTGAACATGAAGAAGAATAGAATGAGCGTGAGCGGCTGATGATGAGAGTTAGCATTCTAGGGTTTTGTTTGTTAATTATCTTTATGGGATTTAATCCATTCTACTTCACCAACTGAATTGTTTTTTTTTGTACATTTGTTTTGTGTGATAAGCCTTGTTGCATCAGCTTAAACCAACCCGATCCAAACCCACCTCTTGCTTAAGCCCAATGAAAATTACATCTAACAACCTTTCTCCTTGTTTTTTTTCTTTTATCTTATGATATTACAAACCAACTGGGCCTCCGCTCCTTTCCGCTATTCTCCAGCCCAGTTTACTTTGGCCGTACACCTAATCATACTGCTTTACCCCTTAATTCTTATAATTTTTTTGGTTTAGGTTTAAGTTAATAATCTTAGGTTTAATTTAGCTTAGGTTTAAATTAATAATTTTAATTTAGTTAATAATTGTAGATTCCTTTTTAATTTAGTTGTATTTAATTTAAGAATTTTAGAACTTTAACTTAATTTTAGGATTAATTTAGTTATTTAGAATTTTAAGTTTAGTTTAGAATTATCTTAATAATTTTAGTTTAGATTTAATTTAATCTTTGGTTTTAATTCTAGATTCGTAAATTTTGAATTATTTAATCTTCTCAGTTAGTTTAGTTAGTAATTTTTTGTGAACAATTTAACTAATTAACTTTTTAGTTAACATTTTTTTACAAATTGTTTAATTTATTCATGATAAGCAAAATTTCAAAATAATAATAATAGAATAGATCTTTATTTTCTTTTCAAATTTTCTTACAAACAAAATATCAAGAATTTCTATACTTTGTCAATTAATTTCATAGATTGTTATAATTGTTTATTCAATTCGATTTGGTTGTATCGATTACCTATTCAGAATTTTAATCGCATTGATCCATCCCCATTTGTAAATTTATACCCCCATCCCCGAAAACTCTGTAATAGCGTAGAAGTTCAATTTCTACAATTTACTGTTTTCCTTATACTGTATAGTAATTAGGCGTGCATGGCAAGATTTAAAATCAACCGCTAGATAACCTAATCAAAGAACAAAATAACTTGAATCAAACACACTTTTTTCACACGCGCACCTCTAGGGTAACCTCGCTCGTTGCCTCAGAAACACAGTCATGTACCTCGAATATGTGACCCTTTAGCAAAGTCCCTTCGATAAAAAAGATCGTAGTCCCTAGATGTCCCTCGATGTTGCCTTCGGTAAAACGATCTAGTCCCTTACGAAAATTGCTAAAGCGTCTCACAAGTTTCCTTCTATGACTGTACAAACGTCCCACGCCTGTCCCTTCACATCCAATGATGGGGATTCTTACCAAATCAATGGTAAGATAGCAACATCTAAAGGAGGAAGAAAAGAACATTTAAGACCATTAGAGTAAATAGATTCGCTCTTAGTCGCTCGCTTGCTCACAACCAAACATTTTTGATTTCACACTAAGACCTTTTTCAAAAGACAAAAACTTTTTGTATACGTTCTTATAGAGACGAGAAACATTACAAAAACATCTTTTCAAAATCACATTCAAAAACACAATACACAAACACCCCTTTGAACTATTTTTCGAAACAACACTTTGTATGCGTTCTTATAGAGACGAGAACCATTGCAAAGACATTTTCAAAATACTTTCAAAACCCACACCACAAGCACATTCAAACAAAAGAAAATGATCTAGCGAGTAACTAAGAGCCCATGGAAAACCATGGATGAAAAGGGTGCTAACACCTTCCCTTTTCATAATCTACCCCCCGAACCCGAGAAGTAATCTCGAAAGGTCTTTCTTGTGCTTTTTTACCTTTCCTTTTGGATAAAAGAAAAGTCGATGGCGAGTCTTTCTAACCGCATAATTTCTAATTTTGTAAAACTCAGCTCATTTTCATAAGACTCTGCTCATGTTCAACTCTGCTTTCACTCACAAAACATAAAAATCCTCAACCCATTATTGTACAACCTTGTAAACTCTCCCATAAACCCTATAAACACTTCACATCACATAGATATTGTTCAAACACAAAAACAGTTTTTGTAGTGCCCTTATTCTCAACTTCTAAACAAAAGACAATACTACACAAACTTGACTGTTTGGAGTTAGTTCAGCAACCTTCAACATAAAGGGAGGTCTATCAGCTTCCTGGAGTTTCGTTAAGGTCCACACAACATCTTGAAGGGTATTCAGACTCAAAACCTAAAGTGTAGTTTCAAGGTAAGTCATCTTAACCTTGTATTTTCCATACATCATTTTGGTTTATTTCTGAAGATAAGATGTAGCAATCATTACTCTTGAAGTTAATCATTTACTTGCTGTTCATTTTTATCATTTATATGTTAAAAAATGAATGATGCATGCAAAAGAATGGCGATAGAGACAAAAAACCGCAACATGAGTCAACACATACCCACATGGGTCAACTCATTCTAATGGCAAAACATGGTATGAGTCGACACATTGCCTTATGCATCGACTCATACTGCTATCCAGGTCCCAAAACAGAAGGATGGAAGGTGCACGAGTAGACACAAAGCGCGTATATGTCGACACAAGAAGGAAATGAGTCGACACATCCCATTATGCGTCGACTCATACTGAGTTGATTTGGTTTGGCAGGGGCAAGGGAAGTTATGTGTCGATGCATAACAACATGCGTCGACACATAATAGTTCAAAATGCAGTTTTTCCTTCTTTTGACACTGTTTTTGCATTATATATATATATATATATATATATATATATATATATATATATATATATATATATATATTCTTCATTACTGCCCACTTATTCAATATGGTTGTAATAATTAGACACCTACTTAATCCCCATTTGCAAATTGTATCCCCATCCCCCTAATGATGTAATAGCTTAGAATTTAAATTTCCGCAAGTTTATCGCTTTTCATATAATTACTAGTAAGATAGGGTGTGTATGATAAGATAAAATCAACAAGTAGATCACCCTAATCAAAGACAAAATGCATGCAATCAAACACACTATTCACACACATGCACCTCTAGGGTAATCTCACTTGTTGCCTCGGAAAATAGTTATGTCTCTCGAATGTGGGTATTTTAGCAAAGACCTTCGATAAAAGATCGTAGTCCCTCGATGACCCTTAATGTTGCCTTTGGTAAACGGTCTAGTCTCTAAACGACATTGCTAATACGTCCCATAGGTGTTAATCATTATAAGGTTAGTTCGAATGTGACTTGCTACAACTGTGGTGAGCAAGGTCACATTAGCACCAAGTTTGATAATCCAAAGAAGGAGCAAGCTAGAGGGAAAGTGTTTTCATTGTCTGGTTCTGAGACTGCTGCTAAGGATAGACTAATTCGAGGTACGTGCTTTATGAATGGTACACCTTTGATTGCTATCATTGATACTGGTGCAACACATTCTTTCATTTCTTTGGATTGTGTTAAGAGGTTGAATCTTAAATTGTCTAATATGCATGGAAATATGATTATTGATACTCCTACTATGGGTTTTGTGTCTACTTCTGTTGTGTGTTTGAATTGTTCACTGAGTATCTTTGGCAGAGAATTTGGGATTGATTTAGTTTGTCTTCCATTAGATCAACTTGATTTGATTCTTGGTATGAATTGGTTGGAGTAAAATCATGTTTATATCAATTGTTTTGATAAGACAATTATCTTTCGTGATTCTGGTGTCAAGAGGAATTTTTTTTTGTCTGCTAAGCAAGTAGATGAGTCTGTGCAAGACGGTGCCATGTTGTTTGCTTTGTTGGCAATGTTGGATCTCGACGAGAAGCAAACTATGGGTGAGTTTCCTATTGTCCGTGATTTTCCTGAGGTGTTTCCTAAAGATATACGTGATTTTCCGCCAGAACGTGAGGTGGAGTTTACGGTCTACTTAGTTCCTGGAACTAGTCCTATTTCTATTGATCCATATCAGATGTCAGCTTCTGAGTTGAAAGAGTTGAAGAGTCAGCTTGAGGATTTACTTGAGAAGAAGTTTATTCGTCCGAGTGTGTCGCCGTGGGGTGCACCTGTTTTGTTGGTTAAGAAGAAAGAAGGTTCTATGAGGTCGTGTGCTGATTATAGACAACTGAACAAGGTGACTATTAAGAATAAGTATCCACTTCCGAGGATTGATGATTTGATGGATCAGTTGGTAAGGGAAAATGTGTTCAATAAGATTGATTTGAGGTCTGGATATCATCAGAGTCATGTGAAGGTTGAAGATATTCAGAAGACTACTTTAGGACGAGGTATGATCATTATGAGTATTCTATAATGCCGTTTGGTGTGACCAATGCACCTAGTGTATTTATGGAATATATGAACAGGATTTTTCATGAGTATCTGGATCAATTTGTTATTATGTTCATTGATGACATTTTGATCTATTCTAAGAGTGAAGAGGATCATGTTGAACATTTGAGGATTGTATTATCTGTGTTGAAGGATAAGCAGTTGTATGCTAAACTTTCTAAGTGTGAGTTTTGGTTGAAGGAAGTGAGTTTCCTTGGACATGTGATTTCGAGTAGGGGTATTTCTGTTGATCCTGCAAAGATTAAGGCTGTGTCTTAATGGAAAGCTCTGAAATGTATTTCTGAGATTAGAAGTTTTCTTAGTTTGGATGGTTATTATTGGAAGTTCATTAAAGGTTTTTCTAAGTTGGCCTTACCTTTGACGCAGTTGACTAGGAAGGGTTAAGCTTTTATTTGGAATTCACAGTATGAAGCTAATTTTCAAGAACTTAAGAAAAGGTTGACAACCGCTCCTATTATGATTTTGCAGAATCCGACATAACCTTTTGTGGTTTATTGTGATGCTTTTTTGATGGGTTTAGGCGGTGTGTTGATGCGGAATCGACAAGTAGTAGCTTATACTTCCAGGGAACTTAAAGTTCATGAGAGGAATTATCTGATACATGATTTAAAGTTAGTTGCTATGGTGTTTGTATTGAAACTTTGGAGGCATTATTTGTTTGGATCGAGGTTCGATGTGTTTAGTGATCACAAAAGTTTGAAGTATCTGTTTGATCAGAAAGATTTGAATATGAGACAAAGAAGATGGTTGGAATTCTTGAGGGATTATGATTTTGGTTTGAATTACCATCAGGGTAAAGCGAATGTTGTAGTTGATGCTTTTAGTAGGAAGTCTTTGCATATATCGATGTTGATGGTGTAAGAGTTGGATTTACTTGAACAATTTCGAGATTTAAGTTTGGTTTGTGAAGAGACTTCTTCTAGTGTTAAGCTTGGTATGTTAAAGCTTTACTAGTGGTATTCTCGATGACATTCGAAAAGGACATAAATCTAATTTGAGTTTAGTTGATCGATTGGCATTGATCAATCAAGGC
This sequence comes from Vicia faba, assembly GCA_948472305.1. NCBI lineage: Eukaryota > Viridiplantae > Streptophyta > Magnoliopsida > Fabales > Fabaceae > Vicia > Vicia faba. Next base: position 1,397,352,597 of record OX451738.1, on the reverse strand, counting down.
CGAGGTGGTGATTTTCGGATTTATGAGAATGGTATCTTGAGATGTCGTGCTAGAGTTTGTGTTCCGCATGTGGGAGATTTGAAGAAAAGAATTCTTTATGAAGGGCATCGTAGTGGTTTGTGTATTCATCCTGAAGCTACTAAGATGTATCAAGATTTGAGGAAATTATTTTGGTAGTTAGGTATGAATAAAGATATCACAAAGTTTGTGTATTCTTGTTTGATTTGTCAGAAGTCTAAGGTTAAACATCAGAAACCATATGGGTTTTTGCAACCGTTATCCATTCCTGAGTGAGAGTGGGATAACATTTCTATGGATTTTGTTTCAGGTTTCCCGAGGACTCCGAGTAATGGTGATGCTCTTTGGGTTATTGTAGATAGATTGACAAAATCTGCTCATTTTGTTCTAATTAGGATGGGTTATCCAATGGATAGATTTGATAGGTTGTATATTGAGAAGGTTGTGAGTTTGCATGGTGTTCCGTCGAGTATTGTTTCCGATAGAGATTCGAGGTTTACTTCGAATTTTTGGGAAGGTCTAAAAAGTGCTTTGGGTATGAAGTTGTGTTTGAGTTTGGTGTTTATCCGCAAAGAGATGGTCAGACTGAGAGGACGATTCAGTCACTTGAGGACCTTTTGAGAGCTTGTGTTTCAGAGCAAGGAGGTGCTTGGGATAGTTACTTTCCTTTGATTTAGTTTACTTATAACAACAGTTTCCATTCGAGTATTGGAATGGCGCCGTTTGAGGATTTGTATGGACGAAGGTTTAGGACGCCTTTGTGTTGGTATGAATATGGTGAGAGTGTCGTCGTTCGACCTGAGATAGTTCAACAGACTATAGATAAGATCAAGATGATTCTAGAAAAGATGAGGATTTCTCAGTGTCTTCAAAAGAGTTATCATGATAAGAGGAGGAAAGCGCTTGAGTTTGAGAAGGATGATCATGTATTTCTGAGGGTTACTCCGGTAACTGGTGTTGGTAAAGCTTTAAAGTCGCGTAAGTCGACGCCGTATTTTATTGGTCCTTATCAAATTTATGAGAAAGTAGGTGATGTGGCATATCGGATTTCTTTTCCACCATCACTTGCTAATCTTCATGATGTGTTTCATGTATCTCAGTTGAGGAAATACAATGCAGACCTATCCCATGTCATCCAATTAGATGATGTGCAAGTAAGGGATAATTTAACTGTTGAGACATTACCTATGCAGATGGAGGATAAGGAAGTGAAGAAACTTTGAGGTAAAGAAATCGCTTTGGTAAAAGTGGTTTGGGGAGGACTGGAAGATGGTAATGTGACTTGGGATCTTGAGAGTCAGATGAAGGATGCGTATCCTGAGTTGTTCGTTTGAGGTAATTTTCGAGGATGAAAATCTTTTAGTGACGAAGAGTTGTAACATCCCGATTTATATTTAGTATTATTTAATTATTTTATTAATTATTATATTTTATGGTAATTAATTTAATTGTTTGATTTGGTGAATATTTGAATTATTAAAATGTGTGTTATTTGAATAATTGAGTTTATGAGTAAGAATAGAAAATAGCTAGTTGTTCCTAATAATGAGAAATAGACGTAATAAAGAGGTGTGAATTACTAAGCCCAATAAGAAAACTATAGTCAGTAAGGGTTACGAGAGATGATAAATTAGAACTCTCATTTTGTGAAAAGAAGAGAAGAACGAGAAGAGAAGAAGAGAAAGAGGAAGAGAGAAGAGGAAAAACCTAGAGGTGAATCTTCAAGAGGTAAGGTGGGAGAATCCTTATTATTATGGGTGTGTATGGTATGCAATGGGTAGTAACATGCTATGTGTGATTTGATTTTCAATTTATAGATCTAAACTCTCACATGTTAGGGTTTATGTAGAAATCAATGGATTTGATAGAAATTAATGTGTTGAATGGAATAAAATGAGTACCTTCATGTTAGGTTGATGGATTATTGATAAAATTGGCAAACATGATGTTTTGTAGTGATGGGTAGTGTTTTTTATAAGAAAAATCGTGTGGAAATTAAGTTAAAATGCAGAAAAAACCATGTTTTAGAAGCTTGAGTCGACTCAAACTGAAGGGGGTCAGTGCGAGACAACCCTCCAGGCAAGGAAGTGTTCTCACGCAGTTTTGCATCGACTCATAGTTCTTTTGCGTCAACTCATTCTTTGCGTTGACTCATACAGGGTTTCGCATAGACTCATACAACAAGTTTTCTGGAAGATTTTGTAACGGCCATAACTTTTGAACTGTATCTCCATTTTAAACGCTGTTTAAATCGTTAGAAAGCTAATGCAATAAACTATAAGATATAACTGGGTTTTCTAGAATTGGTTGATTAGAATAATAGTTTGGATATTATTTTTTGTGTTATGAATGGATGATGAATGGAAATAACACATTCTAACATTGTTTTCTATTCGTGATATGTGTGATTGATGAATGTTATATGATTGCATTGTGTTGATGATATATGTGTGTTTATGCAACGGTGGAAAATTCATTTTGATGGATTATTGTGATAAGAGGTATGATTAAGGTTTGGTCATAATCTTAATTTTCATATAATTGGTTATGTTTGCACATGCATGTATGGGGAGATTGAACTCGGGTTGGTTGCTTTGATCCTTATGTGGAAATAGAAGCAATGAATTATATGTTCATATTGGTTGCTTTGATCCTTGTGTGGAAATAGAAGCGGTGAACTATAAGTTCATATTGGTGGGCTTTGGTCTAGTCTAGATCGGAAGCGTGGCTCTGGTTCTAAATATTGAATCGGGAGCGAGGTGAACTCGATGTTCACGATGGTACCACATGCATGAGTCACATTGAGTCGCATTGGAGTCGCATTTGTTGTTATGTTATGTTTTTCTTCGAATCCATAAGTGTGTGATAATTGGTTTAACCGAGACTTTGATGATGATTTCAATGTATGTGATGATTGTGTGAATTATTTTACTGGGATATAATTGTCTTGGTACTTGTATTGGTGAAGCCATGTTGTATAGATAATTATACGAAGTGTGATGAATTATTGGAATGTATTCATGTTATATACATTGTTTATATTATATATATATATATATATATATATATATATATATATATATATATATATATATATATATATATATATATATATATATATATATATATATATATATATATATATATATATATATATATATATATATATATATATATATATATATATATATATATATATATATATATATATATATATATATATATATATATATATATATATATATATATATATATATATATATATATATATATATATATATATATATATATATATATATATATATATATATATATATATATATATATATATATATATATATATATATATATATATATATATATATATATATATATATATATATATATATATATATATATCCATAATAATGTGAATTCTCACACTTCTGTTGTAATGATGTTCTATGCAACATCGTGCAGGTACTGATGATTGCGGTGATACTTGCCAGGATTAGTCAGAGGAGTTAGATCCTTATCTATCAGTTTATCCCTAGATAGTGAGTCATTGCTCTGGTCTATGTAACACGGAGGGGGGGGGGGGGGGGGGTTGAACTCATGTTTATTTGAAGAGATATTGTTATTTCTCTTATTTGAATTGTATGTTGAGAGTTTATGTTGAGTGACCTCAGTGCCTAATAATTTTAGATCCATGACTTGTTATGAGAATTTATGATTATAGTATGGGATATAATCAATATTATTATCATTATTATTTGAGTAAAGAATTATTCCACTATGATGTGCATGATTTTGAAAACATGAAGTTTGAACACGTGTTATGATCATGACCAGTATGCATGTTTAAATTTCTTGGATATTTTGTGAATTCAAAATGTGACGCGCTCTTTGAGATACATGCTATTTTACTCTGATTATGCTATTTATGCTATGTGGGATTAGAGGGTGTTACACATAGCTCTAAAAATTGACTTGGATAGCACAATTTAGGAAGTCTTAGAGCTTGGTTCTTCTTCTGTTAGCTTCAGTGAGGTTCAAGGATCGTGAATTGACAAAGAAAATGGAAATGAGGAAAGTTGTAAAAGTAAATTCAAAGTTTTAGAAAATTGGGTTCAAGAAGAAGTTTGTCAGGGAGATTCTGGCTCTCTAAGCTTGAGAAAATGAATGAGGTATGTTCCTATATTTATAGGGACGCTGATTAAATGCTCAAGCGTGTGAAATAATGAGATTTGGAGGGAATTCGTGTGAACCAAATACACGAGTAATGTGTGACCTGTTTAGCATCAAAACTCATCCAATCCTTGCTTTTCAAGGTTCTAATCTACTTTGGCAAGTTGGTTAAACATGTTTATACCAAAAACGCGTGCTAATTTGATGTTTAGAAGCCACAACATGAATTTCAGATTCTGATTTGAAGTGAAACTTTTGTTTCAAGGTACCATTTTTGACTCAATGGCATTCTCAGATCAAGGAGTCTTAGGACATGATGCTTGAAGATTTAGAAAGATGAGATCACAAGCTTTATAATGTGCATAGAATGGAATAAAATGGATGCTTGAGCTTAAAATTTTGATGATTCAAAGTTTAGAAAAAGAGGTTGACTTTTGTACTTAGAAAAATTCTAAGTTTTTCTTCAAAAAATGACTTATAATGTCTTGCATCCAAACATAGCCTTGCATTTGAAATTTGCTCTTGACCAAAAGAGATGGAATGAACTAGATCTCTTGAATGAAATTTTGAGACTTGAACCATTTAAAATCTCCAAAGTTATGACTTGTTGAAGTTGGCAAAAATTCATAAAATGACCTATAATCTTTTGCATCTTTAGTGCATTTTCCATCCATTTTCAAACATTGCACATAAAAGGAGAGTTTAAGTTCACATCTTCAAGATCATTGTGGAAAAAGAATGGGCTCAAGTAGATAAAAATTTACCAAGGTATGATCTTTTGAAGTCACCTAAGGGAATTTGATGGCTTATCTAGAAGACTTGTAATCTTTCTTCATCATTAGGTATCTTCTACACAAAATTTTCTTGAAACTTTTGAAGTGATTTGTTGATAACATTTGAGGAGAAGCATGTTTTTGGAATCACTCAAAAATACCAAAATATGAGTAGGATAGCCCTTAGAAGTTGAAAATCGTAGCCCCCTAGAGCAACAAAACGCCTTGGAAACCCTTTTCAATTTTGACAAGCCTTCTTGCATACATACTTTTGTCATGTAAATAGAAGTTGTTGAGGATGATAATGAGGAAACATAGCAACCATAACCACTTCCAAATATTGAGAATTGAGGTAAATATGCACTTGTGACCAAGAAATCAAAAACTTGTCCAATTAGGTCAAACTTCTACAATCAACTCTTGTATCTTTGAACTATCTTTGACAACTTGAGGCATGATTACTCATAATAGACTTTGTCAGGATATTACCTCAAAGCATATTCAATAATGAAGGTTGAATCTCAGTGAAGCTTTGTTGAAGAAGGCATGGTAATAGACTCATGAACCTGTAGATCAAATTGATGGAATGCATTGTACTTTCACCTATAACATCATCAATTAGGGAAAACATTTATTATATTTATTAGTTAAAAGGTTAATCAATACAAAACATAGATGATCAAAAAATTAAAAGTCAAGGTGCTTAGTGATTCCCCATGAGCAAAGCGAAAGATAAGGAGATGAGCCAAAACCTAGTGTGTAATCTTGTTGTATTGTGATGGTATGAGATGATAGAGGAATCTTAAGGGGAAAATTGGGGTACAACAGTGTGAAATTACAAAACATGACCATGGGCTCAAATGAAGGGTTCAAAGAATATGCCCAGAAGTGGAGAGACTTAGCTGGAAGGGTGCAACCTCCCTTGTCTAACCGGGAGTTAGTTGATATGTTCATGGGCACTCTAACAAGTCCATTCTTTAATCATCTAATTGGAAGCTCATCATCTGATTTTACCGAGCTGATTCTAACTGGAGAACATGTCGAAAGTGGTATTAAGAGTGGAAAAATTCAAGTGGCTGCATCTTCGAGTGCTGTAAAGAAGACATTCAATGGTAAGAAGGAGACCAATATTGTTTATAGCCAGAAGGGTCGTGTCAAAAGTGATCGCAATCAGTCTGTGGGAGCGGTATTAATTTCTAATCTTGCGCCTGTTTAACAACAACCACAACAAGGTAATCAGCGTAGGTCAGACGCTCCAAGAAGATAGTTTATGAAGATCAGTATGCAATTATCTCAGGCATTACAACATTTACTTAAAGCAGAGCTGATAACGTTGATGGAGCCTCCCCAAAACCCCAACACCTCCTCTCCTCGATACAATTCAAATTCAAAGTGTACTTATCATTCCAACAGTCCTGGGCACAATACCGATAACTTCTGGGCCTTGAAAAACAAAATTCAAGACATGATTGACAACAAAGAGATTGAGTTTAATCCTCCAGAGACCCCGAATGTGATTACTGCACCTATTATGAAGCATGAAAAAGGCATATATGCAATCGACGATGTTCTTTTTTGTTTCTACTATAAGTGAATTGGTTACTCCCTACCAATCATCAAGAAAAATCTGTTGGAGCCCAATTTATTTCTGGGTTGTATTAAAAAATTTGACTGTTGTGCAGACCAACCCAATGGCTGCAAGTTGCTGAAGGAAGGTGTTCAACCCATAATGGACAATCATATAATTCTGATCGAGAAGGTTTTGTCTGCTGGGGATACGTGTCAAGACTTATCCCTAATTTTTGGCCCTCCTGTCAGGATCACCTCCAAAGGTCCTGTAAGGATTGCTTCCAATCCGAAAGCTGCTCTTCTGACCATCACTACACCTGGACCTATCCCATATTCTTTGAATAAAGTTATTCCTTAGATCTATGGATCCGATTTTACTACCAAGGTGTCAAGCAAGAACTATTGAGTATTGAAGATAAAGTTACCGAAGTTGTTGATTCCGGTATTGACATTATTTTTGGGACCAGTAAGATTACTATAAGCAGAAGGGTTTCCTCCCCGGAAATGTCTCTGAAGACTTTAGCCACACCTATTAAGGTTACTACTACCAAGTCAACTACTGAGTCTCGGGGAAAAGAAAAAATAGCGGAACCTTCCCAGACGGAGGTGCCTAAAGAAGTTGCAATTAAAGACACCTCTAGACAAGAGTTGGAAGAGGTATTGAAGATTATCTGAAAGAATGACTATAAAATTGTTGAACAACTGGGGTAGACACCATCAAAAATCTCCATGTTATCCCTGCTACTGTGTTCTGAAGCCCATGCATAAGCTTTAGTGAAAATTTTGAAGACTTCTCAGTTACCAACAGAGATTTATGCCAATCAATTTGGAAGTTATGTTTCTAGATTAACGACTGACAATGGGTTAGGTTTTTCTAATGCAGATTTGACTCCTGAAGGGAGAAACCACAACAAAGCCCTATATGTCTCCATTGAGTGTAGGGGCACTACTTTAGATCATGTATTGGTTAATACTGGTTCTTCGTTGAATGTTCTACCAAAGGATGCACATGACATACTTGATTGTGAAGGGGTTACGCTGAAACCCAGTTATATTATAGTTCGAGCCTTTGACAGATCAAAAAGCATGGTACACGGAGAAGTAGATATTCTGATCAAGGTTGGTTCGTAGATATTTGAATCTACCTTCTATGTAATGGACATTCGACCAGCTTACTCTTGCTTATTGGGACACCCCTAGATCCATGGGGTAGGCGCTGTCACCTCGACCCTACATCAAAAGTTAAAATATCCTGTGAACGGAAAGATTGTTATTGTCTGCGGTGAAGAAGATTATATGATTAGCCATTTAAATTCTTTTCGATGTGTAGAGATGGACAACAAATTCATCGAGACTCCCTTTCAAACTTTTGAAGTTATCCCTCCATCCGCTACTGAAGATGTTACTACCATTCCCAAAGTTACCAGGGTTCCACCCATGATGGCTTCACTGAAAGATGATAAAGCCACTATAGAAGAAGGTGGTTGTACTATTTGGGGCCAACTTCCTAACATTCCCTATAAATCTGACAAATTTGGTTTGAGTTTTACTATAGAGGGTCAAAAGGATGTTCTTCGCGCTTGTGCTGGAAGGCCACCTTTCCGCATCAGCAACAACAGAGTCAACGTAATAGAAGATGCTGACAGTAATTATGACCTTGACAGCTAGATCTTTCCTACCATTGGCAAAAGGCTCAGCAACTGGAAGACGAAAGACATTATCTCTATCTCCTTTAGTCAGGAGTAATAGCTACATTTCTGTTTTTATTGCTTTCAAAGTTTGGTTATGTAATATTTAAGAAATGAATTTAAACCTTGTGCCTTACCCGGGGCACAACGGTTTGCTTGTTAAGGGTTGCCATTTCATAAACATATTTTCATTTAATAAAAGCATAGGATGTTTTGCATCCAAATTTTTGTGCTCTCTGTCTTTCTTTTTTTACTTTTTATCATTTTCAAATAGCTATGTGTTCTTACACACACCCACACAATAAATTGCATAGCCACATCCACTCTGGATCCCGTTGATAACGACTTTGCTATTGCCACTTATGACTTTGAAAATACGATCTACCAAGCCGAGGACGAAGGTGAGGAAGATTGTGAAATACTTGGAGAACTTGCCAGACTGTTAATACGAGAGGAAAAGTCTATTCAACCACATGAAGAGCCCGTTGAAGTCGTAAACTTGGGTTCTGAAATAGACAGAAAAGAAGTCAAGATAGGCGCCAACTTAGAGGACAGTGTTAAGAACAAGTTAATACAAATGTTGCATGAATATGTTGAGATCTTCGCTTGGTCGTATGAAGATATGATAGGGCTCGATACTGATATTATGGTTTATTGTCTACCGATGAAAGAGGGTTGTTCTCCGATAAAGCAAAACATTTGTTGCATGGGCACCGAGATGTAAGAAAAGATTAAACCGAGGTTACGAGACAATTCAACGCATGTTTCTTAGCTGTTACGTCATATCCTCAATGGGTTGCAAATGTTGTCCCGATGCCGAAGAAAGACGACAAGGTGCGTATGTATGTAGATTACAGAGATCTGAACAGGGCGAGCCCTAAAGATGACTTCCCGCTTCCATATATTGATTTTTTGGTCGACAACACCGCTCATCACAAGTTATTCTCCTTCGTGTATGGTTTCTCAGGGTATAATCAGATCAAGATGGTACCTAAAGACATGGAAAAGACTACTTTTGTTACATAGTGATGCACTTTCTGTTACATGGTTATGCCTTTTGTGTTGAAGAACGCTAGCGCCATATATCAGCGTTCCATGGTAGCTTTGTTCCATGACATGATTCATCATGAGATAGAGGTCTATGTCAATGATATGATATCCAAATCTTAGACTGAAGAAGAGCATCTTGACCATCTACGTAAATTGTTTGAGAGGCTGAAAAAGTAAAAGTTGAGATTGAATCCGAACAAGTGCACCTTTGGGGTGAGATCCGGTAAGGTCCTGGGTTTCATTGTCAGCGGTAAAGGTATTAAAGTTGATCCCACCAAAGTAAAAGTTATTCAAGAAATGCCCACTCCCCGTGCTTTGAAGGAAGTCTGAGGTTTCTTGGGACGACTGGATTATATTGCCTGATTCATTTCTCATTTGACTGCTACTTGTGAGCCAATCTTCAAGCTTCTGAAGAAAGATCAAGTAATAAAATGGAACAACAATTGTCAAACAGCTTTTGACAAGATCAAGGATCACCTACAAGAACCTCCAATTATGATGCCACCAGTTAAAGGAAGACCCCTAATCATGTATCTAACAGTGCTAGAGAATTCAATGGGGTGTGTACTGGGCCAGCATGACGAGTCTGGTCAAAAAGAGCATGCAATATACTACCTTAGCAAAAGGTTTACCGACTTTGAAACAAGATACTCACTACTCGAGAAAATTTGATGCACTTTGGTATGGGCTACTCACCGACTAAGACAACATATGTTGACTCATGCTACCTTATTGATGTCAAAGATGGATCCCATCAAATACATATTCGAGAAGACAACTCTATCTGGAAGAATAGCCCGATGGCAAATGGTCTTGACAGAATACGACATTCAGTACACCACTCAGAAACCGATCAAAGGAAGTGTACTGGCAGATCATTTGGCTCATCAAGCCGTAGACGACTACCAATCTATGAACTTCGAATTTATGAACGAGAACATTATGTTAGTTACATATTATAAAGAACCTGGACCGTATGAAGGACCTGAGCCAGGATCCCGGAGGACTATGGTTTTCGACGGATCTTCTAATACACTTGGCAACAAAATTTTTGCTGTAATTATCTCTCCCCAGGGTTGCCATACACCCTTTACCGCAAAATTATACTTTGACTGTACCAACAACATGGCTGAATATGAAGCATGCATCATAGGTATTAAAGCCACTATTGACCTGAGAATCAAATTCTTGAGTGTATATGGGGACTCAGCCCTGGTAATCAATCAAATTGAGGGAGAATTTGATACTAAACATCCGAACCTCATTCCTTATGGAGAGCATGTGTTGACCTTAATTCTGTACTTTGAGGAGATCACTTTTGAGAACATCCCAGGAAAAGAGAATCAGCTGGAAGATGCATTGGCTACCATGTTATCTATGTTCAAAGTCAAGTGGGACAATGAGGCTCCCAGAATTACCATTGAAAGGCTAGACGAACTGACACACTACAAAGAAGTTGACACTGACAGAGTATAAGAGAAGCCTTGGTTTCATGAAGTGAAAATATATCTTGAGGGTCAAGAGTATCCTGAAGGAGCATCTATCAATGACAAGAAATTCGTACGGAGGTTCTTATCTAAGTTCTTCCTGAGCAACAAAATTCTTTACAGGCGCAACCATGATTCGACTCTTCTTTGTTGTATGGACAAGAAGGAATCAGAGAAGATTATGGAAGATATGCATGAAGGTATATTTGGTACTCATTCTAGTATACATACTATGACTAAGAAGATTCTGAGAGCGGGTTACTATTGGTCTACTATGGAAACTGACTGCCATCACCATTCAAGAACTTTTCACAAATGCCAGATCTATGCTGACAAAGTACACGTGCCTCCAGTACCTCTAAATGTCTTAACTGCTCCTTGGTTGTTTGCAATACGGGGAATTGATATGATTGGAGATATCATACCTACTTCTTCCAATGGACAATGCTTCATCCTTGTCGCCATTGATTACTTCATAAAGTGGGTTGAAGCAACCTTGTTTCCCTCTGTTACTAAGAACATGGTCATCTGGTTCATTAAGCATAACCTTATCTGTCAGTATGGAATCCCCGAAAGAATTATCACATACAATGGTACCAATCTCAACAAGACTATGATCACAAAACTCTGTACGCAGTTCAAGATCAAGCACCACAATTCTTCTCCATATCGACCGAAGATGAATGGCACAGTGGAAGCCTCCAATAAGAACATTAAGAAGATTATATAGAAAATGACAGAGACATATAAAGATTGGCATGAGATGTTACTGTTTGCTCTTCATGGCTATCGCACTTTAGCGTGAACATCAACTAGGGCAACCCCATTCTCTCTAGTGTATGGTATGGAGGCTGTGCTACCTGTCGAAGTTCGGATCCCTTCCCTGAGAATTATGAAAGATGCAGACTTAGACGAAGATGAATGGATTCAGACTAGGTTGTGTAAAATCAAGCTTCACAAATGAGCTTTTGTTTTGATGAAGACAAACCATGGCTAACAAATAAGGCAAATAATTTTGATCAAGCTCAAAGCATCAAAGCATAATATCTTCATTCAAAGCCCTCAACAACTTTAATGGTATAATAATATTATCTACTTTGATCTTAAGATATAGATGCTCAAAAATGAAAAAGAAATGTTTAAAGAATCATTACTCAAGTTTTTCAAAGTTAAAATTTCATTTTCTCTTGCATGCAATCAATTTACATTTTATTGCAATCGATTGCACTCTTCAAACTTTCAGATCTTTTGCTTCTGTTTCTCTGTGCAATCGATTTACATTGCTTGTGCAATCGATTGCATACTTAATTTTTCAGATCTTTTGCTTCTGTTTCTCTATGCAATCGATTTACATTGCTTGTGCAATCGATTGCATACTTATTTTTTCAAAACGTTTGCTTCTGTTTCTCAGTGCAATCGATTTACATTGCTAGTGCAATCGATTGCACTCACTTACTTTTTGTAACAAATGTAAAATCAAACTATATTAACAACCTTTTGTAACTTTATCACCATTCTTGTTGCATGTTTCTTTATTGTTTATTTGGAGATTTCTGCTCTTGTATCATCAAAATGGACATTATAATATTATTGTGTTTCTTTCTCTATCTTTTCACTTATGGTTAGTGATGATGATCCAGTCTCAGTTCAAACATTTTTCACTCCAAAGCATTTTGCAGTCTCTGTTGAACCAAACATTTCTCCTATTTTCTATGTTGAACCAATCAGATCTTGAATGAGGGATATTTCTTATTAATTTCTTTCTGGTACTTTGTGCATATAGTTAACACAATCTTTCTTTATTATATAATTTTGAATTTTCAACCTTCGAAAATATTGAAAAAATTTAAAAGTTCTCTTTTTTTTTCTTTTCTAAAAATCAAATTTTAAAAGATCATATTTTATTTCATTTCAATGGCGTTTGGAATTTTTTTATAGAAAAGATTTAATTTGAAAAATAAAAAGGTTTCTAAACGTATTGCAAGGCGAGTTGAGTATATTTTTTTGGTTTTTTTTTATGACGAAGGGTTGTCGAAGCCTAAAAAGAAAGTTATAAAATAATGTTGAGAATTACTTTCTCTATCTGGATATGTTGAGTTATATCTTTGAAAATTTAAAAATATTTCGGATGTACATATCCAAACACACCTTTCAGCATGTTACAGATATACACATCCGAAGACATACTTTTCTACGTTTTAATACTTAAATGTTGGATTTAAAATTTTAAAGATAGTTTTGGATATGCATATCCGAAACTATCATTGCCATATTAGATTGATGCATGGTCACCCCTTCCAACTATTTCATTCATTTTCTTTCTCACCATAACCAAAACCCTCAACAAAACTTCAACTATTCTCAATTAATTTTTCGTCTCCAAACCAAGTTTCAAGTGTTTGAGCATGACAAAGATAGCATAGAGAACTGCAATTTAAGGTAAACTTTCCTCATTTCCTCATTTCATCTTACATTCCTTGCATTGATGCTGATTTGTGGATGAAAAAAATAGCATCACTTTGGATATGCATATCCGAATTTCACATACCATAATTTGGATGTGCATATCCGAAAACATGCCTGTTACAAAACCAGAAAACTATTTTAACACATATTTTTTTTTTGCCCGTGTTAGGTATGGTGCACCACGGTAATATTCCCAAAGTTGTCGTAAAAGTTTCAGACAAGGTCAATGAAGATGCTAAGCCGAATGAGGTGAAAGACGTTGATAAAATGATTGATGTCGTGATAGATTTTGGACAAAAATTTACAAATGATAAACGTTTCACCTCTCATCAACATATGCTTGAATGAGTTTGAATGGAAGCTAGAAAACTTGGGTTTGACGTTGTGATTGGAAGGTCCGACAATGGCACTAGTAAAAGACAACCATATGTTGTGATGACATGCGAGAGAAGTGAGAAATATGTTCCAAAACATTGAAAGTTAAAACATGATAACACGAGATCGGGGAAATGTTAGTCTCTGTTTAAATTACACGGTTCTTGTAGGATGGATGATTCGTGGCGGTTTAGTGTCATTTTCGGTATGCATAACCATGCGTTGGACACCAAGCTTCAAGGGCATCCAATTGAAAGTCGGCTTAAGCCAGAAGAGAAAACTCTATTTCAGAATTGTCGTTAATCAAAGTTGCACCGAGAAACATACTTGCCGGTTTGAAACAGAAAAGACCAGAAAGTGTTACAAATATCAAGTCGGTTTACAATTATCCTTATAAACAACACATTGCACAAAGAGGTCTGAGGTTCGAAATATAACATCTTTTGAAACTTTTGGACAATAACCACTACGTTTCTTAGTACAGAGTTTGTGAGGACAACATTAATATTTGTGACATATTTTGGACTCGTCCAGAAAGTATCAAGTTGTTCAACACATTTTCAACCGTCCTTATGATTGATTCGACGTACAAGACCAACAAGTATATGCTTTCGCTTCTATAAATTGTTGGTGTCTCCTCTAGAGACAAGACATTTTTGGTTGGATTTGGTTTTTTGGAATGTGAAAAAGAAGTTAATGTAACATGTGCATTATGCAAGATTTTGTTGAAGGATCCAAAAAATATGCCCTAATGTCATTGTTACCGACCGAAATAACGCCCTCATGAATGCAGTTGATAGTGTGTTTCCTACATCAACTGCATTACTTTGTCGGTATCATATAACAAAAAATTTGAGACCCCGGCTCAAACCCACAGTTGGCACCAAAGAAAAAAAGGGTGAAGACGGAAACATGATTAAATCCGGTGTTGTGGTGGAGAAGATAATGGGTGCATGGACTGATATTCTAAATTATACTACAAAAGAGTTGTATACTGAGAATGTGGTACACTTTAGGATGTTGTGTGTCGAATATCCTGATTTCCTGAAATACGTTGAATCTACTATCCTTGATCAGGTGAAAGAGAAACTTGTATGTGCTTGGACGGACCGGTTTAGACATTTGTGTAACACAATAACTAATAGAGTCAAATTTTCACATGTGGTTTTAAAGATATGGTTGATTTATAGCAAGAGAGACCTTTGTAAAGAATGGGACACGGTGAACCAAATGCTCCAAAACCAACACAATAAAATTCATACCACTTTTGGATGGAGCAAAACTGTGGTAGAACACTGATTTAAAGACAACACTCTGTTATACCCCAAAATTTGCCCTTTTATTTTTCAAGATATTTCCTACAAAGATCTTAAATGACTCAATTTTGCGCAAGCACCGACTAGATCAAATAATATCCTCAGCGCTAACGCCTCAAATTAGGGTTTGGGTTTGTACAAAGGCAGTTGGATTCATAATATTTCGAATGACTTTCATGGATCATTATGGACCCTCAGGATTATTTTTGTCAAGTTTCAAGTTTGGGATCACAATTTTCTAAGAAAGTCATTCAAATTACCAAAAGGGAAAAATGAGCAAAATTAAGGTTTTTGACTGAAAGTGACCGAACTTTGACTTAATACATGGCTTATTGGTTGGAATCATGATCTCAAGGATCCGAGCGTGTCATTTTGACCTAATTTCACATTTCAATTCATCTCCTGAGATTAGTGGATTGATAGACAAAATTCGCTCAACTGATAGGAAAAGTCAATTGTATACTAAAAAGTCAAACTTTGACTTTTTGACCAAAGTTGAGTCCCAAAAATCATATTTCATCAAGACATCCAAAATATGAAATTTGATCATCAAAAATCAAGAAATTCAAAAATCCAACTTTTGCAAGACATGGAAATTTTTTCTAAGTTAAGTTCATTGCTTCATGACATCTTGTCACTACAATTCAAAATAGTTCAAGATGTTACAAATAATTCAAGTTATTACAAAGTGGCATTTTTGCAAGTTTACAAATCCTAAAATTTGTATTGGTTTGGAGTTTTTCCTTTGACACAAAACCTTGCCATAATGCTTTATCTTTGATACAATTTGCAAAAATTGCTCCACAAACCAAACTTGTTTTATGCTGTAAACTTTGTTGTCCAAGTTATTGCTGAACAAAGTCTGGCATGCTACTTCTATAAATTACCACAACACTCTAAAATCCTGCTCCATTGTTTTCCTACAGAAAACCTTGTGCTATGCTGCACCACAAACCTATCACAAAAACCTGCATATGCTATCCTATATAGTCCAAAATCTGTCCAAAAAAATAGTCAAAAACTGCTCTATGCAGTCTGCTCCAACCTGCATCATAACAAGCTACAAAATTGCACCAAAATGGAAAAAGAAAATTGTATGGAAAAGTATCAAAGCAGTAGGCAAAAACAGTTCAAAATAACTTATTTTATTTCCCTCCTAAACATCATTCAAGGAGCTACAAAAGGGATTGTTTCATAAGACATAGGGGGATTTTTCGGAGAAACAAAGATAGAGGAGAAAAACATAACTTTTGTAAAACTCAGCTCATTTTCATAAGGCTCTGCTCATCTTCAACTATGCTTTCACTCACAAAACAGAAAAATCCTCAACCCATTATTGTACAACCTTGCAAACTCTCCCATAAACCCTCTAAATACTTCACATCACATAGATATTGTTCAAACACAAGAACAGTTTTTGTAGTGCCCTTATTCTCAACTTCTAAACAAAAGACAATACTACACAAACTTGACTGTTTGGAGTTAGTTCAGCAACCTTCAACACAAATGGAGGTCTAGCAGCTTCCTGGAGTTTCATTAAGGTCCACACAACATCTTGAAGGGTATTCAGACTCAAAACCTAAAGTGCAGTTTCAAGGTAAGTCATCTTAACCTTGCATTTTCCATACATTATTATTGGTTTATTTCTGAAGATAAGATGTAGCAATCATCACTCTTGAAGTTAATCATTTACTTGCTGTTCATTTTTATCATTTATATGTTGAAAACTGAATGATACATGCAAAAGAATGGTGATAGAGGCAAAAAACCGCAACATGAGTCGACACATACCCACATGGGTCGACTCATTCTAATGGCAAAACAAGGTATGAGTCGACACATGGCCTTATGCATCGAATCATACTGCTATCCAGGTCCCAAAACAGAAGGATGGAAGGTGCACGAGTCGACACAAAGCACGTATGTGTCGATACAAGAAGGAAATGAGTTGACACATCCCATTATGCGTCGAATCATACTGAGTTGATTTGGTTTGGCAGGGGAAAGAAAGTTATGTGTCGATGCATAACAACATGTGTCGACACATAATAGTTCAAAATGCAGTTTTTCCTTCTTTTTACACTATTTTTGCATTGTATATATATATTCTTCATTACTTCCCACTTATTCCATATGGTTGTAATAATTAGACACCTATTTCATCCCCATTTGCAAATTGTATCCCCATCCCCTAATGATGTAATAACTTAGGATTTAAATTTCCGCAAGTTTACCGCTTTTCTTATAATTGCTAGTAAGATAGGGTGTGTATGATAAGATAAAATCAACAAGTAGATCACCCTAATCAAAGAAAAAATGCATGCAATCAAACACACTATTCACACACATGCACCTCTAGGATAATTTCACTTGTTTCCGCGGAAAATAGTCATGTCCCTCGAATGTGGGCATTTTAGCAAAGACCCTCGATAAAAGATCGTAGTCCCTCGATGACCCTTAATGTTGCCTTCGGTAAACGGTCTAGTCCCTAAGCGACATTGCTAATACGTCCCATAGGTTTCCTTCTATGAATATAAAACGTCCCACACCCGTCCCTTCACATCCAACGGTGGGGCTTCTTACCAAATCAAAGGTAAGATAACAACATCTAAAGGAGGAGGAAAAGAACATAAGACCTTTTGAGTAGGTAGGATGCTCATAGTTGCTCACTTGCTCATAATAAAAACATTTTATACACGAACACTTTCACTTTGAAACATTTTCAAAAGACAAAACAATTTGTACGCATTCTTATAGAAACGAGAACCATTACAAAGACACTTTTCAAAATCACTTTCAAAAACACATTCAACAAACAACTCTTTGAATTATTCTCAAAACAACACTTTGTACGCGTTCTTATAGAAACGAGAACCATTACAAAGACGTTTTCAAAATACTTTCAAAACCCACACCACAAGCACATTTTGAAACAAAAGCAAGTGATCTAGCAAGCAATTAAGAGCCCGTAGATAACTACAGATGAAAAGGGTGTTAATACTTTCCATTTTAATAACCTATCCCCCAAACTCAAAAAATAATCTAGAAAGGTCTTTTCTGTTCTTTTCAACCTTTCCTTATTGGATAAAAGAAAAGTCGATGGTGACTCTTGTTATCAGCAACAATTGCGATCAAACGCAAAACACCCAAGTCAGTTCTCCCACCGTATTACAGAACTATCGACTCTGTTGGGGATTTACTTAAAAGTGGGGTTACCTTAGGGCTAGATCACCTTTACTTGCTTCTTTGTTTGACTTGCTTGCTTTACATTATAGTTCCTTGTTTGGGCTTGTTTTGATCCTCTACCCTGATCTGGGGCACCTTTTAAGTAAGTAGGAATAATTGTAGAAACTGTGAGGGGTATACCGACATGGTTGAAGCAATAGCTACATTAGTGTGACACATTTATTTGTATCGGTAGCCCTTGAGTAGTCAAGGAGAATATGGGGCCGCTGTGTGGTGTCATGAAGCACTAACTGACCTTAGAACCTTAATTGAACAACTTGGCCATTAGGAAGTAGGGAGATAGCCGGCTTTGGTGCAGTCCGAAGTTGGTTGATACTCGATTCTACGCTCATTGAGATTGGACTTTCGGGATATTTCAGTCGCCATTAAAGAGGCTTGCGCTAAAACAATGCCTGATGAAGAAAGATCAGTGATATTGAGATCCCCTAGAACCCGGTTACTATTTCTAGGACATGTTGAGCCAACTAAACTTCAAGAGGGTACTTACCTATAAACCCCATGCAAGCCTAAACCAGAGAACTTGTCTGTTTTGTGTGTATATGACTATTTATACATAACAACTTGCTTGATTTGCATACTTGTACATAACATTATGAAATCATACCATTGCATTTTCAATAGCCATTTCAAGGATCTCAAGGGCCTATGATACAGGGTCATGTTGTACTAGATGCCTATCAAGGGGAAATAGGATTCATTCTCTAATCAAATTCCGTCAAAGACCAAAGTAAGATAACAAGAGTCAAGGGCTATGACCCACTTGACATGGTGAGCTTGATTCCCGTGGAAGGACATCCACCGATACGAAGTTCTCTAATCAAAGAGGTTGATCAAAATTCAACTTCTAACATATTCTTGTGTTTACCCCGCGAGATCCTTGAAAACATGCATCCACATACCATGCATCATATCATGATAAGTTTCTCCCACACATGTTTCCTTATCTTCCTACTGTTTATTTCAGTAAGATGGATATGGAACAGACGGTGAAAGATCTTCAAGCACAAAATGCTCAATTCCAACAAATGTTTTTGACTTTTTTTAAAAGGGCAAGAGGAACTGGAGACTCTTCTTCTTAAAGACAAGAAGAAAAAGACCAAGAAGTCAATGGGCGTCCTAAATTTAGGAAGAAGGTTCAGAGGACCAGTAGAGCGAGCTCTAGAATTTGCAACTCCGTCAACTGAGGGAGACAATCAGACAAAAGAAGGAGACCACAGTCTAGGGTCTAATAAAGAAGAGGCTGACTATGTTGAAGAACAGTATCCTCCCACGGATGATAAATACAAATAGCTGGAGGATCGTCTCAACACCATGGAAATTCAGAGGGTACCTGGTCTGGATTTTGAAGATTTGGGTTTGGTTTCTGGAGTGGTCATCACATCGAAATTCAAGATTCCTGATTTTTCCAAGTATGATGGGGTCTCTTGTCCTAAGATGCATCTGAGATCTTATGTCCGCAAGATTCAGCCACACACCACTGATCAGAAGCTTTGGGTCTATTTCTTCCAAGAGAGTCTAGCTGGGACTCAGCTTGAATGGTTTTATCAATTGGAAGGTTCTCGCATCCACACCTGAGAGGACTTGGCTGCTGCTTTTTACAAGCAGTACTAATACAATGCTGATCTTGCACCAACTCGTGTGCAATTACAGAGTATGACCATGTGTTCCAACGAAGGCTTCAAAGAATACGCTCAAAAATGGAGATACCTGGCTGGAAGGGTGCAACCACCCTTAACTGACAGGGAGTTGATTGACATCTTTATGGGAACTTTGATGGGACCTTTCTTCAATCACCTAATCGGAAGCTCCTCGGCCGGGTTCACTGAGCTAATACTGATTGGCGAAAGAGCTGAAGCTGGCATCAAAAGCGGAAAGATCCAAGGAGCGTCAACATGCCACTGTCTCAAGCACTTCAACACTTGTTGAAGATGAATCTGATTATGTTGATAGGACCTCATCCAAACCCCAAAACTTCTTCTCCTAACTACAATCCTGATGCAATATGTGCATATCATTCCGACATTCCTGGGCATGATACTAACGACTGTTGGGCGCTGGAATACAAGATTCAAAACATGATTGCCAACAAGGAGATCGAGTTAGATCCTCTAGAGAATCCCAATGTGATCACCTCTCCCATGCCAAATCATTGAGCGTTCCATTTCATTTTGAATTTTCAATTGTAATTTTCTTTTGTTATTCAAACACTTATCTGTTAATGTTAAACTCTATTTCATTAATGCATCACATATGTTTGTATTGAATCCATACATTTGTTTTCACTATATTTAAGCTATGTTTTTTACTCTCTTTATGACATTACTCTTGCTAAAAGTTACAAGCCTTTAGAGGAAGGATGACGAACACAATACCATAATCTCGTACAATATGCTTTTGGACAGACCTTACTGACGATGTACTGGCGTTCTTTCAATTCCTTAACACTGGAGTTATAAGGAGGATAATCCCTAGTCAACCCCTTCGAGCCAAAGAAGTAGGAGTTTCCTTTTACACAAAATGAAAACTTTAATCAAAACCTGGGGCAGGGTAGTCTCTCAATTAATACAAGTGCATGTTAGTCGCAAGCTTTCACTTCGTACACAACGAATGATACCAAAAACATCCTTCTGAACCAAGAGATGGCGATGGTTCCTTACCAAATAGGCACTCATTATCTCAAAAGAAAATCCCACTAAGTCAAAACCTACGAAGGAGACTTAAGAAAAAAAACGGGGGTATCCCACTGACCGTAATCTCAAAACAAGAACAGTCAGGCAAAAATCAGGGATAGTAAAAAAAAAGAGGACACTACAAATCCTCAACAACATGGAAATATGGCAAAAATGACTGCCTTCCAACAAATAAACTTCCAAATTTATGAACCATCACCAAAACGTCATTCCAGACTCAATTGGAGTTCAAATGCACAATTAACTGAGTTTAGGGACTGAAGAACATCACGAAGAACGGGCAGGTATAAAATACACTTTGAGACTTATCCTTTATTTCTTAAACCGTGAACCAAGCCACGCTACAACCTTCAAAAGTCCTAATTGAAGCATGGGTTAGTTCGCAAGAATACTGTTACAAAAGGTATTCTGACTCCTGTAAGGCTTACTCTAAATCCTGAGTTAAATTTTCTTACAAAAATTCTTTTATCTGCTAAAACACATTTTCAAGACTGCAAGACAAGCATGAACTTTGCATTATTTTTAAATACCGCTATTTACATATAGCTATTTGTTTGACAACAGAGAAATTCACACAACGAATATCCAACAAACGAAAGCTCTCTTAGTGGACAAAATCACTTCAAATGGGATGACACATCCAATGACAAAATCTCCTATAAGCAAGGGGGCACGACATGATTGTTGTCTAGCACATATGGGGCAGTCAAGTCAAGATTCCAAGAAATCTCTCAAGAAGTGTTGAGTAACTAGGGGCAGGTCTATATCTGAATCATTTGGGGGCATTGAATGTGAATTCCAACAAAGGGCTACGTACAGCCAGACAAACATTTCCTGGCAGTGCTACAAACACCTTCTACTAGGGGAAGTGACAAATCCTCCAAAAAGTCCATTTCATAGGGTGGTCCCCAGCCAGAGTTTCAATCTCTGAAAATAATCCCCAACCAGAGTTTCAATCTCTGGAAAACCTTCTTCCCAGCTGAGTTGGTCTCAAGAAGAATCCTCAAGGATTTCTGCAAAATGAAAACACCTCTCCAGCATATTAGAAACATGGTTTATTTCCCCAACAAACTACAGATTCCCCAGCTTAAGTTTTCCTATCCAAATACTACAAGGGATCACAACCCCTCTTCCCCAGTAGACTCTTCTACAATCCCCAGTGAATTGCTGCCAAACTTAGAAGACAACCAAATAACAATTAACTTTCTTTGTCCCCAATAAGTTGTTAACTCCCTTTCTCTTCCATCAAGAGATAACTCCCCAGTTGAGCAAAAAACAACTGAAACTCCTGAACTCTTTTCCCCAAGCGGAAATCAACACTCTCCACAGAATTTTCTTCTCAAGCAAAATCAACATTCCCCGGGGGAGTTCTCCTCAAACAACAAAATAAGAATCCCCAGCGGAAAAATTCTAAAAACAAGGTCTGGAAAGGTGTGCATACTCTTCATCCCCAACGGCCATCCGGGATTCAGCTTCCCAAAAATCCCTAGCACTTGTCAAGGATTTATTTTCCAAATTACATTCCAACAACATTTCATGCATCATATTTACATACATGATAAATGCATACATCATAATCTCATTTATTTTGAGAACATCATTACGCCATGCATTTCATACATCATGACATTGCATACAACTAACTATTTACCTTTTCAGGAAAAACCAAACAACAGATAACTATCATTTTTCAACAGTTCCAGATTAATACCTGTAACAAGACATGACAACTATCTGTGGACGATCGATTGTAGATTAATACCTATAACAAGCCAGGAAAGCTATCTACATGAGCATATTGAAGATTAATACCTGTAACAAGCTAGGAAAACTATCTTTCTCTCTAAAGGTCAAAGATCAATACCCGAAACAAGCCAAGACAACTATCTACACGACCAATTAAAGTAATCCTACCCAGGTTCCTTCTCATACATTTCCAGATGCAGTTTTACACGGAATCATCATGAAGTAACCCTACCCAGGTTCCTTCTCAGACATTTCCAGATGTAGTTTTACACGGAATCATCATGAAGTAACCCTACCCAGGTTCCTTCTCAGACATTTCCAGATGCATTTTTACACGGACTCATCATGAAGTCACCCTACCCAGGTTCCTTCTCAGACATTTCCAGATGCAGTTTCACACGGACTCATCATGAAGTAACCCTACCCAGGTTCCTTCTCTTAAATTCCAGATTAAGTTTTACACAGACTCGTCTTGAAGCAACCCTACCCAGGTTTCTTCTCATTTCCAGATGCAGTTTCACCCGAACTCATCATGAAGCCACCCTACCCAGGTTCTCTCATTTTCAGATGCAGTTTTACCCGAACTCATCATGATGCAACCCTACCCAGGTTCCTTCTCATTTCCAGATGTAGTTTCACCCGGACTCATCATGAAGCAACCCTACCCAGATTCCTTCTCATTTCCATATGCAGTTTTACCCGGACTCATCATGAAGCAACCCTACCCAGGTTCCTTCTCATTTCCAGATGCAGTTTTACCCGGACTCATCATGAAGCAACCCTACCCAGGTGCCTTCTCATTTCCAGATGCAGTTTTACCCGAACTCATCATGAAGCAACCCTACCCAGGTTGATTCTCATTTCCAGATGCAGTTTCACACTGACTCATCATGAAGCAACCATACCTAGGTTCCTTCTCTACATTTCCAAATGAAGTTTTACACAGACTCATCATAAAGTAACTGTTGTACTCCAAAATTTTCCCCCTCATTTCATTAACATTTTTCATCACAAGACTTTTGGAACTCAAGATCAAGTTAGGGTTTGCTCTGCTCAAGACACCTCCTTGCACTGTTGGCCTAAATTAGGGTTTTAGTTTGCACAGTGATGTTTTAACATACAATGCCCAAATTGACTTTCATACTTCATATTGGACTCACAAGTTTGTCCATACCAAGTTTCAAGCCTTGATTCAAATTTTTGCCCAGTCAATGGGACAGTTGACCTAGAAATCAGCTGTATTGGGGAAAAAGTCAATTGTGGCCAATTGACAGTCAAACCTCATGAATTTTGACCCACATCAACATTATGAACTAATATGAACCATTTGTTCAAGTTTGGATCACAATTCCACAAGAAATTTGATCAGATCATCAAAAGGGCAAAATGGTCATTTTTAGGGTTTTGACTGTAC
Organism: Vicia faba; assembly: GCA_948472305.1. NCBI lineage: Eukaryota > Viridiplantae > Streptophyta > Magnoliopsida > Fabales > Fabaceae > Vicia > Vicia faba. Next base: position 1,397,328,592 of record OX451738.1, on the reverse strand, counting down.
AAAGGCAATTTTTGATTGTTCGACCTAACCAATAGAAAATAAAGCTCAATCATGGACTCAAGAACTCAATGAAATTATCTTGATCCATTCAACAAATTCAAAAGATTTCAAATGCACAGGATTGACAGATGAATTTTTTCAGTCAACTAATCAAAATTTGACTGTACACTGAAAAGTCAAACATTGACTTTTTGGTCAAAATCAAGTGCCAAGGGTCATTTTTCATAAAGTCATGTCAAATTATAAAACTTGTTCATCAAGAAATCCAAAAAATGCAAATTAGGGTTTAAAATGGAAAAATTTCATAACTTAGAAATTTTCTAAGTTATAAAATTTTCTTATTTTTTCCTAACTTTGTCCCATTTTTTCACCAAGATGAAAATGGATTCAAACAAAACTTGTAACATGAAAGTTGTAGTCCATAAAAAAGTCTACAACGTTGATTCACAAAGTTTTCTCAAAAGAAGCTTGTATCTCAAGTTATGGTTTTTGGAACAAGGGTACCTAAAACTTTTAACAGAAAAATTTTGCCCTAGTTTAGGCAGGATTTTGACCCATCTTCTTGGCCATTTTTCACATAGTTCCACTTGTAGTTTCAAGTTTCATTTCAAATATGGATTATAGTACATGTTGCAAGCTTTCCAAATTGTCCAAGAACTCCTTAAACACCCTTGTGGTTAGGGAGAATCGAATGCTTGAAGTTGGCAAAAACTTACTTTGATCCATGGCCAATACATGTTCATACCAAGTTGCAAATCTGACCAAGATAGCTTAGTACATGATTACAGGCCTCTAAACCAATTTACACTCCAAAATTGAATGCAAATACATTGGATATTGGCATTGTTCTGATCAAGAGAGCTTTGTACAATGAACATTTCCATTTTAAGCATAAAGGCCACACTTCCATTTTCATAAAGGGCACTTTATGTCAAATAGATTTTTCTTGAGCCTTGGAATTTCTTCCTTTGCAGCAAACAAGTTCCAAAATCTCAGGCATAGTACAAGAAGTTGGTGCATGCTTGGAGATAGCCTGTACAGGCCTATCACACTTCACTTCCAACTTTGCTTTCAAAACAAGTCAAAGGGCCAAAAGCTTGTATCTCTCATATCTGATAAAACCAACAAGAACAAAGTTGTCAAACAAGTTTTTGCATATCCTCACAAGTCAGAAACACGAGCCCATGACCCCTTAAACCTCCTTGTACACAAAATCCTCATTTTTCTGCAAAACAGGGCAAGCCCTGCAGAATCACCTCCATCTCCACTTTGCCTCGTGCGTTTGGCCTCAAACTTGTTCCAATATCTTCCACTCAACTCACCTGAACTATCCCAGACCTCCATTGCTAGCTGTAACACCATTAACACACATTGCCATTTTTGTTTCAAAGCTTTGCAGGTTGAGTTATGTAGCACGATTCAGGCTACTTCAAAACAAACTAAGCATTGGGAAAGCTTCATTGGACATCAGGCAAGCTCAAAAGAACCTCAAGCACCCTTGGAAGTTGCTGCATTTTCCAGCTCGAAGTCAACTGAAACAGGTATTTCATGAACTTCTATCTCTCTATTTAGGAATAGTTAGACTTAGATTTGTGAATAAAAGATGTTGTATTCATAGCACTGAAACCATACATGTGCTTAGTTTTCATTTATATTAATCGTGCCAGGAGAATTTTGTTCATAAACTTTCTGAAAAAACTAGGTTAAGAATTAGGGCCAGAGAAATTCTCTCTGGTCTTTGAGAGTTAGCTTGAGTTTTTTATATGGTTGGATTCGTTATTTGATGCTCTACAAGTTTCATGTTATGAGTTTTGTCAAAAAAGCAAGGAATCAGGAGATAGCATTTTGTGTACAGAAGCGCGCGTGTTCTTGTTCAAAGGAAGAAGATGAAGTTGTCTTTGGGTTGGGCCTGTACAGGCTTGCTTTTGGCACCCCCTCTCTTCTTTTTACACCCCCTGGCCCATTTCTTGCATATTTGTCATTTTTGCATTTTTTTTCATTTCTGATTTTGATATTTTTATTTTCTAAATATAAAAAATACTAAAAAATATTTTCATAAATTTTTATATTTATTTGGTATTTATTTTAATTATTTCTTATATTAATACATTAAATACTTTATATTCCTTTTATTAAAACTTAAAAAATAATGTGAAAAATATGTTTATTTTTATTTTATTATTTTTATACATATTTGAAAATATTTTCTTGAAATGTATACATTTTGTAAATAATTTATTTTATTTGTATGCCACTTAATATATTTAATACACATATATATATATATATATATATATATATATATATATATATATATATATATATATATATATATATACATATATAATATATTTTATTAAATAATAAGAACAAAAAAATACAAAAATAATACATTTTTATTTTTATTAATATTTTATACTAAAAATACCATTTTTTCAATATACTTATATTTTTGTACAAATTAATACATTATTGTATATAAATAATACTATTTATATAATAAATTAGGGTTTTGGCCCTAAAAGACAAAATAATTGAAATTAACTTTTTATTTATTTACATTTCACATTAAAAATACTTTTTACATACATCAAAATCTTTTTTGCATAAATGCATTTTATTTAATATATATTTATTGTATTTACTTAAATATTGTACATTTAAATATTATGTCTTGTACATTCAATTTGGTTGTAATAATTTAGAATTTAATTTCTTGCAAAATAATCCCCAATTCAAATTTGTACCCCCTCCCTATATCATGTTGTAATAGTGTATAATTTAAATTCTCGCACCTTTAAATGATTTCAATTATGCCATGATTAGACCTAGGGTTTGTATGCAAAATAAAATCAACAATTAGTTTGACCTAATCCAAGATAACAATGCATGAAAACAAACACAATGAACACTCGCACCCCTAGGGTTACAATCCACTTGTTGCCTTCAAAAATGGGCCATGGTTGCATGTCAAGTACTTTGGCAAAACAAAAACAAAACAAAAGATCATAGTCCCTCGATGACGCTATATGAGTTGCCTAAACAAAATGATCAAGTCCCTCAAGAAAATTGCCAAAAATACTTGACACAATTGCTATCATGGTCTATATGATGACCCGCGCCTATCCTGTTTAACATCCTAACACAAGGTTGTTCACCAAATACAATGGTGAAATAACACTGTTAAAAGGGTTAAAAACAAAAGAAAGATCTTTGAGTAAAATAGGGTAGACAACTCTTAGTTACTTGGTCAAAGCTTGCAAAAACATCCTTGCTATTTTCAAAACATACTTCACAACACAATTTCAAAACCCTACTTTCAAACATTGAAAACTTTTCAAAAGATAAAAACACCTTTGTATACATTCAAACAAGAATCATTACAAAGGTTGCCACAACGATGGCCTCTTTTCAAAACATCTTTTAAAACCACACACAAAGCACCATTTCAAACAATTGAAGAGCACCATTTCAAACAATTGAAAAGCAAAGCAAGTGATCTAAGCAAGTAACTAAGAGCCCATGGATAACCATGGATAGAAAGGGTGCTAATACCTTCCCTTTCTATAATCTACTCCCCGAACCCAAGAAAACATCTCAAAGGTCTTTCCTGTGCTTTTTGACCTTTCCTTAGGATAAAATAAAAAGTCAGTGGCGACTCTTGCTAAACCGAAACATTTGCAAACACAAACGCAAAATCCCAAGTCAGTTCTCCCACCGTATCACAGTAACCCAACCTAGGTTCCTTCTCAGACATTTCCAGATGAAGTTTTACACTGACTCATCATGAAGTAACCTTACCCAGGTTCCTTCTCTCTCATTTCCAGATGCAGTTTTACACGGACTCGTCCTGTAGCAACCCTACCCAGGTTCCTTCTCTTTAATTCTAGATGAAGTTTCACATGGATTCATCCTGAAGCAACCCTACCCAGACTTCCCCCTTTATGTCTCCTAAAGAAGCCCTACACAGGTCCATCATAAATGAAAGAATATTCAAGACCTCTACTGGTTCAACTTAAATCGATCAATGGTTTATCCTGATTCCTTTCCGGTAGACACTTTCTCTGGTTCAGATAAATCGCTCCCGAGATTTATTCTGATTCCTTTTCCAGTTGAAGTCAAACTTAGACAGTCTAATTTCGGTCAACAATCACCTTTGGGTGGTATCTATAAGCCCATCTCCGATAATTCTCCATCATCTCTCCAAATGACATCTTTAAGCCCATTCCCTACACAACCAACCACCACATCATCGAGTGCAAATTTATGGGCACTCTAGTGTTCAATCATCTTCTACCTTCAAGCTACGAATGGCGTACTTGCCAATCTAACTCTTCAAGTTTATGAAGATTGAACAGGGGTAGCTGTTATACCCCAAAATTTACCCTCTCATTTTTCAAGATATTTCCTACAAAGATCTTCAATGACTCAAGTTTGCGCAAGCACCGACTAGATCAAATAATCTCCTCAACACCAACGCCTCAAATTAGGGTTTGGGTTTTTACAAAGGCAGTTGGATTTCTAATATTTAGAATGACTTTCATGGATCATTATGGACCCTCAGGATTATTTTTTTCAAGTTTCAAGTTTGGGATCATAATTTTCCAAGAAAGTCATTCAAATTACCAAAAGGGCAAAATGAGAAAAATTAAGGTTTTTGACTGAAAATGACCGAACTTTGACCTAATACCTGGCTTATTGGTTGGAAGCATAATCTCAAGGCTCTGAGCGCGTCATTTTGACCTAATTTCACATTTAAATTCATCTCCTGAGATCAGTGGATTGATAGAGAAAATTTGGTCAACTGATAGGAAAAGTCAATTGTACACTAAAAAGTCAAACTTTGACTTTTTGACCAAAGTTGAGTGCCAAAAATCATATTTCATCAAGACATCCAAAATATGAAATTTGATCATCAAAAATCAAGAAAGTCAAAAATCTAACTTTTGCAAGACTTGAATTTTTTTTCTAAGTTAAGTTCATTGCTTCATGAAATCTTGTCACTATAATTCAAAATAGTTCAAGATGTTACAAATAATTCAAGTTATTACAAAGTGGAATTTTTTCAAGTTTACAAATCCTAAACTTTGTATTGGTTTGGACTTTAATCTTTGACTCAAAACCTTGCCACAATGCTTTATCTTTGATACAATTTGCATAAATTGCTCCACAAACCAAACTTGTTTTATGCTGCAAACCATGTTGTCCAAGTTATTGCTGAACAAAGTATGGTATTCTACTTCTACACATTGCCACAACACTCCAAAACCCTCCTCCATTACTGTCCTACAAAAAACCTTGTGTTATGCTGCACCACAAACCTGTCATAAAAACCTGGATATGCTGTTCTATACAGTCCAAAATCTGTCCAAAAAAACAGTCCAAAACTGCTCTATGCAATCTGCTCCAACCTGCATCATAACAAGCCACAAAATTGCACCAAAATGGAAAAAGAAAATTGTGTGGAAAAATTATCAAAGCATTAGGAAAAAACAGTTCAAAATAACTTATTTTGTTTCCCTCCTAAACATCAGTCAAAGAGCTACAAAAGGGATTGTTTCATAAGACATAAGGGGATTTTTCGAAGAAAAAAAAGATAGAGGAGAAAAACAGAACTTTTGTAAAACTCAGCTCATTTTCATAAGACTCTGCTCATCTTCAACTCTGCTTTCACTCACAAAACATAAAAATCCTCAAACCATTATTGTACAACCTTGTAAACTCTCCCATAAACCCTCTAAACACTTTACATCACATATATATTGCCCAAACAAAAGAACAGTTTTTGTAGTTCCCTTAATGCTGCCTTCGGTAAATGTTCTAGTCCCTAAACAACATTGCTAAAACGTCCCATAGGTTGCGTTCTATGACTATACAAACATCCCACGCCCATCCCTTCACATCCAACGATGGGGATTCTTACCAAATCAATGGTAAGATAACAACATCTAAAGGTGGAGTAAAAGAACATAAGACCTTTTGAGTAGGTAGGTTGATCCTAGTTAATCGCTTGCTCACAACAAAAACATTTTATACACAAACACTTTCACTTCAAAACATTTTCAAAAGACATAACAATTTGTACGCGTTCTTATAGAAACAAGAACCATTACAAAGACACTTTTCAAAATCACTTTCAAAAACACATTCCACAAACACATCTTTGAACTATTCTCAAAACAACACTTTGTACGCGTTCTTATAGAAACGAGAACCATTACAAAGACGTTTTCAAAATACTTTTAAAATCCACACCAAAAGCACATTTTCAAATAAAAGCAAGTGATCTATCAAGCAACTAAGAGCCCGTAGATAACTACACATGAAAAGGATGCTAATACCTTCCATTTTCATAACCTTCCCCCTGAACTCAAGAAATAATCTCGAAAGGTCTTTCCTATTATTTTCAACCTTTCCTTATTGGATAAAAGAAAAGTCGATGGCGACTCTTGCTATCCGCAACAATTGCGATCAAACGCAAAACACCCAAGTAAGTTCTCCCACCGTATTACACACTCTATATGCACAATTGGTTCTCAACATATCCCGGGCGAGATTGAATTTCATTTATCATGAAGTGAAGCGAGCGGAAGAGACATGGCCACATAGTTTGAAGTGTGGGTATACAATTAGGAAAACTTTCGAGCTTTCATGTGATTGTCTTATTTATAAAAAAAATAAAGCTCAACTCCCCGATACTTATGGATGAGGTCTATGCTCATTGGAAGAGACTCTGATTTGATGACTACAGATCGACAAAGGAAGGTACATCTAATATAACCATCACAATCGAGTTGGAAATAATAATGGATATATTTTCTAAAGATGATGAATCTATGAAATTGCACATCAAAGAACAGTTAAGGAAGATCGCCTTTCCAGAAACCATAAATTTGAAACCTCCTTCGCAACCGGTAAAAACTAAAGGTGCACCTAAAAAGGTGAAAACTACACAAGATGACAGTTCAACAAAGTAGACTTATTCTTACCATGAATTTGTTGGTTCACTATTCCCGGATTATCCAACCCCAAAATCCAAAACAAGTGTTAATAAGGGAGCTCCCATTTCCAAACCACTTCGTACACCACCTATTAAAAAAAATCACAAACACCTCCGATTAAAAAACCACCGATAATCTACATTGATGAGATGCCACATTTTTTGCACAAACACATTGAAAGAATCATGGATATGGGGAGAGATAATAATTACGAGTTTTGGGCCGTGTCCGATTTGCTTTGTAAAGGAGAGGAGAATTACACTCTTGTGCATCAAACACTTATTTTGGAGTTGGCGGTGCATAGAGAACTTTACAAACAACTATATGTGACTAAGGAACGTTTCAATAAAGTTCAAAATGCTCTTGTTAAAATTATTAGCATCCGCGCACTAGTTGAAAAGTGGATGAGCTTCCCTGAAATGGGTCATCTTATAGAAAGTACATATGAGAGGGTATGTATCGATTTGACAAGATATGATTTTTCAGAAACATTTTTTACACTTCGTAGTCCCCCGCCTAAAGACCCACCCGGTTGAATCATGTGTATTGGGTACCTTAGATCACGCCATTTTGTCAGGTTTATTTGAAACTGGGGTGTCCTATTCTGGCTACATCAGTGGAGTGGATGACACGTTTCACAAAAGAGGCGGAAAGTTGGCCGGATCACTTTTTGGAAAGGATGGCAAAGTTCACCAATTTGATGGAGCTTGAGAGATAATCAAATAGGGAGAAGTCAAAGAAAGATCCAATTTTAGATTTAAGCGGTGAGAATTTGTTCGGTGCATTTTAGAATATAATCGAATCATTTTTTAAATGTATTATCGTGCACAATGTAAAACCCATAAGATTCAATACATATATTATATATCTATATTTCATTTTACCCCTATGTAGTGTTACCAATTTTATTTATTTCTATGTTTATATGCTACTGATTTTGCCATAACATTATCTAATGTATATGCATAATTCAGAAATGCACATCTGAAGGAACCTTGTATTTAAAAAAACACATAAGGGCTTATTTCACATTTGCCCATCCGAATCAACCTGCTATTAGAAAATAACATAGAGGTGGTTTCGGATGTCCATATGCGAAATAAGCCTTGATGTGTTTTTTTTAAAATATAAGGTTCTTTTGGATGTGCATTTCTGAATTATACAGATGCATTAAATAAGAATGAAGATAACAATTCAAAGGTTATATGAGGTCAAGCTTGAGTATTGTTCACCTTCACTTGACACTGAAGGAAACATAAAGTTCACCCCGTTTGAGCTCAAGAACGACAACGATTTAGAGGTTATGTGGGGTACTTTTCAATGATACTCTTTTAAGGGTCCGATTGAGGTGGATGAGAAGCTTCAATATCGAGAGAAGATGTTATCAAAATGTTGCAACTTCCTTAACTACCGGTTTATAACAATATGTAATTTTAAATTTCTGTAGAACTATATATGTAATTTCGATGAATCATGTTGAATCTATGTTATGAATTATGTTGATTCTTCTGTCCCAGAGATAAATTCGGATATGCATATCCGAAATATGAAATCAGGTCGCTTTGGATATACATATGCAAATTAAATTTAATAAAAAATGAATCGTGGTGCGTTCAAATATACACATCCAAAGTCTTGGGGTATTTTGAGTTTTTTGCCAGGGGTCTACAAGAAGACACCAAGGTGTAAAAAGAAATTCCCAATAATGTTTCTCACAGAAGATAAACCCGATATAACATCTATGAAACTATCACACACTTCACTAGGATACAACTCATAGAAAATATAATTATATGAAGGTGGATCCCTATTTTTGCAAGGCCACCAACACATTTGTCAGCATCTCGATAAACATTGACCACCTGGATCTCCCAGTCTTGTTTCATTTTGATACTAATCTTTCGGAGGATACTCACCCTTTCTCTTAAATTTGTGTAATTCTTAGTAAGATCACGTTGAATTACTTTTTTATCCACTTGCAACACTACCTTATTGAATCCTTTGCTCTGCACAAGCTGAATTCCTTCCCAAGCACCCAAAAGCTAAGCTCTGCTACCAGAACTAAGAAATTATCGAGGTTCTTTGCAAAGCCTCCTAATCCTCGACCAATACTATCTATAATCACTCTTCCATAGTATGCTAATTATGAAGAATACACAACTCCACCAGTTCTCAACGAGATCCACGAATCCTCAATGGGAAACCAATTGATCTGTCAAACAATTCTCTTCCAGTTGGTGAACTTAAGCTGCAAATTTAAGCTCCTATTATAATCTTGTACATGAATAAGAATTTGTTGAACAAGATTATAAGGCATTATAAACTTTGGGTTATACATTCTTTGGTTCTTCCAATGCCAAATGGTATGGCAAGTAATAGTCCAAGTTGTCTGCCAATCTCAATTTTCCTCATCTCTACTCAATTTTAGAATTCTATTAAGCTCCAACCATTCCTGATATTTTGTATTGAAGAAGGATTCCCTATAATATTTCTTAATAAGTTGCTTCCAAATGTGCTTTACCATTGTGCAGTCTTTTAGCACATGAAGACGTGTCTCTTTCACCCCTGCACAGTCTATACAGCATGGATTACGTATCCTTCCATGATGAAGAAAATGCTTTGTCTTCAAGCCATTATGATAAATTAACCAAACAAAAGATCTAATCCTTTCAGGAACATTGAATTTTAAAATATAACTCAAATGCTTAAGATTAAGATTATTATTGTCATCATAAGCCCTTAATATGTTAAAAGCATCCAAAATTGTAAAATTTCTATTATCAGTCCCACCCTAAGTGAATTTTTCGTCATCCTTTCCAAGCCTGGGAAGAGTGATTTACATGAATTTGTTAAGAATCTCATGAGGAAACATTATGTGCAACAACCTCTAATTCCAATTACCATCTTCTACTGATAACTCTGCAAGAGTTACCACATCTTGCTCAATGTTAGAATCTTGTTATGAAATATTTCAAGAGGATCCCGGGAGTCATCCAATAGTCATGTATAACCCTAATGCTTTAGCCATTTCCCACTTCTCAAAAAGACATGTTCTCATTGAGTGGCCAATCCTTCACTATGTTCTTCCAAAAGCTAGAGTCTTATGCTATAGTTATCACCTTCATTGTATTAATTTTATTTCTTACATATTTACCTATGATAACTATGCACTACAATTCTTCCTCACCACTTCTTATCTTTAACCCAGCTTAGCAATACAAACTTGGTTCATAACTGCAAGCTTCCTAAGGCTCAGTCCTCCAAATTTATTTGGTTTTACAATTCCTTCCCACCCAACAAAGTGCATATGTTTATCATCAGAAATATCTTTGATCAGTAGGGATTGGAATAGGTTAGGCTAACTAATAGGGGCCTATGGCCTAGACTACACAAGCCAATGCCAGACCAGGATTTTTTTTAAGTAGAAAAGGATTAGGATTTTTTATAAGCCTAATTAGTTAAATAGGCTAGGCCATAGGCCACAAAAAACCCTTTTAATCCTATGAGGCTAGCCTATTTAAATAAATATGAATAGATTTATTAATTTTTATATTGTATTTTATACTTTATATTAAAATTCAAAAGTAAAGTTTAGTTATCTTGTTGAACTTGTGGAAATCAGTTTAAAAAACCTTATGAATAACATCATAAGTTGTTTTCGTAAGTTCTCCCAAACAAATAATCTCAAAAAACTTATGCTACTATGTAAGCTCAAATATGTCAATGTAAACAAAATTTAGTCTCATTGTACTTTTGATTCACTGGTATATTTAAATATTAGATGAATTTATTATTTACACATGTTCAAATAAAATAGACGTTTGAGTAAGCTAATAGGCTAATCAGACCTTTGAAAAGGCCAGGCTTAGGCCAAAAAATAAGGATATGATAGGTCACAAGTCAGGCTTAGGATTTGAATTTTTTAATAGGTCAGGCTCAGGCTTGGAAAATCCTAGCTCGGCCCAGCCCATTTCCACCTCTACTAACTAGTCACCATTTCTGCTATAGTTATTATCATTTTAATAGGTGGAAGTAAGCGAGTTATTTGCATTTTCATGTAGTTTGAGAGGTTTATATGCCAGTTTCTTTAATTTCGTATTTATCTATGTTTTTATATATTATTATTATTTTTGATCTTTTTGGAAAGGTTAAATTATTTTGTAGGTCGGAGGAAGTCAATGATATGGTCAGGAAAAGAACACGGAAAAATTTCAAAAAGATTGAGAAAGGCAATTTGTTTAGCAAATTTTTCATCATGACAGGCGTGTGATATTTTGATCATAACTAGAGTGTCATAACTCAGAATAACATGTAACTAGCGATAAATGTAAGCTAACGTCAAGGGCTACAACTTTCATGAAGACACCAAAGGCTAATTCGAACTTGTTCATACGCGTATGAGATCTGAAAATTTTCACTTATCTGCCGATACATGTATGGCAGCAGACCATATGCATATGTAAGCCTGTCATATGCCCCATACGCAGCCCATATGCACATGGGCGTCCAAAATCGAAAAAAGCCCAAAATTGCTCTATTTAACTCCAGAACATGATTTTCATTGGGTTGGACAATTTTTGACGGTAAAGACACACTTAGAAGGCCGAAAAACTCAGATTTTTATGGTGGATCAAGATCTTCAAGATATTTTCGTGATTGAAGACCTAATTTCATCTCATTATTTGTAATGTTCATGACTTTTACCATGTTTTTTTTAATATTCTATGAGTAGCTAAACCCACCAATGCTAGGGGGTGTCCCTCATCTGGATCTGTTAATGATTTTTATTTGAACCTTTTAATGACAATAATATATTCTCTATTGAATATAATTTTGATTTTTGCTTAATGATTTCTCTTTTATAAAAATTGAGATTTGACTTACGGTTAATAGTTAGGCAGGACTGTTAACCTTAACGCTCAATTGAAAGTATCATGTAGTAGATATCATCTAGGACTAGGGATACCTTATAGGAACCAAATTGTTCTTGATAAATTAATGCTTAACTTCATTTATAATTCACTATAGTCATAAGAGTTAATTTGAATGTTTAAAGGTTTACTCACTAGGGACTTAGGAGTAAACAACCTTAAGAACCGGTAATCAATAGTTTAAAAGATGTTAGTGCAAAGTCAGGTTAGAATTATTATTGGATCCGTTGACACACCTTCTCTAGCATGTTTACTCACACAGACTTAAATCTGTTCAACTACTATGTTTACTTTTATTTCTTGTTTTAATTCCCTATAGCAAAAATTCAAAACTAAAACCCCAAAGGCTTTTGTTTAACTGAATTAAAACAATAACTATATATCACCTCGCAATCCTTAAGATTGTTTCTTTGGGATTTTCCATTATTACTACATTGGCAGATTAACACACTTGCTAATTTACCGATCAATCGCCCCAAATAAAGTCCCTTTGGATCTTCTGGGTATCCTTCAAACAAGTTGCGGGTACCCTATTGTTCATCATTTCATAAGTAGGCATTGCCTCCAAAACTGACTTTGGCAAAGTGGTCCTTCTTGCAAATGACAATTCCCAGCTCGTCCACTGGGTTAATTTAGATTTAACTTGATTAACAATATAATGATAGTCCTTTACTTTAGGACTTCTTCTAGTGAGTGACACTCCTAGTTAGTTACTAGTTCCTTTACTTCTTTTAAGCCTGGAACTTGGATGATCTTTCTTTTTGTCTAGTTGTCAACATTCTTGGAAAACATGATACTATATTTCTCTATGTTAATATTTTGGAAAGAGCTATCACAAAACTTATCAAGAATATCCATAATGAAAAGAATGTGAATTTTAATGCTCTACCAAACAATAGTAAGTCATCAACAAACATAAGATGAGAGATTATAAGCCCCCTTCTTCAGTCCTTAAACCTTCCCATTTACCATTCTCAACAACTTCACTTATCATATGACAAAAAAAATACTTATATAAGACAAATATATATGGAGAAATGGGGTCTCCTTGCCTGAGCCCCTTTTTAATATCAAAATAATCACCTTTTTTCCCATTCCAAATAACATTCATCTTCACTGAGGAAATGAATTCCATGATGATTTGTATAAGTTTCTTAAGGATTCCAATTTCCATGATAACATTATTAATAAATTTCCAATTCATCATATGATAGGCTTTATCTAAGTCTAATTTAATAACAAATATACATTTCTTTCCTTGAAGCATATTCATACTATGCAACATTTCCTGAGCCACTACAATATTCTCATGAATACTCCTACCAGGAATAAATTCTATTTGAAAAGGAGAAATAATGCAATCTATACCAACCTTCTGTCTATTTACAACTATCTTACTAAGGGATTTGTAAATTGAATTGAAAATAGCTATTGGCCTAAAGTTGCATACCACCCGAGAGACAGGGACCTTAAGAATTAGGTAAAGGTTTATGTGATTTACCTAAACAATAAATTTTGGGCTATTCCAAAGCTTCTGGATGTAAGTGCACACACTATCACCAAAAATGTTCCAGGACTTGTGGTAGAATCCAGCTTAGCCATCAGGGCTAGGGGGCTTCCAAGGTGCCATGTCATAAACTTCCTGCTTGTCCTCTTCTATAGTAAACTCACGTTGAAGCAACTCAAGGAAATTTCCTATTTGAGGAGGAAAGTTCACTCTAGTCTGTATTCACCTGCCAACTTCAGTATCAGCAGTGTAAAGATTGTGATAACAATCTTTGACCATTTTTAAATGATTGTAGGTTCCTCAATCCAATCCCCATTAGATTTTTTGATCATTTTGACATTCTTGCTTCTCCTCCTATGAACCGATTTGACATGATAGAATCTTGTATTTCTATCTCCATCTACTAGCCATTTTAAAGCTCCTCTCCCACGTTATAATGTAACACCCCGATTCTACCCAACAATTATAATAAAATCAGAGTTATAAAATTTCAACAACTAAATCAGGATGCTATAATCTCAACTTAAAACAACGACATCCATTACAGATACATAACACTTTCAACTCGGATGAAGCAACGACAACATAATTTAATCTTTTGAAACCAACAAATTTCATAACTACGCAGCAAAATCAAATATCCAAGTTAAACGAATATATCATCTTCAATCTAACTGAAACAACTTCAAATAGCAAGTACTTAACGAACAATAACTTAAAGTTCAATCAACTGAAATAATAAAAATAATAAAACAACAAGCTATTTTATTGTTGTTATTATTTCAGTTGATTGAACTTTAAGTTGTTGTTCATTAAGTACTTGCTATTTGAAGTTATTTCAGTTGGATGAAGATGATATATTCTTTTAAGTTGGACATTTGATTTCTCCGCGTAGTTATGAAAGTTGTTGGTTTCAAAAGATTAAATTATGTTGCCGATGGTTCGTTCGAATTGAAAGTGTTATGTATCTGTAATGAACGCTGTTGTTTTAAGTTGAGATTGTAGCATCCTGATTTAGTTGTTGAAATTTTATAACTCTGATTTTATTATAATTATCGGGTAGAATCGGGGTGTTACATATAACATCATTATCCTAAAGAGAAACTAGAATTAGATGGTGGTCAAATAATTCTACATGGGCTAGAAGTTTATTTTGGGCATCTGTAAATTGGATCCTCCAAGAGACATTACACAAAGTTCTATCCATTTTCATACACTTTAACACCACCATGCCACATTGGTACCCTTCAAGTTTACTTATGCTCAGAAGATTCTATGTTCATCAAATTACATACATCAATCCTCTCTCTAAAAATAAAGCTCATTTGACTCAAAACAGGCCCACATCCCCTCTTCTTCGAAGCTTTCAAAACAGTATCAGAAAAAGCTTGTAAAGCTTCCCACATTTACTTATGACCTTATTCTTTAGGACTCGTATAGAGTTTTGAAACCCCACTCATCACCATTCATCTACTTAATGTTATAGTGAAGAAATTGAAAATGCATGCGAGTAACTTTAACTTGCACCTTCTATTTCTGCTAAGTCAATTCCACCCGTAAAGCCCCAATTTTCCCACAAAATCAAAGTCATCAAACCCTAGATTAAAAAACTTGTTACGAAGCTTCTGAAGATCCACCCTAGTTTTTAACACTACAAATATGTCTAGCTGAAATCTATAAGATAATTCTTGCTAACACGAAAGAAAGCTTAGCTACTAGCTTCTCTATAATTCCAATTGAAAATCTTTAATTGATCACTATCCATAAAAAAATATAATATTGTTTTGACTCCTTGCCATTGGCTCAGAGTCCCTTTCATCACTTCATGTCGGAATCATCACTATTCTCAAATGTGTTTGCTAAAACTTCCTCTGATTCTCGATTTGTTCTTTCTACTATTTTCTCACAACTATCCTCAGATTTGGTTTTTTTTGCCCATTGCACTTTTTCTCTGCACCAAAGAACCTTGGGCCCTAAAGAGTTTTGGGCCTAATTGATCAAGGTTAGATCCTTCCCATAGATGAGACCCAATGGCCCTCCATTCCAGAATAGTCTTGCCCATTCCCATACCTTCCCCTAGATGTAAGCATTTTATAAGAGCATCCACTTCATTCTCTGCCATTATTTTGTTTAAACAGTTTTTGCTCTTTACAAGTTCCCCCCTTTTGACTTCCACTTTCACAATTCCCTGTGATGCAATGTCTATACTACCCTTAACTCTTTTTCCCTTTTTTTTCTTTTAGTTACAATTATTTCTATCTCCACGTATTTCCTTATTACCGCCCCATTCAAATTCCCTATGTTTTCTCTTGCATTATTATTGTTATTGGTTGCTGACTTTCCGTTACTCTCTTCTATGCTAATAAAATTCTCATGATTGTCTCCATTAAGATATTCTCATTAAAAAAATTAAACTCATATTACTTTCCTGACGTATTAACATTAACTGAACCATTAATTATCGAACCTTCATTAACTTTCCACATTCTTCCAACATGATATGGATTTGACTTGTTCTTCCTAGTTTTTCTTGTTTTCTGCACCATTGTCCTTTCCCTTCCTTTAGGAGACAGTTCTCCATTGTTTATCGCACCTTTTTTTTCCTTTAGCAATGACCACAACCTCCATTGACTTCTTCTCTAGACAACCCTCAGTGTAATGGCCAATAACCTACCACATTTTAGGCATAAGATATGTAGACCTTCATATTCCACCTTGTAATGTCTACCTTTGATAGAAAACATTACCAATTATGGTTTGAATAAATCAACTGGAATACGCAATCTAGCATACTTCTTGTTGTACTCCAATTTCCCCCCCTAAGATTCCTCTATTATTTCATACCATCACAATGCAACAAGATCAAACACTAGGGTTTGGTTCCTCTTCTTATCTTTGGCTTTGCTCATGAGGAATCACCAAGCACCTTGACTTGTATTTTTGTGATCACCTATGTTTTGTTTTGATTAACTTCTAGCTAATAAATACAATGAATGTTTTCCCTAACTGATGATGTTATAGGTGAGAGCATAACACTTTCCATCAATTAGATCTACAGGTTCATGAGTCTATTTCCATGCCTTCTTAAACAAATTCTTAATTAAGATTCAAGCCTCATCATTGAATATGTTTTGAAGTAATATCACGACAAATTATATTCTGAGTCATCATGCCTCAATTTGTCCAAGATAGTCAAAAGATACAAGGTTTGATTGAAGAAGTTTGACCTAGTTGGATAAACTCTTGATTTTTTAATCAAAAGTACATATTTTCCTTAGTTCCCAATATTTGGAAGTGGTTATGGTTGCTATTTTTCCTTATTATCATCCTTAATAACTTCTATTTACATGACAAAAATATTTGTGCAAGAAGGTTGGTCAAAATTGAAAAGGGTTCTCAAGACATTTTGTTGCTCTAGGAGCTAGGGTTTTTAACTTCAAAGGGGGTATATCTTGCTCATCTTTTGTTATTTTTGAGTGATCTCAAAGACATGCTTCTCTTAAAATGGCTATCAACAAATTATTTCAAAAGTTTCAAGTAAATTTTGATTGAAAGGTACTTGATGATGAAGAAAGATTACAAGTCCTCTAGATGAACCATCAATTTCCCTTATATGACTTCAAAGGACCATAACTTGGATAATTTTTATCTCCGTGAGCCCATTATTTTTCCATATTGATTTTAAGAATGTGAACGTCATCCCTTCTTTTAAGTGCAAAGTGTGAAAATGGATAGAACATGTCCCAAGGATGCAAAAGATTATAGGTCATCTTATGAAGTTATGGAAACTTCAACAAGTTATAACTTTATCTATTTTTGGAGATTTTGAATGGTTCAAGTCTCAAAATGCCATTCAAGAGATCTACGTCATGCCATCTTTTTTGGTCAAGAGTAAATTTCAAATGGAAGACCATGTTTGGATACATGACATTATAGGTCATTTTTGAAGAAACAAACTTAGAAATTTTCTAAGTATAGAAAGTCAACCTCTTTTTCTCAACTTTGACTCATTGCAACTTTCATCTCAGGGATCCATTTGACTCCATTCTTTACACATTATAAAGCTTGTGATCTAATATTTCTAAAGCTTCAAGAATCATGTCTTAAGACTCCTTGAGTTGAGAATGCCATTGGTTCAAAAGTGGTACCTTGAAACTGATGTTTCAACTCAAGTCAGAATTTGAAATCCTTGATTTGGCTTCTAAACACAAGTTTTCTGCATGCTTTTGCTTGTAATCATGTTTAATGAACTTCAAGAAGTGATTAGCACATTGAAACACAAGTTTTGGATGAGTTTTGATCAAAATAGAAGTCACACTTTTCTTGTATAAAACTTCACATGATTTCACTCCAAATCTCATCATTCCACACGCTTGAGCATTCATTCAGCTTCCCTATAAATAGAGGACCATACATCATTCATTTTCTCAAGCTTAGAGAGCCAGAATCACCCTACCAAACTCCCTCTTGAACTAAATTTTCTGCAATTTAGAATTTGCTCTTACAGCCTTTCTCAATCCATTTTCTTTGTCAATTCACCTTCTTTGAACCTCACTAAAGCTAACAGAAGAAGAATTAAGTGCTAAGCCTCCCTAAATCGTGCTAGCCAAGTCAAGTTTCAGAGCTCTGCAACTTAACTTCAATAGGTAGATTCCTTCACCAATTATCCTAAACTTTGATACTGTTATGAAGCTCTCATCATCCTGATCCTAGTCGCAACACTTGTTTTTAACTGGAAGTACGTTTTGACCATGAAATTTTGAATCCCTTTTTAAAACTTCTCTTCCAAAATGACTGGGCTACAGTTATATAAATTTTTCGCGAGGGTACCATTGGAATCGTCTTGAAGAGACAAAGCGAATGGTACCGGTCTCATGTTCTAATTTTCATGTTTCATGGACCTTCAAATCTCGTGGCTGGAGGTTGAAGATGTCCAATGTGTCATCTATTAACCAATAAAAGTCTGCCACACTTTTTTCTTCCAAAAACTGAGTTAATTAATGATTCCATGCTTTATTCACTAAAGACCATGATATACACAACGCGTCTGATCTATTGGATTAGCTTACTAACACGTTTTTACTCTCATCCATTGGTCCACATTTTTTTGACTTTATTTTTTATTTCTGATTTTATATTTTAATTGTTTTAAACTTCCAAAATTCATAGAAATTCATTTCTGATTCAAAAGTTATGGAAAAATTCACAAAAACATTTTCAAATATTCTCTTTCTGAATTTAATTTTTTCATAATTTTAATTTTTCATAATTTTATTTTTAGATTTGGTATTTTTTATAATTTTTCTTTGTTTTGGTTTGTTTTTAATTATTTAAAAAATACTTTTGAGCATTTTTAAATTCTGAAAAAATTCATCAACATCATTTCCATCATTTCTGACCTTCTGAATTTTTTTAGAATTTTATTTTGACTTGTACTAGTTTTGATCTTTATTCCACTTTTTAAAGCAATTTTAATTAGTCTAAAAATAGTTTATGACTTTAAAAAATCACCAAAATTTTTATATAAATATTTGAACCCATTTCTGATTTTTATATGGTCTTATTTGATTTTTCTTAGATGTTTTGAATATAGTTTCTATTTTCTCCTTTATTTTTTTTGTAAACCATTTTAAAAACCTTTTTTCTTTATTATTAAATACAATTTTATTGTGCATATATTATGGCTGATTCTGGACTATGAAATTTTGATCATGAGCTTTATTAACATCATTGGTTCCATGGTGTTGAGTTTACTCCACAAAAACTGGATGGATGATTTTAATAATAGTTTGATTAAATTTTTGGTTCAAATGTGATTTAATTCTTACCCCATCCCTCTTTATCTTATCCCCTTCTTTATTGTACTAAATGTTATTGGAGAATAATTTACATATCATTTCTCAAAACATATGGTACATAAAATGCTATTAATCGGCCTCAAAATATGTGCGACTTCTATATAAGTCCACTGATCGCACTAAATCGCACTATGTTTCTGACTCAAATATCACATGTTTTCCTTAGTTTTTATTGTCATTTTCTCGTATTATGTTCCTTTTTCCTTTGTTTTCAGGATTCTTGTCATTTCAGAGCCTCCTGTGAAGAAACGAGCCAAAACGCCAAGAAATTAGGGTTTTTCAAGATATTCTGCACTTATGGCGTTCAGCACCGCGCTGGCTACAGGGAACGCGATGACGTGGCTCACTTTCACCCAGAGATCAACTGCCACGTTCCCATGATGTGGCGGTTCCAGGCACCGCGCCCGCGGCCACCCTCACCGCGCCCGCGGCCTTCACAAAAAGGTTCCCGCTCAAAAGAAGTTAAGGGGCATGTTGGTCCTTGCGCACCTCAAAGATCCTCTATAAATAGTTTTCGATTCTCATTCTTTAGTTTCATCCAAGCTTAGTACAATCTTAAGCCATATACTATCAGTTTCTGTAAAGTAATAATCTCTTCACATCGGGGAGTTATTGCGGTGTAGATTGAGTTGTAATCGAGTCTTGGAGCACTTTGGTTGAAGTTCATCATACCGGCCTTACTTTTCCGTAGATTTGTATCAGATTCAAGTCTCCGACCGGAGCAAGGTTCTAATTTATTGCATTTCTTTATTTAATTGCTCTTATCATAGTCTACACGTTTTATAGACTTTAAATGCTCTTACCATAGTCTACACGTTTTATAGACTTTAAATGCTCTTACCATAGTCTACACGTTTTATAGACTTTAAATGCTCTTACCATAGTCTACACGTTTTATAGACTTTAAATGCTCTTACCATAGTCTACACGTTTTATAGACTTTAAATGCTCTTACCATAGTCTACACGTTTTATAGACTTTAAATGCTCTTACCATAGTCTACACGTTTTATAGACTCGCACTTATTATGTCTGGCTAAACTATAAAGGTTAGGATGTAATGATTGTCATCGTGGTTGTGTTCCAATTATCATGCTAGTGAAAATACTCTGGGGATGTTTTGCTTCTAACTTAAGTCAATTGTGTTTAAATGTTTATTGGGTAAGATCGAAAGCCGTCCAAACTAATGATACGACTTGATTATTATTTAACCAAACAAAAAGAGCGAAAGCCGTTGATTGGTTAAATAGGAATCATTGACCTTTTTAGAAAACGATTTTGAAACTATTTTCGGACGCGTTTGTAGGTTTGAAATCTGACTCTTGGTCAAAAGCCAAAAGTCTCTTTAAGTTAATCTTTCCAAGTAAAATCACTTTTCTGTTAAGTCAAAACTATCAATTTCTTAAAAATAGGTTTACCTCTTTAACGCGGAAGGCACCCTTTATATGTGACAATAAAGGAATTTAATTTAAAGAGTAAACTCGGTTCTTAGTAGTCAAAAGCTACAAGTTCCCGTTAAATTGATTATTTACTATCAATAGAAAATACTACCCCATAAGTAGTTTTATCTACGCATGACCGGACCAATATCTGATTACATGATTTACATTCCAACTTGTCTTTTAAACTGTTATTTACTTCGCTCATTTACTTTGTGCACTGCACTCACATCAATATTCTTGTTCGCCTTAGATAAGCACCTTAGCAATAGAGTTGATAGATTGACAATTGGTCTCTGTGGTTCGATAATCTTATATATTACTTCGATAGGCTGTACACTTGCAGTACTACATTTAGGCTATACGTTACAGATTAAACCCATCAAGTTTTTGGCGCCGTTGCCGGGGACCAACTTCGTTAAATTTCGTACCCTATTGTTATCCCGTTTAGACTAAGGCTATTCTAGCCGGTAGATGCGTAAAAATCGTAGCACCGGCAACCTAATAGATCCTTTAGTAGAACCTGAACGTTACGCTCGTGCCCGTCTTTTTATTCACAAGATAAGAAGAGCTATGGCAGAAGATCGTAACCAAAGACCGCTCAAGGAATTCGCCCAACCATCTAACGAGGAACCTAGTTCTAGTATAGTAAACCCTGCTATAACTACCAACAACTTTGAACTAAAGCCCTCGTTACTACAATTAGTACAACAAAACCAATTCGCTGGTCTCGCTACCGAGAACCCGAATCAACATTTAAAGGTATTTATCCAGTTAGCTGACACCCTTAAGGCAAATGGAGCCACACCCGAAGCTATCCGATTAAGACTATTTCCTTTTTCCCTTAGAGGTAAAGCTCACGACTGGTTAGACGCCCTTCCAACTAACTCAATAACAACTTGGGAAGACCTTAGGAGATCTTTTCTTGCGAGGTATTTTCCACCAAGCAAGACCGCTGTTCTTAGGAACCTGATCACTTGTTTCACCCAAAACCAAGGCGAATCACTTTTTGAGGCCTGGGAGAGATATAAAGAACTTTTAAGAGCTTGTCCGCACCATGGCCTAGAGCAATGGTTAATCATACATACCTTCTATAATGGACTCCATTACAACACAAAGATGTCCATAGACGCTGCCACTGGCGGAGCGTTGATGAACAAACCTTACCCTGACGCTTGTGCCCTAATAGAGGACATGGCCCAAAACCACGCCCAATGGGGATTAGAACGAGCGACAGTAGAGAAAAAGGAGAGCCATGGAGGAAAGCATGAGGTAAGTTGCATGGACATGATTAATGCCAAGATGGACGCCCTAGCCTTGAGAGTCGAGAACATGTCTCAGAACCCTACCACAGTAGCAGCAATCCAATCGGAGTGCGAACTCTGTGGAACTCAAGGACATCAAACCGTTGACTGTAACCTTTTGAACGAATCAAGCTCAGACCAAGTTAACTATACTCAAGGGAACCCTTTCTCGAATACCTACAATCCTGGATGGAGGAACCACCCAAATTTCTCTTACAAAAACAACAACCCTATCCAAAATCCCGGACCTTCGAGACCTCAAGGATTCCAAACGCAAAAACAAAACCAACCTATGCAAATAGTACCCCCAAGAACAAACCTTAAAGAAACCATAGACACCTTTATTCAGGCTCAAACCCAGCAAAATAAGGAGTTTATGAACCAACACATTCACACGAACGAACTAGTTACCCAATTAGCAACCAAGTTTGACCAGATAATAACCCACACCAAAATGCTTGAGACTCAGATTTCCCAAGTAGCCCAAAACACCTCTGTACAAGTTGCACCTGGAGGACAATTCCCTGGACAAACTCAACCAAATCCAAAAGGCCAAGCAAATTCTATCACATTAAGAAGTGGAACTGCTTATGAAGGGCCTAGAAATCCTAACTTAAGCACATTAGAAAAACCTATGGAAGATGCTACGCCCAAAGACCAGGTGGAGGAACCAGAGAAACCAGAAAAGCAATCAAAACCAGAAGTAGAAAAAAACACTCAACAACCTTATAAACCACCTATTCCATTCCCACAGAGGCTGAAAAACACCAAAGTAGAAAACCAGTACCAAAAGTTTATTAAGGTAATAGAGAAACTCCATGTTGAGATTCCTTTTACTGAAGCTATAACCCAGATACCATCATATGCTAAGTTTTTGAAAGATATTTTGACCAATAAACGGCGACTCGATGATCCCAAGCCTTTAGAATGTCATTTTATATCCGAAAATAAACTCGCCAAGAAAGATAAAGACCCTGGAAGTTTTTCTATCCCTTGCATCCTAGGTAACCATATGATAGACAAAGCATTTTTAGACCTAGGAGCAAGCGTAAGTCTGATGCCTCTGGCCGTCTGTAAGAGGTTAAAATTAGGAGAACTTCAACCTAATAAGATGTCCTTACAACTAGCTGATAGATCTGTCAAATATCCCATGGGTATTTTAGAAGACATACCTGTCAAGATTGGTCAGTTGTACATTCCGACCGACTTCGTCGTAATGGATATCAAAGAAGATGAAGACATCCCAATCCTCTTAGGAAGACCCTTCCTATCGACCGCCGGAGCTATAATAGATGTTAAGAAAGGGAAACTGACTTTCGAGGTAGGAGATGAAAAGATTGAGTTCATATTATCAAAATTTCTAATGGCACCAGTGATAGGAGATGCGTGTTATGCCATCGACATCATTGATGAATGTGTAAATGAACTCGAACAAAACGAATTCTTAACCAAATTACCATCAACCCCTATTTTAGAGGATGACGGATTTGAGAGTATCGAACCGTACATTGACGACAATCTTTTCGAATGCTTAGCTCTTACCCATGACCTTATGCCGCGTGCTGAGAAAACCACTATAGAACTTAAGGAACTACCCAAGAATCTAAGATATGAGTTTTTGGATGAGGAGATGAATAGACCTGTTATAATTAGCGCCACTCTAAACCAAATAGAAACAAATCAACTATTAGATACCTTGCGAAAATATCCCTCAGCTTTAGGGTATAAAGTTTCAGATTTAAGAGGTATAAGCCCATCCGTATGCATGCATCGGATTATGCTAGAAGAAGATTCAAAACCCTCAAGAGAACATCAAAGAAGAATAAACCCTATCATGAGTGATGTAGTCAAGAAAGAAGTTCTTAAGTTATTAGAAGCTGGTATCATATACCAAATTTCGGATAGTGAATGGGTAAGCCCAGTCCATGTGGTACCCAAGAAAGGAGGTATCACGGTTCTGAAAAATGAAAAAGGTGAGCATGTGGCAAAACGAACAGAAGGAGGATGGCGTATGTGTATAGATTACAGAAAGTTGAATAAGGCAACGAGAAAAGACCATTTCCCTCTCCCATTTATAGATCAGATGCTTGAACGTCTAGCAAGACACTCATGTTTCTGCTATCTTGATGGGTATTCGGTTTTTTTCCAAATCCCTATTCACCCAGAAGACCAAGAAAAAACCACATTTACCTGCCCTTATGGAACATTCGCTTATAGACGAATGCCCTTTGGACTCTGTAATGCACCTGCCACTTTCCAACGTTGTATGATGGCAATTTTCGCAGACTACTTAGATGGAATTATGGAAGTATTTATGGACGATTTTTCAGTGTGTGGGTTTGATTTCAAAAACTGCCTCTCGAACTTGGAGAAAATCTTAAAAAGATGTGTGGAAGTAAACCTTGTGTTGAATTGGGAAAAGTGCCACTTTATGGTAAGTGAAGGGATAGTCTTGGGACACATTATTTCTGAAAGAGGTATAGAAGTCGATAAGGCCAAGATAGAAGTTATAGAAAACTTAAACCCACCTAAGACCGTTAGGGAAATAAGAAGTTTCCTAGGACATGCCGGGTTCTACCGACGTTTCATCAAGAATTTTTCCGCAATAACAAAACCTTTAACTAACTTATTGATGAAGGATGTCGAGTTTGAATTCGACCAAAAATGTCTTGAGGCCTTTGAAGTTTTAAAACAAGCTCTTATTTCAGCACCTATCATAAGACCGCCTGATTGGACACAACCCTTTGAAATCATGTGCGATGCTAGTGATTTCGCTGTAGGAGCTGTACTAGGGCAAAGAAAAGACAAAAAACTGCATGCAATTTACTACGCTAATAGAACACTAGACGCTGCCCAGCTAAATTATACAACCACAGAAAAGGAATTGCTAGCCGTAGTTTTTGCTATTGATAAATTTCGATCTTATTTGGTGGGAGCAAAAATAATAGTATACACAGATCATGCAGCAATCCGGTACTTGTTAAGTAAGAAAGATGCTAAGCCTAGATTGCTCAGATGGGTACTTTTACTCCAAGAATTTGACTTGGATATTAAGGATAAAAAAGGAGCTGAAAACTTAGTAGCTGATCATCTCTCTAGGTTAGAACACCTTAAGCCTGAACTTATACCTATAGACGATCACTCTACTTATGAAAGATTAATAGCTGGGATAAAATCAACTGAAGAAGAGACCTATGAGGAAATCTCAACCATGAACAACATACCATGGTACGCAGATATTGTGAATTATCTAGCCGCTGATATCATACCCCCTGACTTAAGCTACCAACAGAAGAAGAAGTTTTTTAGAGATGTTAAACACTTCTTTTGGGATGAACCCCTCCTATTCAAAAGAGGAATAGATAATATATTCCGACGATGTGTGCCGGAGGAAGAAGTAGGCAACATCATTAAACATTGTCATGCTTCACCTTATGGTGGACATGCAAGCACGTCTAAAACATGCGCCAAAATATTTCAAGCAGGTTTTTATTGGCCTACTGTATGGCGCGATGTCCACACTTACATTACAAAATGTGACCGATGCCAACGCACTGGGAACATCTCAAGACGTGATGAAATGCCTTTAAGCAACATCCAAGAAGTGGAAATATTTGATGTTTGGGGTATAGATTTCATGGGACCTTTTCCTTCCTCAATGGGTAACAAGTATATCCTAGTAGCTGTCGATTATGTCTCAAAGTGGATCGAAGCTGTTGCATCACCCACAAACGATACCAAGGTAGTTATCAAACTGTTTAAGAATATTATTTTTCCTAGGTTTGGAACCCCGAGGTTAGTCATAAGTGATGGAGGATCGCATTTTATATCTAAGATATTTGACAAGCTTCTAAGCAAATACGGAGTAAAACATAGAGTAGCATCACCATATCACCCGCAAACCAGTGGCCAAGTAGAGGTATCGAATAGGGAGATTAAGCAGATCCTAGAAAAAACCGTATCACTATCCAGAAAAGACTGGTCTGGAAAACTTAAAGACGCCTTATGGGCTTATAGAACGGCTTATAAAACCCCTATTGGAACAACTCCTTATCAATTGGTTTATGGAAAGTCCTGTCATTTACCCTTCGAACTAGAATATAAAGCCTATTGGGCCATTAAATCCTTGAATCTAGATTACCTGAAAGCCGGAGAAAAACGTATCCTGGACATTCACAAGCTAGAAGAGCTTCGCTTAAATGCCTATGAGAATGCCATCATATATAAGGAAAGAACCAAGATGTGGCATGATAAAAAAATCATCAAGAAAGATTTCAACATTGGTGATCCTGTTCTCCTATTTAACTCAAGGTTACAACTTTTTCCTGGTAAGCTTCGTTCAAGATGGACAGGTCCATTTGAAGTGTCAAAAGTTCTAAAGTCTGGAGCAGTAGAAATCAAAAACAATTCATGCGCTCCATTTGTGGTAAATGGACAAAGACTGAAGCTCTACAAAGGAGGCGATTTGCCTGTTGACTACTCTAGTCATATTCTTATAGACCCACCAATACCCACATAAAGTAAGATCTAATCGTCAAGCTAAAAGACGTTAAACAAGCGCTGCATGGGAGGCAACCCATGGTTTATTCTTTATTTTATTTTATTTTATTTTAGTAATTTATATATTTTATCTGGACTAATTTCTTGTGTTTATATTTTCAGGATGCATTACCCCGATGGTATGGTTGTGATTTTCAGAGATGAAGCACAAAAGGCCCGATTTGCTACCTTATCTGCTAGACCTATGGTACCCACTAGGTACCCCGATCAGAGCTGCATGGAGGCACTCGGGATTGAGCCAAGTATTAGGTATCTATGCAACCAACTTAGCTGGGATTCTTATGCTGATGATGTCCACAAAACCTACAGGAACCTTACTCTGGAGTTTCTTAGCTCTATGGACTATAACCCACGAGTGGGTGAAGGAGATGAGCGAGGATGCCTAAGTTTCAGATTGTTTGGCACCGAGTATACCCTGACTACCAAAGAATTTGGGGATTTGCTTGGTTTCCAAACTGGACCGACTGCTATTACTGAGTTCCCATTGAGTTACTACATGGACAGAGACATTGATAAATTTTGGCAGGACATTACTGATAGAGCCAGTCTTGACCCCTCTACCCAGCTGTCCCGGAAGATCCATAACCCGGCCTTCCGATACTTCGAGATGATCCTGTGCCACACTTTCTTTGGGAGGAGTTACTGTGACCACTTGGTCACCGCTGAGGAGATCCTTTTCCTATACTGTGCCAGTCAGTCCAGACCTATAGCTAGTGGAGGTTTTCTGATAGAGAGCCTCGAGCAGACTGCTCGATCCGCTGTAGGGCTCATTCATTCCGGAGGGAATGTGACACAGATAGCTTCTGCTTTGGGTTTGACAGTATGATAGCACAGCTGACCCCATACTGTGGATATACTTTTCTGGATTTAGACTTTTGCATGGATCGTGGACTCATGAGGAGAGCCTCTTTCCACCCATATCGGTACAGATTGCTTATCAATGACCAGACAGTTTACACCTTCACAATGCCAGACCCTCAGATGACTTGTGTTTCCAACTCTGCTAATTGGAACTATTCTGTAGAAGGTTGGGGTGAGATATCAGAGTACACTCCAGAATACACCCCTGCTTCCGAAGATCTCACTCCAGAATACACTCCTGCTTCCGAAGATCTCACTCTAGAATACACCCCTGCTTCCGAAGATCCCACTCAGGACTACACTCCTGCTCCCGAGGACTCCACTCCGGATCGCACATCCCGACCCGAGGTTACACACACTACTGTTCTTACTAATAACCTCAGCTTGCAGGAACCTGATATTCGCACTCTATTGACTGCTATGCGCACTGAGATAACCACTCTCCGCAATGAGGTGGCTGGCCTTCATTTGCAGTTGGAAGTGAATGATGTTACCTTTGCTGGTGAGTTAGATGAATTAGCTCACGAGGTGGCAGAGATTCGACGCCAGCTGACTGAGCTGCGTGGCCCAGGCACTCCTGCAGAGCATCCTACCGGTTGGCAATAGATCTGTATTGTTCACAAGATATCTAGTTTTAGTATTATTAGTATTATGTTGATTTCCTTTTTAGACTCATTTTTATTTTGCATTATCTGTTTCCTGCGTTGTTAATATTTATTTTGGTGACCCAATGTCCGTACCTATATATATATATATATATATATATATATATATATATATATATATATATATGCATATGTTTTATTTATTTACTAATGTTTTTTTTTGTTTTTCTGGTCACCATAGTTTTAATATAAAAAATAAAATAAATATACATGTGTATATGTATTCACGTACATATATGCACATTCATAAGAAAAATAGGTACACCTCCAGAAATTGAAGCTAATGGCGAGGAAGAAAAAGCCCAATGGAAAGAAAGCCAGGCCAGCCCAACTGACCTCGACCTCACCGCGCCCGCGGTAGGCCCTGTCGCGCCCGCGGTGACGCAACGGTCACCTAACGGCTAGTTGCTCGTTTTTCCCCCCATTTTACCACTTTTTCCATTTCCAATCCCATTTTCTTCCATTTTTAACCCACCATAACTTCCTTTATTACCAATACCAACCCACTACATTTATTTCCATTATTCTCATCATAAATATTTACAACCACCATTTTTTCCTTCCTATAAATACCCCCACTATTTCATTTTCTTCCTCACACCTTCATTACTTCTACATCCCATTCTTTCTCTCTATTCAACCACAAGAAAATACTATGGAGTATCACGGTTACATTTTGCATGGTGGCCAAGCCGGAGAAAGGCAACTAAAGCGGCTTGAAAAATTGCTGACAACACCAATACACTCTACCAGGTATATCGATGAAAACTGTCTATATTCATTAGGTATATACCATAGTGTATTCTTCCTTCTAGATAAAATAGGTATGCATGATATTTTTGCTACTCAAGCACCAACCTACCCTAGGCTGACGTTCGAATTTTTAAGTTCTTTAATTTATAACGTCTCTCCTAACACTGCTAGCACCGTAGGTGGAGTCAAATTTAGAATGTTTAATGTTGAATATGACTACTCCACTGACGGTCTAGCCGCCATGTTAGGATTGCCTTATGGGGATGGTGCCATTTGTGAAGCACCTTTAGACACGGATTGGGCATTTGAAGCATTTTGGGCCAGAATTACTAAAC
Source organism: Vicia faba (assembly GCA_948472305.1). Lineage (NCBI taxonomy): Eukaryota > Viridiplantae > Streptophyta > Magnoliopsida > Fabales > Fabaceae > Vicia > Vicia faba. The sequence continues at coordinate 1,397,299,379 of OX451738.1, read as the reverse complement.
AAAATGCAACATCTTTTGATGGCCTACTTGCTTCTCACATCCACAATCCTGCCCTTCGTGTCTTTAGATTTCTTTTAGCATCCACCATCTTTGCTCGGGAAAACCCAAACAAGGTGAATGCTAAAGAATTAATTATCATGCAGAGCTGCCTCACAGACACCAAAGTTAATCCCGTCCCATTCATGATTGCCCACATGCACCATGTTTTAAGAAAAGGTGGACCGATTTCCTTTGGTGGACTGATTACCACTATTGCCCGTGCCATAGGATTGGATACGGAACTTGCCACCCTTGAACCACTTCCTCCTCGGATTGCAAATCTTAAATTTTTCAGGGATATGCGTTTATGCAAGACCAGGAAGGAAGGTGGTTACTTCCTCATGGTTGGAGGTGCTGCTGTACCCAGTGTTGTTATTCCTTGCACTCGTCGTACTGATATTAGATTTGAGCGTAACTGGACCTACGATCTCAACGCTCCTGCTTTTATTGGTCCGTTGCCCCCAAATCTACCTTTAAATGAGGGTAACAACACTGATGATGAGTACAATTTCCAAACCGAGGAACCACCCCGTTTTTCACCACCACACACGACACCTTCTACCTCTAACCCACATGCAGGTACAGCTCCTAGCTTCCATGTCGCTGAGGACATGTGGCGTGAGCATATGGCCCGAGAGGCCCAGAGGGACACCCTCCTTGCTACCTTGCAGCCACAGGCGGCCGACAACATGGCCTTCATGCAAGCGTCCCAAGAACAAAATGCTAGCTCTCTGCGCACTATTATGGAAAGTCAGCTGGCTTTCCAGAGAGAACAACACCTACACCAGACCACATACGCTCGTCACTTCCAATTGATGGAGGCAACCCAAGGCACCCTCATTGGTAGGACCCAAGAGCTACAGGCGGCAAATGCCGCCTTGTCAGAGAGATTGGAGCAGCTTGTTTTGGACCGAGATAGCCGCTGTCGCAGCCGTAGCCGCCGTTCTGGTTATACCAACCAGGACGGTGAAGGTCCTAGTGGCCCACACTAGTGTTTTCAGGTACCTCCTCCTACCTTATTTTGGAACATTGAGGACAATGTCTGATTTAAGTGTGGGAGGAGCATTTATCACTTTTATTTCCCGTTTTCGCTTTTATTTTTGCTTTTATTTTCCGTTTTTCCTGCTTTTATTTCCCTTCCGCATTTTTCCTTTTTTTTTTCGTAGTTAATAAAATGCATGTGATAGGCGAGTCTTTCTGCGTAGTGTACCCTTTCATTTCCCCCATCTTTTAGCCTTACAAAATTTTTCGCTTTTCAAAGATTTATGGTTGTTTTTTAGGATTTGGGCTATGAGACAGGTCCTAGATAGGGTCTGTTTCTCGGACACTCACTTTTTGAAAAATTCGATATCATTTTTACACCATAAGCCTTTTTGAATATTTAGATTAGATCCTTTCTCCCCAATATGCTATGATTTTGAATAAAACTGTACAAATAGGTCTTCAAGTAGTTTATCTTAGCAGTCAGCTCCGGCCTAAGCATGCTCTAAGTGTGGGATCGATGAATATAAGTGGATGATCTCTATTTTGCCTTAAAAGTTACAAAATAAAGTATGAATACGACTACGAGTTGGGTGATCCTCACAAAGATTACTCAACTCAAGAAAGTTGTAAGCACTAACAAAAACAAAGAAAAATATATATATAAGGCATATCTGTTGTAGTTGGTTCAGAGGTATCTGGTGCTGAACTTGGTAGGGCGGACTACGGTCCGATCCCCCGCAACTGCAAATGGGTAAAATAAAAAGGGATTAAACCAACTCTTGTACCAGAATCCCATCACTTGAGATCAGAGTCACTAACCGGTCACTACACCATGAGTATGTACGGATAACGGGCTTAATGTGATTGCGCCTGAATGAAAAAGGACCTCGTAAAAAAGGGAAGTCTTAGCATAGTAAGGATATTAGGATCGATCTGTATACTTATGAGGTTTATGTCCGCATTTCTGCGAGTAGTGTAATTACGATACCTTTGATTCAGATAGTCAGTGCCTGACAACACACCCTTACTCGGACTTAGAAGCCCTCTTTGCCCAAAACCTGTATACACCATAATTTTCTTTCATCTACTTCTAAGAGTTGTTGCTTGAGGACAAGCAAAGGTCTAAGCGTGGGAGGATTTGATCGCACTAAATCGCACTATGTTTCTGACTCAAATATCACATGTTTTCCTTAGTTTTTATTGTCATTTTCTCGTATTATGTTCCTTTTTCCTTTGTTTTCAGGATTCTTGTCATTTCAGAGCCTCCTGTGAAGAAACGAGCCAAAACGCCAAGAAATTAGGGTTTTTCAAGATATTCTGCACTTATGGCGTTCAGCACCGCGCTGGCTACAGGGAACGCGATGACGTGGCCTACTTTCACCCAGAGATCAACTGCCACGTTCCCATGATGTGGCGGTTCCAAGCACCGCGCCCGCGGCCACCCTCACCGCGCCCGCGGCCTTCACAAAAAGGTTCCCGCTCAAAAGAAGTTAAGGGGCATGCTGGTCCTTGCGCACCTCAAAGATCCTCTATAAATAGTTTTCGATTCTCATTCTTTAGTTTCATCCAAGCTTAGTACAATCTTAAGCCATATACTATCAGTTTCTGTAAAGTAATAATCTCTTCACATCGGGGAGTTATTGCGGTGTAGATTGAGTTGTAATCGAGTCTTGGAGCACTTTGGTTGAAGTTCATCATACCGGCCTTACTTTTCCGTAGATTTGTATCAGATTCAAGTCTCCGACCGGAGCAAGGTTCTAATTTATTGCATTTCTTTATTTAATTGCTCTTATCATAGTCTACACGTTTTATAGACTTTAAATGCTCTTACCATAGTCTACACGTTTTATAGACTTTAAATGCTCTTACCATAGTCTACACGTTTTATAGACTTTAAATGCTCTTACCATAGTCTACACGTTTTATAGACTTTAAATGCTCTTACCATAGTCTACACGTTTTATAGACTCGCACTTATTATGTCTGGCTAAACTATAAAGGTTAGGATGTAATGATTGTCATCGTGGTTGTGTTCCAATTATCATGCTAGTGAAAATACTCTGGGGATGTTTTGCTTCTAACTTAAGTCAATTGTGTTTAAATGTTTATTGGGTAAGATCGAAAGCCGTCCAAACTAATGATACGACTTGATTATTATTTAACCAAACAAAAAGAGCGAAAGCCGTTGATTGGTTAAATAGGAATCATTGACCTTTTTAGAAAACGATTTTGAAACTATATTCGGACGCGTTTGTAGGTTTGAAATCTGACTCTTGGTCAAAAGCCAAAAGTCTCTTTAAGTTAATCTTTCCAAGTAAAATCACTTTTCTGTTAAGTCAAAACTATCAATTTCTTAAAAATAGGTTTACCTCTTTAACGCGGAAGGCACCCTTTATATGTGATAATAAAGGAATTTAATTTAAAGAGTAAACTCGGTTCTTAGTAGTCAAAAGCTACAAGTTCCCGTTAAATTGATTCTTTACTATCAATAGAAAATACTGCCCCATAAGTAGTTTTATCTACGCATGACCGGACCAATATCTGATTACATGATTTACATTCCAACCTGTCTTTTAAACTGTTATTTACTTCGTTCATTTACTTCGTGCACTGCACTCACATCAATATTCTTGTTCGCCTTAGATAAGCACCTTAGCAATAGAGTTGATAGATTGACAATTGGTCTCTGTGGTTCGATAATCTTATATATTACTTCGATAGGCTGTACACTTGCAGTACTACATTTAGGCTATACGTTACAGATTAAACCCATCAAGTTTTATAGACTTTAAATGCTCTTACCATAGTCTACACGTTTTATAGACTTTAAATGCTCTTACCATAGTCTACACGTTTTATAGACTCGCACTTATTATGTCTGGCTAAACTATAAAGGTTAGGATGTAATGATTGTCATCGTGGTTGTGTTCCAATTATCATGCTAGTGAAAATACTATGGGGATGTTTTGCTTCTAACTTAAGTCAATTGTGTTTAAATGTTTATTGGGTAAGATCGAAAGCCGTCCAAACTAATGATACGACTTGATTATTATTTAACCAAACAAAAAGAGCGAAAGCCGTTGATTGGTTAAATAGGAATCATTGACCTTTTTAGAAAACGATTTTGAAACTATTTTCGGACGCGTTTGTAGGTTTGAAATCTGACTCTTGGTCAAAAGCCAAAAGTCTCTTTAAGTTAATCTTTCCAAGTAAAATCACTTTTCTGTTAAGTCAAAACTATCAATTTCTTAAAAATAGGTTTACCTCTTTAACGCGGAAGGCACCCTTTATATGTGACAATAAAGGAATTTAATTTAAAGAGTAAACTCGGTTCTTAGTAGTCAAAAGCTACAAGTTCCCGTTAAATTGATTCTTTACTATCAATAGAAAATACTGCCCCATAAGTAGTTTTATCTACGCATGACCGGACCAATATCCGATTACATGATTTACATTCCAACTTGTCTTTTAAACTGTTATTTACTTCGCTCATTTACTTTGTACACTGCACTCACATCAATATTCTTGTTCGCCTTAGATAAGCACCTTAGCAATAGAGTTGATAGATTGACAATTGGTCTCTGTGGTTCGATAATCTTATATATTACTTCGATAGGCTGTACACTTGCAGTACTACATTTAGGCTATACGTTACTTCTTAGTTCACCACCACACACGACACCTTCTACCTCTAACCCACATGCAGGTACAGCTCCTAGCTTCCATGTCACTGAGGACATGTGGCGTGAGCATATGGCCCGAGAGGCCCAGAGGGACACCCTCCTTGCTACCTTGCAGCCACAGGCGGCCGACAACATGGCCTTCATGCAAGCGTCCCAAGAACAAAATGCTAGCTCTCTGCGCACTATTATGGAAAGTCAGCTGGCTTTCCAGAGAGAACAGCACCTACACCAGACCACATACGCTCGTCACTTCCAATTGATGGAGGCAACCCAAGGCACCCTCATTGGTAGGACCCAAGAGCTACAGGCGGCAAATGCCGCCTTGTCAAAGAGATTGGAGCAGCTTGTTTTGGACCGAGATAGCCGCCGTCGCAGCCGTAGCCGCCGTTCCGGTCGTACCAACCAGGACGGTGAAGGTCCTAGTGGCCCACACTAGTGTTTTCAGGTACCTCCTCCTACCTTATTTTGGAACATTGAGGACAATGTCTGATTTAAGTGTGGGAGGAGCATTTATCGCTTTTATTTCCCGTTTTCGCTTTTATTTTTGCTTTTATTTTCCGTTTTTCCTGCTTTTATTTCCCTTCCGCATTTTTCCTTTTTTTTTCGTAGTTAATAAAATGCATGTGATAGGCGAGTCTTTCTGCGTAGTGTACCCTTTCATTTCCCCCATCTTTTAGCCTTACAAAATTTTTCGCTTTTCAAAGATTTATGGTTGTTTTTTAGGATTTGGGCTATGAGACAAGTCCTAGATAGGGTCTGTTTCTCGGACACTCACTTTTTGAAAAATTCGATATCATTTTTACACCATAAGCCTTTTTGAATATTTAGATTAGATCCTTTCTCCCCAATATGCTATGATTTTGAATAAAACTGTACAAATAGGTCTTCAAGTAGTTTATCTTAGCAGTCAGCTCCGGCCTAAGCATGCTCTAAGTGTGGGATCGATGAATATAAGTGGATGATCTCTATTTTGCCTTAAAAGTTACAAAATAAAGTATGAATACGACTACGAGTTGGGTGATCCTCACAAAGATTACTCAACTCAAGAAAGTTGTAAGCACTAACAAAAACAAAGAAAAATATATATATAAGGCATATCTGTTGTAGTTGGTTCAGAGGTATCTGGTGCTGAACTTGGTAGGGCGGACTACGGTCCGATCCCCCGCAACTGCAAATGGGTAAAATAAAAAGGGATTAAACCAACTCTTGTACCAGAATCCCATCACTTGAGATCAGAGTCACTAACCGGTCACTACACCATGAGTATGTACGGATAACGGGCTTAATGTGATTGCGCCTGAATGAAAAAGGACCTCGTAAAAAAGGGAAGTCTTAGCATAGTAAGGATATTAGGATCGATCTGTATACTTATGAGGTTTATGTCCGCATTTCTGCGAGTAGTGTAATTACGATACCTTTGATTCAGATAGTCAGTGCCTGACAACACACCCTTACTCGGACTTAGAAGCCCTCTTTGCCCAAAACCTGTATACACCATAATTTTCTTTCATCTACTTCTAAGAGTTGTTGCTTGAGGACAAGCAAAGGTCTAAGCGTGGGAGGATTTGATCGCACTAAATCGCACTATGTTTCTGACTCAAATATCACATGTTTTCCTTAGTTTTTATTGTCATTTTCTCGTATTATGTTCCTTTTTCCTTTGTTTTCAGGATTCTTGTCATTTCAGAGCCTCCTGTGAAGAAACGAGCCAAAACGCCAAGAAATTAGGGTTTTTCAAGATATTCTGCACTTATGGCGTTCAGCACCGCGCTGGCTACAGGGAACGCGATGACGTGGCCTACTTTCACCCAGAGATCAACTGCCACGTTCCCATGATGTGGCGGTTCCAAGCACCGCGCCCGCGGCCACCCTCACCGCGCCCGCGGCCTTCACAAAAAGGTTCCCGCTCAAAAGAAGTTAAGGGGCATGCTGGTCCTTGCGCACCTCAAAGATCCTCTATAAATAGTTTTCGATTCTCATTCTTTAGTTTCATCCAAGCTTAGTACAATCTTAAGCCATATACTATCAGTTTCTGTAAAGTAATAATCTCTTCACATCGGGGAGTTATTGCGGTGTAGATTGAGTTGTAATCGAGTCTTGGAGCACTTTGGTTGAAGTTCATCATACCGGCCTTACTTTTCCGTAGATTTGTATCAGATTCAAGTCTCCGACCGGAGCAAGGTTCTAATTTATTGCATTTCTTTATTTAATTGCTCTTATCATAGTCTACACGTTTTATAGACTTTAAATTCTCTTACCATAGTCTACACGTTTTATAGACTTTAAATGCTCTTACCATAGTCTACACGTTTTATAGACTTTAAATGCTCTTACCATAGTCTACACGTTTTATAGACTTTAAATGCTCTTACCATAGTCTACACGTTTTATAGACTCGCACTTATTATGTCTGGCTAAACTATAAAGGTTAGGATGTAATGATTGTCATCGTGGTTGTGTTCCAATTATCATGCTAGTGAAAATACTCTGGGGATGTTTTGCTTCTAACTTAAGTCAATTGTGTTTAAATGTTTATTGGGTAAGATCGAAAGCCGTCCAAACTAATGATACGACTTGATTATTATTTAACCAAACAAAAAGAGCGAAAGCCGTTGATTGGTTAAATAGGAATCATTGACCTTTTTAGAAAACGATTTTGAAACTATATTCGGACGCGTTTGTAGGTTTGAAATCTGACTCTTGGTCAAAAGCCAAAAGTCTCTTTAAGTTAATCTTTCCAAGTAAAATCACTTTTCTGTTAAGTCAAAACTATCAATTTCTTAAAAATAGGTTTACCTCTTTAACGCGGAAGGCACCCTTTATATGTGATAATAAAGGAATTTAATTTAAAGAGTAAACTCGGTTCTTAGTAGTCAAAAGCTACAAGTTCCCGTTAAATTGATTCTTTACTATCAATAGAAAATACTGCCCCATAAGTAGTTTTATCTACGCATGACCGGACCAATATCTGATTACATGATTTACATTCCAACCTGTCTTTTAAACTGTTATTTACTTCGTTCATTTACTTCGTGCACTGCACTCACATCAATATTCTTGTTCGCCTTAGATAAGCACCTTAGCAATAGAGTTGATAGATTAACAATTGGTCTCTGTGGTTCGATAATCTTATATATTACTTCGATAGGCTGTACACTTGCAGTACTACATTTAGGCTATACGTTACAGATTAAACCCATCAAGTTTTATAGACTTTAAATGCTCTTACCATAGTCTACACGTTTTATAGACTTTAAATGCTCTTACCATAGTCTACACGTTTTATAGACTCGCACTTATTATGTCTGGCTAAACTATAAAGGTTAGGATGTAATGATTGTCATCGTGGTTGTGTTCCAATTATCATGCTAGTGAAAATACTATGGGGATGTTTTGCTTCTAACTTAAGTCAATTGTGTTTAAATGTTTATTGGGTAAGATCGAAAGCCGTCCAAACTAATGATACGACTTGATTATTATTTAACCAAACAAAAAGAGCGAAAGCCGTTGATTGGTTAAATAGGAATCATTGACCTTTTTAGAAAACGATTTTGAAACTATTTTCGGACGCGTTTGTAGGTTTGAAATCTGACTCTTGGTCAAAAGCCAAAAGTCTCTTTAAGTTAATCTTTCCAAGTAAAATCACTTTTCTGTTAAGTCAAAACTATCAATTTCTTAAAAATAGGTTTACCTCTTTAACGCGGAAGGCACCCTTTATATGTGACAATAAAGGAATTTAATTTAAAGAGTAAACTCGGTTCTTAGTAGTCAAAAGCTACAAGTTCCCGTTAAATTGATTCTTTACTATCAATAGAAAATACTGCCCCATAAGTAGTTTTATCTACGCATGACCGGACCAATATCCGATTACATGATTTACATTCCAACTTGTCTTTTAAACTGTTATTTACTTCGCTCATTTACTTTGTACACTGCACTCACATCAATATTCTTGTTCGCCTTAGATAAGCACCTTAGCAATAGAGTTGATAGATTGACAATTGGTCTCTGTGGTTCGATAATCTTATATATTACTTCGATAGGCTGTACACTTGCAGTACTACATTTAGGCTATACGTTACTTCTTAGTTCACCACCACACACGACACCTTCTACCTCTAACCCACATGCAGGTACAGCTCCTAGCTTCCATGTCACTGAGGACATGTGGCGTGAGCATATGGCCCGAGAGGCCCAGAGGGACACCCTCCTTGCTACCTTGCAGCCACAGGCGGCCGACAACATGGCCTTCATGCAAGCGTCCCAAGAACAAAATGCTAGCTCTCTGCGCACTATTATGGAAAGTCAGCTGGCTTTCCAGAGAGAACAACACCTACACCAGACCACATACGCTCGTCACTTCCAATTGATGGAGGCAACCCAAGGCACCCTCATTGGTAGGACCCAAGAGCTACAGGCGGCAAATGCCGCCTTGTCAAAGAGATTGGAGCAGCTTGTTTTGGACCGAGATAGCCGCCGTCGCAGCCGTAGCCGCCGTTCCGGTCGTACCAACCAGGACGGTGAAGGTCCTAGTGGCCCACACTAGTGTTTTCAGGTACCTCCTCCTACCTTATTTTGGAACATTGAGGACAATGTCTGATTTAAGTGTGGGAGGAGCATTTATCGCTTTTATTTCCCGTTTTCGCTTTTATTTTTGCTTTTATTTTCCGTTTTTCCTGCTTTTATTTCCCTTCCGCATTTTTCCTTTTTTTTTCGTAGTTAATAAAATGCATGTGATAGGCGAGTCTTTCTGCGTAGTGTACCCTTTCATTTCCCCCATCTTTTAGCCTTACAAAATTTTTCGCTTTTCAAAGATTTATGGTTGTTTTTTAGGATTTGGGCTATGAGACAGGTCCTAGATAGGGTCTGTTTCTCGGACACTCACTTTTTGAAAAATTCGATATCATTTTTACACCATAAGCCTTTTTGAATATTTAGATTAGATCCTTTCTCCCCAATATGCTATGATTTTGAATAAAACTGTACAAATAGGTCTTCAAGTAGTTTATCTTAGCAGTCAGCTCCGGCCTAAGCATGCTCTAAGTGTGGGATCGATGAATATAAGTGGATGATCTCTATTTTGCCTTAAAAGTTACAAAATAAAGTATGAATACGACTACGAGTTGGGTGATCCTCACAAAGATTACTCAACTCAAGAAAGTTGTAAGCACTAACAAAAACAAAGAAAAATATATATATAAGGCATATCTGTTGTAGTTGGTTCAGAGGTATCTGGTGCTGAACTTGGTAGGGCGGACTACGGTCCGATCCCCCGCAACTGCAAATGGGTAAAATAAAAAGGGATTAAACCAACTCTTGTACCAGAATCCCATCACTTGAGATCAGAGTCACTAACCGGTCACTACACCATGAGTATGTACGGATAACGGGCTTAATGTGATTGCGCCTGAATGAAAAAGGACCTCGTAAAAAAGGGAAGTCTTAGCATAGTAAGGATATTAGGATCGATCTGTATACTTATGAGGTTTATGTCCGCATTTCTGCGAGTAGTGTAATTACGATACCTTTGATTCAGATAGTCAGTGCCTGACAACACACCCTTACTCGGACTTAGAAGCCCTCTTTGCCCAAAACCTGTATACACCATAATTTTCTTTCATCTACTTCTAAGAGTTGTTGCTTGAGGACAAGCAAAGGTCTAAGCGTGGGAGGATTTGATCGCACTAAATCGCACTATGTTTCTGACTCAAATATCACATGTTTTCCTTAGTTTTTATTGTCATTTTCTCGTATTATGTTCCTTTTTCCTTTGTTTTCAGGATTCTTGTCATTTCAGAGCCTCCTGTGAAGAAACGAGCCAAAACGCCAAGAAATTAGGGTTTTTCAAGATATTCTGCACTTATGGCGTTCAGCACCGCGCTGGCTACAGGGAACGCGATGACGTGGCCCACTTTCACCCAGAGATCAACTGCCACGTTCCCATGATGTGGCGGTTCCAGGCACCGCGCCCGCGGCCACCCTCACCGCGCCCGCGGCCTTCACAAAAAGGTTCCCGCTCAAAAGAAGTTAAGGGGCATGCTGGTCCTTGCGCACCTCAAAGATCCTCTATAAATAGTTTTCGATTCTCATTCTTTAGTTTCATCCAAGCTTAGTACAATCTTAAGCCATATACTATCAGTTTCTGTAAAGTAATAATCTCTTCACATCGGGGAGTTATTGCGGTGTAGATTGAGTTGTAATCGAGTCTTGGAGCACTTTGGTTGAAGTTCATCATATCGGCCTTACTTTTCCGTAGATTTGTATCAGATTCAAGTCTCCGACCGGAGCAAGGTTCTAATTTATTGCATTTTGTGATACGGTGGGAGAACTGACTAGAGGTTTTGCGTTCGCACTTGTGCGGTTGAGCAAGAGTCGCCACCGACTTTTTATTTTATCCTAAAGGAAAGGTTAAAAAGCACAGCAAAAACCTTTTGAGATATTTCGTGGGTTCGGGGGGTAGATTATAGAAGGGGAAGGTATTAGCACCCCTTCTATCCATGGTTATCCATGGGCTCTTAGGTACTTGCTTAGATCAATCTTGCCTTGGTTTTCAATTGTTTGAAATGATGTGTGTGTGGATGCTTTTTTGAAAATGTTTTGGAAAAAGATGCCTTGTCTTAGGCTAACCTTGTAATAATTCTTTACTCGAATGTTTTACAAAGGTGTGTATCTTTTTGAAAAGATGTTTCAAAGGTTTGAAAAGTTGATTTTTGAAAGTGTTTGTGAAGTGGGTTTTGAAATTAGGCAAGTGTTTTTGCAAATTGATCTCAAGTAACTAAGAGTTTTGTCTACCCTATTGTACTCAAAGGTTTTTTTTGTCATGTTTTAACCCCTTTTAACAATTTTGTTCTACCATTGAAATTGGTAGGCAATCTTGCATTTAGGAAGTTTATTCGGGACGGGCGCGGGTCATCGTATGGACCGTGAATGCAATGGTGCCAAGTGTCTTTGGCAATTTGCTTTGAAGGGACTATGATCATTCCGTTTAGGCAACTTTCGAAAGCGTCATCGAGGGACTTATGATCATTTGATTTTGTTTTGCCAAAGATACTCGACGTGCAAACATGGCCCATTTTGGAAGGCAACATGCGGGATTACCCTAGGGGGTGCAAGTGTGATTTGTGTATTGATTACATGCATTTGTCTGGTATTAGGTTATCTAGCGTTTGATTTTATGTACATACAAACCCTAGGTCTAACCATGGTATAATTGAAAACTGTAAATTGCGGAATGTAAAATCTACGCTATTACAAAATAGTGTCCGGGAGTGGGGGCATAAATGTACAAAGGGGATGAGACTTATAGTACCCAAATAAATTACAACCAAATCGAAGTCGCAACCAAATGTAAATATCGAACATACAAATATAAGATAAAGATGTGTATAGGGCAATGTATTGTGTAAGTGTAAATGTGAGATGTATATGAGTATGTGTAATTATGTACAAGTGCGAATTGTGAAGTTGAATCGTATTAGGGTTTGACCTAGATATGCGTCTTAGTGAATCTTTGATTTTTGTGTGCTTAATTATGTACAAAAGAAAAAGAAAGTGTTTTGATTTATGTTCAAGTTTTTAATTAGATTTATTATGCATATAAAAAAAAGAAAATATTTTAATCGAATATTTGTGAATGTTAATGTTAGAGCAATGTATTTAAATTATTATGTACAAATATGTATATTAAAAAAAGGTTTTCAATTTTAATTATATGATAAAAATGATATGTATTATTTTATATACAACTATATTTTAATGTGTATTAAGAAATATTTTCAAGTTAATTATGTATAAAAAGTATCTTATTATTTTATACACAAATATCTATCTAAAAAAAAAGATGTTTTAACCATATGATAAAAATGATATTTTATTTAAGTTAGTATTTTACAAGAAATAAAAAAAGAATAAACATTTGTTTATAAAATAAAATAAAAAAGGTTAGTATTTTACGCAAGAAAAACAAAAGAAGTAAATATGGTTTATAAAATAAAAAGAGGGTTAGTGTTTAAAAATGGTTAAGTAAAGAAAAAAAATATTAACTTGGGCTTCAGAGGAAAATGAGGATGGGTCAGGCCCAATGCTGGAAACAAGTTTTAGGGTTAGGCATTTGTTTGTTCAGAACACACCAGGGCTTGAACGGCGCCGCGTTCGTACGTTCGTCTTCGTCGCCTTCTGACCAATGCTCCTCCATCCGGCCACCGGTATTGCTTCCCAACCTCTCTTCCCTCCAAGGCGTAAACTTCGCATCCTCTTGACTTAGGGTTCGTTCCATCGTTTTATGTTCTTATCTCTTTTCTTTTACGAATTGCATGTTTTTGATTTGAATTTTTGACTCTTAAATCTGTGCTATTGTGAGGTGGTGGAGAAAGAGAGGGAGAAAACTCACTACCTGATCTTGGAGATGGAGGAGAGGTGGGTGGAGGCGTTGAGGAGGCCGGAGCGGCGGTTCGCTGAAGAAACTGGATGCTTGCTTTGCTTCTGATGCTTTCCTGGTATTCTTGTATATTTCTTTTGCTTGTTAGGGTTTTGATGATGATGTGTGCTGAGGAGCCCTTAATTCATTCACTTCTTTATCTTCTTCTTCTGTGCCCCTGAATATTTGCTTATGTTGCCCTGAACATGCTTCCTTCTTCTTCTTCTCTCGTGTTGCCTTTGCCTCTGTTTGTCTTGAATGTTTTTGAACAGTTATTGCCTTGGACTGGATGCCTTTCTGAGATTTAATGCCCGATGATGTTCATGCTGAGGGCTTAGGAATTGGTTTCGTGCTTGACAGTAGGTTTGATGGATTTGGATTTTGTTTATCAGGTTTTGAAAGCTAGGCCATGTCTTGACGGTTTGGCTTTTGAGGTTAAGACAGGGTGTTGGTGTCTTTACTGATGCAGATTTTGGGTTTGTATGTTTATGTTTTAGGGGTTCAGGCTTGACAGTAGTAGTGTTCTTTGATTAGGCAGGTTGTGGAATTTTCAAGTTATGTGTTTGTATGTTCTTGAGGGTGAGGTTTGATGCTTGAGGTTTTTGAGGTATGAATGTGAGGCAGTAAGTTTTGGGCCTGAGATTGTGTGTTTGAACTTGCAGGTTATCAGTTTGAAGCTTGAGGTTTTTTGTTTTTGTATTATGTTGGTTTAGTTTGACAGTATGATGGTTGAGGGGTTATGTTTCAGTTTTGAGTTTTGGAAAAGGTTTGATAACTTATGAGGCTTGGGTTTAACACGGTCTTTGGTTAGGTTTCTGCTTCAGTATGTGTGACAGGCAGGTTGTTGGTAGTTTTGTGTATATGTTTTTTTGTTATGACAGGGTATTGGTGGTGCTGATATAAAGTTTGAGATGTGTTTTGATAACTTGGTGTGTTTTTTAGACAGGTATCCGGTTATGGCCTATGCTGGTTTTGTTCTGAGTTATAGAGGTGATATTGGTGCTTGGCTCAATCAGTATGTTTTCTTGTGTTTTTTTGTCTTCTTTCTATTGGTCTTTGGCGCCCAGTCTTATTTCAAACTTTGGTCTTTCCTTTGATCCACGCTTGCTGGGTAGTTTGACAAAATTTCTTGGCACCTTTTCCATTTTTGGTAACTGTCTATGCTGTGTAGTTTTGAACAATGCTGAATTGTACCCTCTTCTTTGTATATCTTTTCTGTCTTGTTATACAGCCTATGCCTAAGACCTGAACTCTGCTGCTTTATCTCTCTTTTTCCTCTCCAAAGTACAGTTAATATAATATTATATGATTTATGTTGTACTTGGTTCTGAAGGGGCCTATGGGAAGTGATGATTTTAAGCTTGCATACCATTTTGCTTTTGACAGCTTTGCTACACTTTTTGCATTTCTTTGATATTTTGGGATTTGACTTTGACAGCAAGTGTACTTTTGGGTAATCCTTGAGTAAACTTAGGCATTTTGACAGTAACTTCCCTTTTGCTTTGGATAGAAAGTTGAAATTAGATTTTTTCAGTTTGGTTTGAATTGGAAATTGAGATTCTATGCAGCTTGAATTTTTAGAAATTATGCATTTGACATTTGCATTTCATGAACAAAAAATCTTCCCTCTCTGTGAACCGGGAGAAATCCCGTGATTTGCAGAGAGGGTCAACTGATCCCAGTCAGTGGCCCCTAATGATGAGCAACTTTAACTGTCTTTTAATTAACTGCTTTCTGACTTCCTCTTTCTTTTTGAAGATAAAAAAAAATGGAGCACCGGCATGAAGTGAAGAATGAAGAATTTAGAAATAGGATAGAATTTTTATTTTCAGTTTAATTCTTGTACATTATTATTATTTTAAATACTTTGTAATAAATATTAGTATCCAAATAATAACAATTGTGACAATTATTAAATGTGAAATAAAAATTCCATTGATATTTAATTTTCTTTCAATTCCTTTTCTTTAATTGTTTATTTGTTATTTATAGTTCCTTAAATAAAAATAAAATGAAAGTTTAAATTTCAAATATTTTAATTCTTAGAACCATAAATAATCAACTAAACCTTTGATGATCAAAAATAAATGAACTCGACGTATCCATTATTCAAAGCAACGCACGGTCAAACTAAAAAATTTAATCAGATGCAATTCTTTTTTTCACTGATCCTTTTGCCAGACACTGTAATTTCACATTGCACACATCCCTTTTGACTGGTGAATTCAAACCAACTGCCTCGTTTACTGATTAAATCAAGATAACGCGAATTTTAACCCGAATCTCGGAATAAACTGTAAAGTGCGGTAGAATTTAAATTCTTCTGAGAATATGCCCATAAAACCTTAACTCCTGATTAAATGCCAAATAACGCTTGCCTGATCAGAATTGAACCAAAAATCAACCAAACCCTAAGCCAACTGTATGAGACAAATCAGAGCTCTGAAAATCAGTGAAAACACTAATTTTGCTCGACTGTCAAGAAAAGTTCGTTTGTCCGATTCTTGCGCCAGTTTGAAAAGTCAGGAAATGTTTGAGGCTGATATTTCTTGGGGAAAAACGCGAGGGAAAATTTTGGGGTACAACAGTTGCCCCTGTTCAATCTTCTTGGACCTGAAAAGTTAGATTGGCAAGTTTGCCTTTCGCGACTTGAAGGTAAAAGGAGATTGGACACTAGAGTGCCCAGAAATTTGCACTCATCAAAGCACTGGATGCGGGAATGGGCTTAGAGATGCCATTTGGAGATGGGCTTATCGATGCCATCTAGGAGAGTGACAGAAACTTGTCGGGGATGGGCTTAAAGATGCCATCTGGAAGGGAACATTAGGAAAGTGTCCGAGCTTTGGACCATTTCTGAATTGGGGGTCTGAACAAGCAATAGGTTGACATCCGTTGTCGGGAGGAACCTGCAAGCTGTTTTCAGGAAGTCGCATCTAAACAAGTTGATAGATTAACATCCGTTACCTGGGAAGAATCCATGAACTATTTTCAGAAGTCTGGAAGAAGAAACTGAACAAGTGACAGGTTAACATCCGTTTACTTGGAGAACCCGTGAACTGTTTTCAGAAATCTTGAGATTGGATCAGCAATAGAGCAGCATCCGTTGTTGGGAAGCTTCCGTAAACTGAATTCAAAGGTGCATCTGAACAAGCTGATAGATTAACATCCGTTACTTGGGAAGAATCCATGAACTGTTTTCAGAAGTCTTGAGAAGAATCTGAACAAGTGAAAGGTTATCATGCGTTTACCTGGAGAACCCGTGAACTGTTTTCAGAAATCTTGAAGTTGAACCAGCAATAGAGCAGCATCCGTTGTTGGGAAGCTTCCGTAAACTGAATTCAAAGGTGCATCTGAACAAGCTGATAGATTAACATCCGTTACTTGGGAAGAATCCATGAACTGTTTTCAGAAGTCTTGAGAAGAATCTGAACAAGTGATAGGTTAATATCCGTTTACTTGGAGAACCCGTGAACTATTTTCAGAAATCTTGAAGTTGAATCAGCAATAGAGCAGCATCCGTTGTTGGGAAGCTTCCGTAAACTGAATTCAAAGGTGCATCTGAACAAGCTGATAGATTAACATCCGTTACTTGGGAAGAATCCATGAACTGTTTTCAGAAGTCTTGAGAAGAATCTGAACAAGTGATAGGTTAACATCCGTTTACTTGGAGAACCCGTGAACTGTTTTCAGAAATCTTGAAGTTGAATCAGCAATAGAGCAGCATCCGTTGTTGGGAAGCTTCCGTAAACTGAATTCAAAGGTGCATCTGAACAAGCTGATAGATTAACATCCGTTACTTGGGAAGAATCCATGAACTGTTTTCAGAAGTCTTGAGATTGAATGATTTTAGTCTGTCGACTGATCTTACCTGAAAAAGGCAAAGAGTTAGTTGGATGCAATGCTATGATGCATGATACAATGTATATCATGGTTTTATGAATGTAAATGGATGTGCATGTAAGTTGGAGAGCTGTCTTGCATATGATAGATGAATCCGGGACAACGGAAGATAAAAGTATCCTGACTGCTGCCGGGGAAAATAAGTCCTGGGTCGTTACTGGGGAACCTGGAGCTTGGGTTGTATACCAATCTTCTGGGGAATTCCTGAAGTCTTCTACTGGGGGGAACCAAACTAGTGGACTTAAAGCTGGGGAGGCCAGATTGAGAATCTTCAGCTGGGAGAGAAGTATCTCTGGAGATTTCACTGGGGAACTCAAGATTTTTCTTCTAAAAACTCTGTGGGGAGAAGATTTAAAAGTCTGACTCCGCTGGGGATTGTCCATTTGAAGCTTTTGATCTGCTGGCGATACTGAAGCTTAAACTCTGAGAAAAAATGATTTCCGGAAGATTCTCTGGCTGGGGATTTGCAAAGATAAACTCCTCCGGGGATAGTATTGATAAGTTATTGTTGGGGGAATTTTGAGGAACTCCGCTGGGGATGGGAAGAATTCTGGCGAGCGCGACCTCCCCTGGTGGTTAGCTGAGGACAACCCAGTTATAAGCCTTTGTGAGGAATAACCTTATATAAAACTCGGAAGGGACGTCCGTACTCTGCGGGGAATACCTTTCAGAACCTTACTGGGGATAAGCTCCGAGGGTCTGCTGGAGATAGACCTCAAGGTTTGTCAGGGACGTGGATTACAGATCTCGAGGGATTTCCTTTGAAAGGGTGTCAAAATGTCCGTTTGTACTTTCGTCCTATCAGTAATCCTTCTTCTTAGGTTAAATTAGGGAGTGATCATGTTTCAAATGCATATGCCTATCTAACAAAACACTGGACGTTTCTCAAAAATAAAACAAGTAGTGTAAGAGAAAAAGAAAAAGAAAAAGGGAAACGACACAAATTTTGGGAAGAGTATTCGTATTGATTTTCTTTGAGTATATTTGTACAAAGGAGACAATCATCCTAGTACGAGGATCTCGTCGTAAATATTTGAAAAATTATACAAAATAAAGATGGCTATGTGAAATAATTCCATGGGATTCCGTTCTGCTGTAGCTTTCACAACTCTGAATCTCTGTCCATTCAATGCTTCGTTTGACGATGGCTGGACTGATCAGAAACCTGGAGCCGGTTGATGAAGAGATTGTCTTTGAAGTGATCCGACGAGACATAGTCATACGCTTTAATTCCCTAATTTTTGCCTGAATCGCCCTTTCGGGTTTTCGATCCACCGGGAAACCCCTTTTTGCCCAAGCCGCCCTTTCGGGTTTTCGACTTGCCGGGTGTACGGATTTTTGTTTTTTTCCCTAATTTTTTCCTGAACCGCCCTTTCGGGTTTTCGGTTCACCGGGATACCCATTTTTGCCCAAGTCGCCCTTTCGGGTTTTCGACTTGTCAGGTTATTTTATGCGTAGTATCTTTTGACTATGTCTGCGTTCGCAGGGTGTGGCAAATCGTCGCCATCCATGGTGGTCAGCATCATCGCACCACCAGAAAATATGCTCTTGATTACAAATGGCCCTTCGTATGTAGGAGTCCATTTGCCCCTGGGATCACTTTGCGGCAAGATAATCCGCTTGACTACTAGATCTCCGACTTGATACACTTGACGTCTGACTTTCTTATTGAAGGCCTTGATCATCCGTTTTTGATACGTCTGACCATGGCATATAGCAGCAAGTCGCTTTTCGTCGATCAGATTGAGTTGATCAAGTCGGGTCTGCATCCAATCATCTTCGTTCAAACCTGCGTCCTTCATAATCCTTAGAGATGGGATCTGGACTTCCATAGGCAAAACAGCTTCCATGCCATAAACCAAAGAAAATGGGGTTGCCCCAGTTGAAGTACGTATCGTCGTACGGTATCCATGCAGCGCAAACGGCAACATCTCATGCCAGTCTTTGTAAGTGATGGTCATTTTCTGAATAATCTTCTTGATGTTTTTGTTCGCAGCTTCAACAGCACCGTTCATCTTCGGTCTATAGGGAGATGAATTGTGATGATAAATCTTGAACTGTTCGCATAATGTAGTGATCATTGTATTATTCAGATTTGTACCGTTGTCTGTGATAATCCTGTCTGGAACACCGTACTGACATATGAGATTATGTTTGATAAAGCGGGCAACCACATTTTTGGTGACAGAGGCGAAGGAAGCTGCTTCGACCCATTTAGTGAAGTAGTCAATGGCAACCAGGATGAAGCGATGTCCGTTGGAAGCCGTGGGTTTGATCTCTCCAATCATATCAATGCCCCACATTGCAAAGGGCCATGGAGCAGTTAGGACGTTGAGGGGAACCGGAGGGATATGAACTTTGTCAGCATAGACTTGACACTTGTGACAAGTACGTGAATGTTGATGGCAGTCAGCCTCCATGGTAGACCAATAATAGCCTGCCCTTAGGATCTTCTTAGCCATTGTATGCCCGCTCAAGTGAGTGCCAAATGGTCCGCTGTGTATATCAGTCATGATTAACTCTGCTTCAGCCTTATCCACACATCGGAGTAATACACAATCATGGCTTCGTTTGTAAAGGATGTCGTTGCTCAGGAAGAACTTAGCGGCAAATTTCCTTAAGAACTTCTTGTCATTCACGGAAGCTCCTTCAGGATAATCTTGGGTCTCGAGATACCTTTTGATTTCATGGAACCAAGGTCGTTCCACTACTTCTTCGGTATTAATCTCGTGACAATGCGCGGGTTCATCCATTCGCTCGATGGAGATTTGGGGAGCCTCGTTATCCCAGTTGAGTTTAAACATGGAGGACATTGTGGCTAGAGCATCTGCTAGCTGATTCTCTTCTCGCGGAAAGTGCTCGAAGGTAATTTGCTCGAAGTGAGGCAACAATGTCAGAACATGTTCTTTGTATGGAATAAGATTAGGATGTTTGGTATCCCAATCTCCTTTGATCTGGCTGATGACCAAAGCCGAGTCCCCAAATACGATAAAAGATTTGATCCCCAAGTCTATAGCAGCCTTGAGACCAAAGATGCAGGCTTCATACTCAGCCATATTATTTGTGCAGCTGAAGCAAAGTCGGGCCGTGAAAGGAGTGTGGCATCCTTCCGGAGAAATGAGTACTGCGCCAATGCCGTTTCCGAGTGCATTTGAAGCACCATCAAAGTACAGGGTCCATCGGGATCCCTTTTCGGGTCCGTCATACGGTCTGTCACCTTTAATGTTGTCCAAACTCATGATGTCCTCGTCTAGGAAATCAAATCTCATGGACTGATAGTCTTCGATAGCCTGATGAGCCAGATGGTCAGCTAATACACTCCCTTTTATGGATTTTTGGGTGGTGTACTGGATGTCATACTCGGTCAAGATCATTTGCCATCTGGCTATCCTTCCAGATAAAGCGGGCTTTTCGAAGATATATTTGATAGGATCCATTTTGGATATCAACAAGGTAGTATGAGTCAACATATACTGTCTTAGTCGGCGAGCAGCCCATACCAAAGCGCAACAAGTTTTCTCGAGCAGCGAGTAGCGAGTCTCACAGTCGGTAAACTTTTTCCTAAGGTAATAAATATCATGCTCTTTTCGACCAGACTCGTCATGCTGGCCCAAAACGCACCCCATTGAGTTATCCAAGACAGTCAAATACATGATCAATGGTCTTCCTTCGACGGGTGGCATCAGAATAGGAGGTTCTAGCAAATATTCCTTGATTCTATCAAAAGCAGCTTGGCAGTCGTCGTTCCATTCAACTACCTGATCTTTCTTCAATAGTTTGAAAATTGGCTCACAGGTAGAAGTCAGATGTGAAATGAATCTGGCAATATAGTTTATGCGCCCCAAGAAACCTCTAACTTCCTTTTCAGTACGGGGAGAAGGCATCTCTTGTATTGCTTTTACTTTTGCCGGATCGACTTCAATGCCTTTGTTGCTCACAATGAATCCCAGGAGTTTACCAGACCTAACTCCAAAAGTGCATTTACTCGGGTTCAGCCTGAGCTTGTATTCTTTCAATCTGGCAAACAGCTTTTCCAGATGTTCAAGGTGCTCTTCCTCTGTTTGTGACCGAGCTATCATATCGTCTACGTAAACTTCAATCTCATGATGTATCATGTCATGAAATAGAGCTACCATGGCGCGTTGATAAGTTGCCCCTGCGTTCTTCAGCCCGAACGGCATCACTTTGTAACAGAAAGTGCCCCATTGCGTGATAAAAGTTGTTTTCTCCATGTCCTCGGGGGCCATTTTGATTTGATTGTAGCCCGAGAATCCGTCCATGAAAGAAAACACCTTATGTTGAGCTGTATTGTCGATCAGGATGTCAATATGAGGTAGCGGGAAATCATCCTTAGGGCTGGCCCTATTCAAATCCCTGTAGTCCACACACATTTTGACCTTGCCATCCTTCTTAGGCACTGGCACAATATTAGCGACCCATTGAGGATAGGATGTAACAGCCAGAAAGCCAGCATTGAACTGCTTCATCACTTCTGCTTTGATTTTTTCGGACATGTCAGGCCTCATTCGGCGAACTTTTTGCTTGATCGGTGGACAGTCTTCTCTTGTGGGGAGACGGTGAACCACGATGTCGGTGTCCAGGCCCGGCATGTCTTCATAGGACCAAGCGAAGATTTCAACATACTCATTCAGTAACTGTACCAAGCGTTTCTTGGCTTCTGGTTCCAGGTTGGCACCCACTTGTACCTCCTTCCGATTCTCCTCGGTCCCCAAGTTAATAGTTTCCAACGGCTCTTCATGCGGTAAGATGGCCCTTTCCTCTTGTTGCAGGAGTCTGGCTAGTTCCCCGGGTACTTCACAACCTTCGTCATCTTCATACTCGGCTAGATTGACCAGGTCTTCCGAGTTATTGAAAGATACAGCAGAATAGTCACCCATGGAATCCGGAGTGGATGGGTACCTGCATTGGTGAGTGGTGGGTGTGTGTAAGGGATAGCCATCCTTAAACAACAACAAAAAATGCAAAACGAAAGAAAATGAACACAAACAGTTTATCAAATGAAAAACGTCCAATGAATCATTAAACATGGCATATGAATATGAAAGATAGTCAAAACCCTTACAAGTGGACCTACATGCCCCGGGTAAGGCAGGAGGCGAAAAGATAGTGTACGGATTGTTTGAAAGTAAAATATTACAGACCAAATAGAAAATGTTTGATAGATAGATTACTGAGGAATAAAAGTGACGGGGACAAAGTCTTTAGCCTCCCAATTGCTCAACCCTCCTCTGACAGTCGGATGAATCCATTCTTCAAAGTTGCTTTCTTTGTCTTCATCTTCCAGGGCGTTGATTCGGTAAGGAGAAATCTTGACTGGCGCTCTCTCAATCTTTGACCGGCGCATAGCTTTCTGGCCAGCGGTGGTGAAACCTAATCCAAGCTTATCAACCTTATGCGGAAAATCGGGTAACTGCCCCCACGCTGAATTCTTTCCTTCCTTAACTGCAGCCCTTGCATCCTCCAGAGATGCCATCCTGGCCATCTGTCTTGGTGTCTCAGCTGCCAATTTCGCCACTACTATCTCAGGAGGTAATTCTTCGAAATGTTGAAACGGTGTCTCAATGAACTCCCCTTCGACCTCCACATACCGGAAAGAATTTAAATGGCTAATCATGTACTCTTCTTCGCCGTGGACAGTAATGATCTTTCCCTTTACAGGATATTTCAGCATCTGGTGCAAGGAGGAGGTGACTGCCCCAGCATGGTGTATCCAAGGTCTACCCAGCAGGCAGGAGTATGATGGACGGATGTCCATTACATAGAAAGTGGATTTAAACACCTCGGTACCTATCTTGACAGGAATTTCAACTTCTCCATGGACCATTCTTTTCGACCCATCGAAAGCTCTGACGACAATATCACTCGGCTTCAATTCCAACCCTTCGCAATCTAGCCGGTCCAAGGCCTTCTTAGGCAAAACATTCAGCGATGAACCGGTATCAACCAAAACATGCGCAAGGGTGGTTTCGCGACACTCGATTGAAATATGCAACGCATCATTGTGATTCTGGCCTTTAGGGGTCAGGTCGGCATCAGAAAAACCTAATCCATTGTCTGCAGTCAGACTAGCCACGCAATGTTGAAATTGATCTGCCGAAGTTTCTTGGGGCACATGAGCTGCCTTTAGAAACTTAATCAAAGCTTGAGCGTGCGCTTCTGAGTAAAGCAACAGTGCCAGCATGGAGATCTTGGAGGGGGTTTGCCCCAACTGCTCCACCACATCGTAATCACTTTTCTTGATTATCCTCAAAATTTCGTCCATTTCTTTCTTGGAGGCTTCTGGAATCACCAAAGGTTGAGCCCTCGTCCTGACGGGCTCATCTTGTATTCCCTTTCCTTTATCGGCAATGGTAGGAGAGACAACACTAGGAACGAAAATTTCTTCAATCAAAGGAGTTCTGGCAGAGAGCTTTACTGGTGCAGGGATGACTTCTTTAGCTGATGAGGGTCCAAAGACTGCTTTTGGAGGAGCAATCTCTGGAGAAAATATCCTCCCACTCCTGGTGATTTTGCTGGTGCCCACAATGTTACTAATGCTGGCTTCATCATCATCTGAATCTTCTTCAATTATTTCAACTTGCTTGATACCATGGTAGTAGACGTCACCACCATAGTTCCAAGGTATCGACTTCTCGGAGACATAGGGAACAGGCCCTGGCATTGTTATCTTCAAAGGTATAGACTTTGCAGCTGGTGTAATCTTAACTGGCTTTTTGACGGCCTCGGAAAGATTGGCGTGAATGGTTATGATTGAGATATTTTCAACATGAACTGGAACAGCAGGAACTTTTTCGAACAAAATTTGTCGGCTATCCATGAGGCCTTGGATGCCTTCCTTTAATAGCGGACAATCAAACGGCAGAGAGTGGCAACAATAACAGTCTTTTTTACATCCCGGGAAGATCCCGGCCCTCAACAAATTCAACTTAATGGTTAACAGTGGAGTAGTCAGATCACTAACGTCGGCAACATACAGATCCTCTTCAATGGCATTGACATTCCGACCGTGCTTCGGCATAGGTGCAGATATCACATTGGGCTTTTCTGGAGCGTCAAACTCTACCTCCTTAGCCTCTATCAGGTCCTGGATCTTATGCTTGAGTGCCCAACAATCATTGGTGTCGTGTCCGACACTGTCTGAATGATAGGCGCACTTAGCATTGGCATGATAATGTGGAGAGGATGTATTTACATTCTTTGGCGCCTCCTTGATAGTGGCAAGATTCAATTTCAACAGATGGGGAAGCACCTGCGCTGGAGTCATATTGATACGGGTGAACTGCCGTTGTGGCCTTTCCACCCGTTGCTGATTTGGTCTGGATTGGTTGTAGCGAGGCTGCTCACTCAGAGTGTTTTGAATCATTACGGCCCCCACAGTCGGCCGACGCTCCACCTTCCCTGCTCTTCTCTGAGAATATACCATAGCTGTCTCCTTCTTAAACGGCTTCTTCTCGACACTTGCAGCGACACCCTTCTGAATTTTTCCTGACTTGATGCCAGCCTCGATTCTTTCGCCCGTTAAGATCAGATCAGTAAACCCCGCGGAAGAGTTACCAATTAAATAATTGAAAAATGGCCCAGATAGGGTCCCAAGAAACATATCAACAAGCTCACGATCGGTTAAAGGAGGCTGCACCCTGCCAGCCAAATCCCTCCATTTTTGTGCGTATTCCTTGAATCCCTCACTTGTTCCTAGCGACATACCCTAAAGTTGGGTACGGGTAGGAGCAAGATCAGAATTATACTGGTATTGTTTATAGAAAGCGGTGGCCAAATCTTCCCAATTTCTGACACTGGTCCCTTCTAACTGTTAAAACCATTCCAACTGAGCTCCCGACAGGCTGTCTTGAAAGAAATGAATCCAGAGATTTTTATCTGCTGTATAGGGTTGAATCTTTCTCACATAGGACCTGAGATGCATTTTGGGGCAGGACAGCCCGTCATACCTTACAAACACCGGCACCTTGAATTTTGGGGGAATCACAATTCCGGCGACCAAGCCCATGTCTTCAAAATCCAAACCCGGTACCCTTTGCAATTCCATGGCAGCCAATCTGTCTTCTAAACCCTTGTACTTGTCATCAGCTGGAGGATACTGCTGGTCAGAATAATCTTCGTCCTCTTCAACCTCTTCCTCCTCTGCATCAGACTCGGAAGGCACTGCAACCCGATCTCTTTTACTAGTCCCTTCATCAGAAGTAGGAGGAAATTCAAGCACCCTCCGAGCTTCTCTGTCAAATCTTCTCCCCAAAGTAGCCACTCCGACCCTCTTTTTCTTCTTCACTGGGTCTCTACTCTCCAGATGAGCCTTGATATCCTCTTGACTCTTGACCAAGGTCGTCAAGAGTTGCTGGAACTGTGCATTCTGGGCTTGTAGGTCTTTGACTGTTTGCTCGAGATCCATCCTACGGAAATAAACAGCAGATAGGTAAGGAAACCTGGAGTGAGACCTGCTTATGCACATGATGAATGGTATGCTGATGTATGCAATGCATTCAAGGATTTAGGACATTCAAAATTGTTTCAGACAAAGAAGAACGCACGTCATATTAATAAGAAGAAATCTGTTAGTACATAAATGCCCCATGGGCCAAATGTTACAACATAAACTTCGCAAGGCAGAAAGACGTTGCGCATCCTCTTTGGTGCGATGTAGGTATTGAGGGCCTCTTGCTCATGGAGTTGGCGGGTAAGCTCTAGAACCTTCTTTTCACTGGCGTAGTAGCTAGCTTCAAAAGTGTTCCGTTCCTCCTTGAGCTGAATCCAACTCTTCTGCATTTCCTCCCACGATGTAGGCATGTCTGGATGCAGGATGGTGTAGGGGACCTCTCCTTCATTGACGGGCTCCTTGATCACTGGGAGTACATGAGGATAAGGCATCATTAGACTTTGGGCTCGGGCTCGTACCCACTTGAGATAGGGCTCAAGAGGGATGGAGTTCTTGTGTCCTAGAGTCTTGCTATCAACCTTGTTGAGTTTTCCCCAAGCTCTGATGAATCTTTGGCGAAGTCCTTGCGCATCGTTGTCGAAGTCAAAAACTAGGCTAGGAATCAACATGTCATGAGGGCCATCCCTCCGTGCATATCCAAATTGCCTCAAAGCTAGGCAAGGGTTGTAGGTGATACCTCCTCTAATTCCAAGTAAAGGGACATTAGGAAATTCTCCGCAACGATCGACGATGATGACATTTTCTCTGGACCGAGAACACCAATGCACATCAGAATGAGTGAGAGTCATCAATCGTTGGGACCACCTTATACCTTGATCATTCTTCAAGACAGATTGTGGAAGGTGCGAAATAAACCACCTTGCGAGGATAGGAGTACAGCACATGAGAACACCCCTCTTTCTCATTGTTCGTGTGTAAAATGAGTGAAGGATGTCTCCAAGCAATGTTGGTATTGGATTTCTGGACAAGAAGATTTTGACAGCGTTGACATCTACCAATTGGTCAGGATTTGGGAACAGGACCAACCCATAGATAAGGAGTGCCACAATTTCTTCGAATGCTTGTAGGTCCAATGAGTTCCAACATTCTTGTGCCTTCTCCAACAAGAATTTTGCTAAGAATCCTTTGACGCCGCTTCTGGTTTCCCAATGCCCCTTGATTTCAGATGGTTGTAGATGTAATGCTCGAGCAACATCTTCAGGCTTTGGTTCCTTCTCCGTACCGTTGAAGGGTAGTTGATTAAGGATAGGGATTCTTAGGAGTTGAGAAAACTCCTCCAAAGTGGGCACCAACTGATAATCAGGGAAAGTGAAGCAATGGTGAAGGGGGTCAAAGAACTGGAATAGCACTTTCATCATGTCTTCTTCAATGTTGGTGTTGACTAGGCTGAGCAGTCTACCATGTCTTTCACTGAAGGATGAATTTTCCGGAATTCTTGAAGTGATCTCCTTGAGTTGAGGAGAGATTCTCACAAGGTTGACTTGAATGGTATTTCGGCGAGGTATTTCCATGACCTACAAAACAAGAACAATGATGAAGATCCAAACCCTTGAAATGGTTAGTAAATGCATATGATGCTTCATGATGTTTATGATGTATGCATAAAACATATGTACAAGCAAATCACACCAAACCCTAGTTTCAGGCTTGCATGGGGTTTCATAGGTAAGTACCCTCTTGAGTGTGGTTGGCTTAAAAACCTGTCCTATAAATAGTAACCGGGTTCTAAGGAGCTCAATATCACTGGATCGTTTTCATTGTTCATTGTTTTGGTTTAGCCACTTAACTGGCGACCAAAATATTCCAAGAAAACAACCCTCAATGAGTGTAGTATCGAGTATCTACCAACTTCGGACTGCACCAAAGCCGGTCATCTCACTACCCCTAATAAAAGGCCAAGATGGTCAAGTAAGGTTCTAGGTCATTAGTGCTTAGTGACATCACTCAGCGGCCCCGTACTCTCCTTGATTGAACTCAAGGGTTACCGGTACCCACAAATATGTCGCACTAATATAGCTATTGCTTAGACCGTGTCGGTATACCCCGCACAGTTTCCACAACGTATTGCTATCTATGAATGTTTCCCAAAATCCGGGTGGAGGATTGTAAACCCACACAATAGAGCCAAAGCATAAAGCAAGCAAATCAAACAATTAGTCATGCAAGAGGGTGATCTAAGCCCTAAGGTAACCCCACTTCTTAACTATCCCCAGCAGAGTCGCCAGTTCTGTGATACGGTGGGAGAACTGACTAGAGGTTTTGCGTTCGCACTTGTGCGGTTGAGCAAGAGTCGCCACCGACTTTTTATTTTATCCTAAAGGGAAGGTTAAAAAGCACAGCAAAAACCTTTTGAGATATTTCGTGGGTTCGGGGGGTAGATTATAGAAGGGGAAGGTATTAGCACCCCTTCTATCCATGGTTATCCATGGGCTCTTAGGTACTTGCTTAGATCAATCTTGCCTTGGTTTTCAATTGTTTGAAATGATGTGTGTGTGGATGCTTTTTTGAAAATGTTTTGGAAAAAGATGCCTTGTCTTAGGCTAACCTTGTAATAATTCTTTACTCGAATGTTTTACAAAGGTGTGTATCTTTTCGAAAAGATGTTTCAAAGGTTTGAAAAGTTGATTTTTGAAAGTGTTTGTGAAGTGGGTTTTGAAATTAGGCAAGTGTTTTTGCAAATTGATCTCAAGTAACTAAGAGTTTTGTCTACCCTATTGTACTCAAAGGTTTTTTTTGTCATGTTTTAACCCCTTTTAACAATTTTGTTCTACCATTGAAATTGGTAGGCAATCTTGCATTTAGGAAGTTTATTCGGGACGGCGCGGGTCATCGTATGGACCGTGAATGCAATGGTGCCAAGTGTCTTTGGCAATTTGCTTTGAAGGGACTATGATCATTCCGTTTAGGCAACTTTCGAAAGCGTCATCGAGGGATTTATGATCATTTGATTTTGTTTTGCCAAAGATACTCGACGTGCAAACATGGCCCATTTTGGAAGGCAACATGCGGGATTACCCTAGGGGGTGCAAGTGTGATTTGTGTATTGATTACATGCATTTGTCTGGTATTAGGTTATCTAGCGTTTGATTTTATGTACATACAAACCCTAGGTCTAACCATGGTATAATTGAAAACTGTAAATTGCGGAATGTAAAATCTACGCTATTACAAAATAGTGTCCGGGAGTGGGGGCATAAATGTACAAAGGGGATGAGACTTATAGTACCCAAATAAATTACAACCAAATCGAAGTCGCAACCAAATGTAAATATCGAACATACAAATATAAGATAAAGATGTGTATAGGGCAATGTATTGTGTAAGTGTAAATGTGAAATGTATATGAGTATGTGTAATTATGTACAAGTGTGAATTGTGAAGTTGAATCGTATTAGGGTTTGACCTAGATATGCGTCTTAGTGAATCTTTGATTTTTGTGTGCTTAATTATGTACAAAAGAAAAAGAAAGTGTTTTGATTTATGTTCAAGTTTTTAATTAGATTTATTATGCATATAAAAAAAAGAAAATATTTTAATCGAATATTTGTGAATGTTAATGTTAGAGCAATGTATTTAAATTATTATGTACAAATATGTATATTAAAAAAAGGTTTTCAATTTTAATTATATGATAAAAATGATATGTATTATTTTATATACAACTATATTTTAATGTGTATTAAGAAATATTTTCAAGTTAATTATGTATAAAAAGTATCTTATTATTTTATACACAAATATCTATCTAAAAAAAAAGATGTTTTAACCATATGATAAAAATGATATTTTATTTAAGTTAGTATTTTACAAGAAATAAAAAAAGAATAAACATTTGTTTATAAAATAAAATAAAAAAGGTTAGTATTTTACGCAAGAAAAACAAAAGAAGTAAATATGGTTTATAAAATAAAAAGAGGGTTAGTGTTTAAAAATGGTTAAGTAAAGAAAAAAAATATTAACTTGGGCTTCAGAGGAAAATGAGGATGGGTCAGGCCCAATGCTGGAAACAAGTTTTAGGGTTAGGCATTTGTTTGTTCAGAACACACCAGGGCTTGAACGGCGCCGCGTTCGTACGTTCGTCCTCGTCGCCTTCTGACCAATGCTCCTCCATCCGGCCACCGGTATTGCTTCCCAACCTCTCTTCCCTCCAAGGCGTAAACTTCGCATCCTCTTGACTTAGGGTTCGTTCCATCGTTTTATGTTCTTATCTCTTTTCTTTTACGAATTGCATGTTTTTGATTTGAATTTTTGACTCTTAAATCTGTGCTATTGTGAGGTGGTGGAGAAAGAGAGGGAGAAAACTCACTACCTGATCTTGGAGATGGAGGAGAGGTGGGTGGAGGCGTTGAGGAGGCCGGAGCGGCGGTTCGCTGAAGAAACTGGATGCTTGCTTTGCTTCTGATGCTTTCCTGGTATTATTGTATATTTCTTTTGCTTGTTAGGGTTTTGATGATGATGTGTGCTGAGGAGCCCTTAATTCATTCACTTCTTTATCTTCTTCTTCTGTGCCCCTGAATATTTGCTTATGTTGCCCTGAACATGCTTCCTTCTTCTTCTTCTCTCGTGTTGCCTTTGCCTCTGTTTGTCTTGAATGTTTTTGAACAGTTATTGCCTTGGACTGGATGCCTTTCTGAGATTTAATGCCCGATGATGTTCATGCTGAGTGTAGGTGTTTAGGTATTGGCTTGTATTTTTGGTAAATTCCAAGTGTATGTGTGAATGTCATGACTGATGTCATAACATTCTAGTTCAGGTTGTACTAACTCTTTAGGTACATATGCAGAAAAATATTGTAACTCAAATACTGATGTTCATAAGTGTGTATCTGAGCATGTTTGCAAAATGATCACATTTAGCTAATCAGTAGACAGGTTTTCTCAGATGTCATAACAGATGTTATGACATCCTGTTCTGAACTAGCAGGATTACAGGATTGGATAAGTCTGAGTTTTTTCAGGAAATAACTCAGTCCTTCCTAAACAGAATCCTGCGTTTTCTGAGGAATAACCTCGCTCAATCTTAACCTGATCAACAAAGTACTGTGACCTGGACTTTAGGTCAAATGGAATCAACCCTAGGTTTTTGGAAACCCTAACTGAAGTTGCAGCTGCTATATATTCAACAGAGCTGCGGTTTTTGAAGTCATCCCTGCTGATTAATTAGAAGATCAAGTTTGTAATCTGTATAGATTTGTTTAATTGTACTCCAAGCAATTATCATTGTGATAAGTGTCTTGGAATAGGTTTCAATTGTAAGGGTTGTGTAGCACTCAAAGCTTTGAAGCAAGAGTGTTTGAATGTTACTTGACTAAAGCTGTGAAGCAGAGTCAAGTTAGTTGTGTACATCACTCAAAGCTGTGAAGCACGAGTGATTGTGTTACTTGATTAAAAAGCTGTGAAGCATAATCAAGAGTGTGTTTTGAAGAGTGTCTTCATCAATTCTCAAGTCAAATTGGTTTATGTATCACTGCTGTGATTGAGGGGGAGTGAGTAGGAACTCAGGTTTAAGTTGTACTTAGATTAGAATTGCATTGGGTAGGTCTTAAGTGAAGGAGATAAACTGGTTGGTTTATTCCTGAATTAACATCTCTTATAGTGGATTCTCTCCCTGGCTTGGTAGCCCCCAGAGTAGGTGTTGTTGCACACTGAACTGGGTAAACAATTGACTGTGTTATTTACTGCTTTTGTATTTACTGTCATATAGTAAGTCAGATACAGTGTCATAACATTGGACGTGACATTGAGTATCTGTAGCCAGAATTTTCAATTGGCATCAGAGCAGGCACCCTGCCTGTATTACTGGGTGAGATCTAGGGATATCACTTTCTGGCACTATGGACAAAGAAGGAGTTTTTGGAAACAGACCACCCATTCTGGATGGAACTAATTATGACTATTGGAAACCGCGTATGATTGCCTTCCTAAAATCTCTGGACAAAAAGGCTTGGAGAGCTGCTGACAAAGGATGGATTCATCCCACCATAACTGAAAGAGATGGGACAATCAGTCTGAAGCCTGAGGAAGATTGGAGTAAAGAAGAAGATGAGTTAGCTCTGGGAAATTCAAAAGCCTTAAATGCCTTGTTCAATGGAATTGATAGAAACATCTTCAGATTAGTACATCAATATGAACTGGCCAAGGAAGTTTGGGACACTCTCAAAACTACTCATGAGGGAACTTCCAAAGTAAAAATGTCAAGGCTTCAGATGTTGACCACTAAGTTTGAGAATCTAAAAATGATGGAAGATGAAACCATTCATGAGTTTCACATGAACATCTTGGAGATTGCCAACACCTCAGGAGCACTGGGAGAAAAAATGTCAGAAGAAAAACTGGTGAGGAAGATTCTCAGATCCTTGCCTAAAAGATTTGCAATGAAGGTAACTGCCATAGAGGAAGCCCAGGACATTAGCAAGTTAAAAGTGGATGAACTTATTGGGTCTCTTCAGACTTTTGAGATGGGGATCACTGATAATGGTGACAAGAAGAACAAAAGCATAGCACTTGTAACCAACACTGATGTTGAACACAAGGAGGATGAAGAAGAAAACATATCAGAAGCCATTGCCATGCTTGGAAGACAGTTCAACAGGCTCATCAAAAGAATGGACCCAAAGTCAAGGTCAAATGTTCACAACATTCCTTCTGACATTGACAGTTCCAGCAGAAGACCAAGATCAGAAGATAAGGAAAACCAAGGCAGAGGAATTCAATGCCATGGATGTGAAGGATATGGACATATTCGAGCTGAATGTCCTACCTTTCTTAAGAAACAAAAGAAAGGAATGACTGTTACCTGGTCTGACTATGATTCAGAAAGCAATTCTGAAGAAGAATCTGCCAAACTAGTTACTGCCCTAACTAGTGTTTGTCCTTCTGAAAGTGACACCAGTGATGAAGAAGTAACATTTGAAGAACTGGCTGATACCTACAAGAAATTGTGTATCAGAAGTGGTGAAGTCTGTGTGCAAAATGAGAAACAATCAAAACTCATTGTAAAGCTGGAGGCTGAAAAGAGAGCAAATCTTGAAACTATAAGTCATTTAGAAGGAGAAGTTCAACTGCTGAAATCACAACTGAATCAAATGACCAAATCAGTCAAGATGTTGACAAATGGGACAGACAAATTGGAAGAGATTCTTCAGGCTGGACAAAATATGGGAAATAAATCTGGCCTAGGATTTGTGGAAACAAAGAAAGTTGTTACCAGGAAGCAAATGTCAAACCAGATGTCTCAACATTACTCTCCACATCAGGGACAGAGACACATGAAGAAGAGGTACCAAAGATGGAGATGTCATCATTGTGGGAAATATGGTCACATAAAGCCCTTCTGCTACAGACTACATGGATATCCTAATCAGAAATCAGATGTCAAACCTAAGTCTAAAAGGGTACCACACGCTCCTCAATGGAAGAAAAAGGCTATTGCACTGATAGCACACACTTCCCCGAAGATCTCAACAAAGGAAGATTGGTACTTTGACAGTGGATGTTCCAGACACATGACTGGATTCAAAAATCTCCTCAATAATGTTATGCCTCACACCACCAGTTTTGTGACCTTTGGAGATGGTGCTAAAGGAGAAATCAAAGGAGTTGGTAATTTGGACTACCCTGGAGTTCCAAGTCTGAATAAGGTACTGCTGGTAAAAGGGTTGACTACTAACCTCATCAGCATCAGTCAATTATGTGATCTAGGATTCATGGTCAACTTCTCAAGATCTGAATGTCTAGTGTTTAATGATAAACTAGATATTGTAATGAGAGGAATAAAATCCAAAAATAACTGTTATGTGTGGCAGCCTGAGAACACTGATATCCACACTTTGAGTCAAATCATCAAAGAAGAAAAAGATATGAAACAGTGGCAGCATAAACTTGAAGGAATGAAAATGGAAGATGTCAGAAGAACTCCTAAACTACAGGCTGATAATATATGTGATGTGTCAAAGAACAAGTCTCATAAATTCTGTTCAAAAAAATTCTGGTCAACACAGATGCTACCTGAAGACAATGTTACACAAGATGTTGTGACATTGTGTTGTGATAATCTGAAAACATTCAACATTTCCTTAAACCCTATTGACTTTGAAGAGAAGAAATCATTTGAACTGAAACATAGGTTCTCTGAGCTTCAGCTAACTGATTCTTCTATCAAGGCGCTTGTTGGAAATCAACTTGAAAATTTGAAGGGCAGATTGGGTATTCACCAACATGAGAAATTATAGCAATTAGTTTTGCTGAAAACAAGGGTTGAAGGGATTAATTCTATTAAGTCTATATTTAGTGGGTTGATCATAGTCATTCACATTTCCTTCAAAAGCCTTCAGAAGTTGAAAAGACTCCCTTGTACTCCCTATCTCTCTCATTCTTGCAACCTGTTTTCTCCTCCCAATCAAAGAGCTTTCTCAAAGTGCTACTGCTACTCAACGTTAAACACAATGTCTCAGACATCATCTTCCACTATGGCGGCTTCGTCTCACTCATCATCATCGTCATCTGATCACGATTCTAGGGCAATCACGACATGCATAGAATCTGAAGTACTTGAGGTCACTCCTCTCAGGGAGATGGCAACTAATCCAGCCAAAATCAAGAAGCTCAGGACCAGACATGCAGGAAGAGCTCAAGCTGCAGTCTCTGGTAATTCTTCTCTTCCTTCATCTACTATACCTAATAAAGAAGGAACAGTGCAAGTACACCAAGCCATTGCTAGACTGGTTACTAGCATTCTGAGTGGCAACCAATCTGTACCGGGGATTTCTATTCCTCTGAATCAATCTGAGAGTCCAAATGTGGAAGGTTCTGAAAATATAGATGTCACTGAGGATGTTGTGACACCAAAAGACAACATTCAGAATCCCTCTGAAAAGGCTGCTGATCCACCTATCATTGATGTGGATGAAGAGTACTCAGATAATGAACTGATTGCTAATGTGAACCCTAGCATTGCTAGGAGATTGATGAAAAGAAAAAGTAGTGAGACTGTTAAACCTAAGAAGTCCAAGGCTGAAGGGATGGCTGAAAAAATTCAGACTAAAGGGAAGAAGGCACAGGTGCTGACTGCTAGACAACCAATCTCCAAGAAAAGAAAAGAACCTGAAACTTCTGACTCTGATGATGAATCAGAATTTGAGATTGACATTGACAATGCTCCCATCAGAAGGAAGCTCCCTTCCAGCAAGATTGCTAGAGTGCCTGAAGTGCCAACTGACAACATCTCCTTTCATCATCCTGATAATGCAAACAGGTGGAAGTATGTTTGCTTGAAGAGAATAGCCTTGGAGAGAGAACTCAACAATGATGCTTTGGAATGCAAAGACATCATGGAGCTGATCAGGAATGCTGGACTAATAAAGACTGTGATGAAGTTTGGCAAATGTTATGAAAATCTGGTTAAAGAGTTTGTAGTGAACCTATCTAATGATTGTGCTGATGGGAGGTCAGCTGACTTTGAGAGTGTGTTTGTTAGAGGAAGAAGGGTCAAGTTCTCTCCATCAGAAATCAACAAGTTTCTTGGAAGAACGAATAAGGACTGTCCTGATCTAGAGGCAACTAACAATGAAGTATGCTTGACCATCACTGCCAGGCAAGTAAAGTGCTGGCCATTGAAAGGGAAGTTGAATGCTAGTAAACTCAGCATGAAATTTGCCATCTTGCATAAAATAGGTGCAGCAAACTGGGTGCCTACAAATCACAAATCAACCATCTCCACAGGATTGGGGAGATTCATCTATGCTGTAGGAACCAAGACTGCCTTTGATTATGGAAGGTACATTTTTGAACAAACCTTGAAGCATGCTGGCAGTTATGCTGTCAAAGGACCAATTGCATTTCCCTCCCTCCTTTGTGGAATCATCCTTGCACAATATCCTGACATACTTGTAGCAAGAGATACAGTCTGCAAAAGAGCCCCTGCCCTTGGCCTGCACTACAAACTGTTTCAGGGATCCCATGCTCCAGACATTGTCATAACATCAGCTGAGACATCGTCTGCAAAGAGCCAGTCCAAAACATCAGATGTCATAGCTGTCTTAAAAGAAACTTGCAAAGATCTGGATGCTAGGAAAAGGACCCTAGAAGCACTAATTGCCAAGCTAGAAAAGGAAGAAGCTGAAGCAAGCATGAGGGAAGAAGATGAAGGACAGTCCAACAGTGAAGAAAGTGGCTCCTCTGAGTCTGATGACAGTACTTGAAGGATGATTGCTGCGTGGTGGTGTTGCTGGTGGAGTTTGGAAGTATGTCCTGCTGTTGTCTGCTGCTGTTGTCTGGTGTTCTGCTGCTGATCTCATTATTTTGTCTTGGATAACTGTATTACTTTATAAACATGTAGTCTTTGGCCCATTTGTGGCTAAAGTGGGGGAGAATATTTGGTACTGCTTAATTAGTACTTAACACTATATTTTTCTACTGTCATCATTTATTTCTGCTGCTGCTGCTATCTCTGATTGTTTAGGGACTTTAGCCAAAAATCTGCCAAAGGGGGAGTTTGTAGGTGTTTAGGTATTGGCTTGTATTTTTGGTAAATTCCAAGTGTATGTGTGAATGTCATGACTGATGTCATAACATTCTAGTTCAGGTTGTACTAACTCTTTAGGTACATATGCAGAAAAATATTGTAACTCAAATACTGATGTTCATAAGTGTGTATCTGAGCATGTTTGCAAAATGATCACATTTAGCTAATCAGTAGACAGGTTTTCTCAGATGTCATAACAGATGTTATGACATCCTGTTCTGAACTAGCAGGATTACAGGATTGGATAAGTCTGAGTTTTTTCAGGAAATAACTCAGTCCTTCCTAAACAGAATCCTGCGTTTTCTGAGGAATAACCTCGCTCAATCTTAACCTGATCAACAAAGTACTGTGACCTGGACTTTAGGTCAAACGGAATCAACCCTAGGTTTTTGGAAACCCTAACTGAAGTTGCAGCTGCTATATATTCAACAGAGCTGCGGTTTTTGAAGTCATCCCTGCTGATTAATTAGAAGATCAAGTTTGTAATCTGTATAGATTTGTTTAATTGTACTCCAAGCAATTATCATTGTGATAAGTGTCTTGGAATAGGTTTCAATTGTAAGGGTTGTGTAGCACTCAAAGCTTTGAAGCAAGAGTGTTTGAATGTTACTTGACTAAAGCTGTGAAGCAGAGTCAAGTTAGTTGTGTACATCACTCAAAGCTGTGAAGCACGAGTGATTGTGTTACTTGATTAAAAAGCTGTGAAGCATAATCAAGAGTGTGTTTTGAAGAGTGTCTTCATCAATTCTCAAGTCAAATTGGTTTATGTATCACTGCTGTGATTGAGGGGGAGTGAGTAGGAACTCAGGTTTAAGTTGTACTTAGATTAGAATTGCATTGGGTAGGTCTTAAGTGAAGGAGATAAACTGGTTGGTTTATTCCTGAATTAACATCTCTTATAGTGGATTCTCTCCCTGGCTTGGTAGCCCCCAGAGTAGGTGTTGTTGCACACTGAACTGGGTAAACAATTGACTGTGTTATTTACTGCTTTTGTATTTACTGTCATATAGTAAGTCAGATACAGTGTCATAACATTGGACGTGACATTGAGTATCTGTAGCCAGAATTTTCACTGAGGGCTTAGGAATTGGTTTCGTGCTTGACAGTAGGTTTGATGGATTTGGATTTTGTTTATCAGGTTTTGAAAGCTAGGCCATGTCTTGACGGTTTGGCTTTTGAGGTTAAGACAGGGTGTTGGTGTCTTTACTGATGCAGATTTTGGGTTTGTATGTTTATGTTTTAGGGGTTCAGGCTTGACAGTAGTAGTGTTCTTTGATTAGGCAGGTTGTGGCATTTTCAAGTTATGTGTTTGTATGTTCTTGAGGGTGAGGTTTGATGCTTGAGGTTTTTGAGGTATGAATGTGAGGCAGTAAGTTTTGGGCCTGAGATTGTGTGTTTGAACTTGCAGGTTATCAGTTTGAAGCTTGAGGTTTTTTGTTTTTGTATTATGTTGGTTTAGTTTGACAGTATGATGGTTGAGGGGTTATGTTTCAGTTTTGAGTTTTGGAAAAGGTTTGATAACTTATGAGGCTTGGGTTTAACACGGTCTTTGGTTAGGTTTCTGCTTCA
Organism: Vicia faba; assembly: GCA_948472305.1. NCBI lineage: Eukaryota > Viridiplantae > Streptophyta > Magnoliopsida > Fabales > Fabaceae > Vicia > Vicia faba. The sequence goes on along the minus strand of OX451738.1, from coordinate 1,397,261,797 downwards.
GTATGTGTGACAGGCAGGTTGTTGGTAGTTTTGTGTATATGTTTTTTTGTTATGACAGGGTATTGGTGGTGCTGATATAAAGTTTGAGATGTGTTTTGATAACTTGGTGTGTTTTTTAGACAGGTATCCGGTTATGGCCTATGCTGGTTTTGTTCTGAGTTATAGAGGTGATATTGGTGCTTGGCTCAATCAGTATGTTTTCTTGTGTTTTTTTGTCTTCTTTCTATTGGTCTTTGGCGCCCAGTCTTATTTCAAACTTTGGTCTTTCCTTTGATCCACGCTTGCTGGGTAGTTTGACAAAATTTCTTGGCACCTTTTCCATTTTTGGTAACTGTCTATGCTGTGTAGTTTTGAACAATGCTGAATTGTACCCTCTTCTTTGTATATCTTTTCTGTCTTGTTATACAGCCTATGCCTAAGACCTGAACTCAGCTGCTTTATCTCTCTTTTTCCTCACCAAAGTACAGTTAATATAATATTATATGATTTATGTTGTACTTGGTTCTGAAGGGGCCTATGGGAAGTGATGATTTTAAGCTTGCATACCATTTTGCTTTTGACAGCTTTGCTACACTTTTTGCATTTCTTTGATATTTTGGGATTTGACTTTGACAGCAAGTGTACTTTTGGGTAATCCTTGAGTAAACTTAGGCATTTTGACAGTAACTTCCCTTTTGCTTTGGATAGAAAGTTGAAATTGGATTTTTTCAGTTTGGTTTGAATTGGAAATTGAGATTCTATGCAGCTTGAATTTTTAGAAATTATGCATTTGACATTTGCATTTTATGAACAAAAAATCTTCCCTCTCTGTGAACCGGGAGAAATCCCGTGATTTGCAGAGAGGGTCAACTGATCCCAGTCAGTGGCCCCTAATGATGAGCAACTTTAACTGTCTTTTAATTAACTGCTTTCTGACTTCCTCTTTCTTTTTGCAGATAAAAAAAAATGGAGCACCGGCATGAAGTGAAGAATGAAGAATTTAGAAATAGGATAGAATTTTTATTTTCAGTTTAATTCTTGTACATTATTATTATTTTAAATACTTTGTAATAAATATTAGTATCCAAATAATAACAATTGTGACAATTATTAAATGTGAAATAAAAATTCCATTGATATTTAATTTTCTTTCAATTCCTTTTCTTTAATTGTTTATTTGTTATTTATAGTTCCTTAAATAAAAATAAAATGAAAGTTTAAATTTCAAATATTTTAATTCTTAGAACCATAAATAATCAACTAAACCTTTGATGATCAAAAATAAATGAACTCGACGTATCCATTATTCAAAGCAACGCACGGTCGAACTCAAAAATTTAATCAGATGCAATTCTTTTTTTCACTGATCCTTTTGCCAGACACTGTAATTTCACATTGCACACATCCCTTTTGACTGGTGAATTCAAACCAGCTGCCTCGTTTACTGATTAAATCAAGATAACGCGAATTTTAACCCGAATCTCAGAATAAACTGTAAAGTGCGGTAGAATTTAAATTCTTCTGAGAATATGCCCATAAAACCTTAACTCCTGATTAAATGCCAAATAACGCTTGCCTGATCAGAATTGAACCAAAAATCAACCAAACCCTAAGCCAACTGTATGAGACAAATCAGAGCTCTGAAAATCAGTGAAATCCCTAATTTTGCTCGACTGTCAAGAAAAGTCCGTTTGTCCGATTCTTGCGCCAGTTTGAAAAGTCAGGAAATGTTTGAGGCTGATATTTCTTGGGGAAAAACGCGAGGGCAAATTTTGGGGTACAACACATTTCTTTATTTAATTGCTCTTATCATAGTCTACACGTTTTATAGACTTTAAATGCTCTTACCATAGTCTACACGTTTTATAGACTTTAAATGCTCTTACCATAGTCTACACGTTTTATAGACTTTAAATGCTCTTACCATAGTCTACACGTTTTATAGACTTTAAATTCTCTTACCATAGTCTACACGTTTTATAGACTTTAAATGCTCTTACCATAGTCTACACGTTTTATAGACTTTAAATGCTCTTACCATAGTCTACACGTTTTATAGACTTTAAATGCTCTTACCATAGTCTACACGTTTTATAGACTCGCACTTATTATGTCTGGCTAAACTATAAAGGTTAGGATGTAATGATTGTCATCGTGGTTGTGTTCCAATTATCATGCTAGTGAAAATACTCTGGGGATGTTTTGCTTCTAACTTAAGTCAATTGTGTTTAAATGTTTATTGGGTAAGATCGAAAGCCGTCCAAACTAATGATACGACTTGATTATTATTTAACCAAACAAAAAGAGCGAAAGCCGTTGATTGGTTAAATAGGAATCATTGACCTTTTTAGAAAACGATTTTGAAACTATTTTCGGACGCGTTTGTAGGTTTGAAATATGACTCTTGGTCAAAAGCCAAAAGTCTCTTTAAGTTAATCTTTCCAAGTAAAATCACTTTTCTGTTAAGTCAAAACTATCAATTTATTAAAAATAGGTTTACCTCTTTAACGCGGAAGGCACCCTTTATATGTGACAATAAAGGAATTTAATTTAAAGAGTAAACTCGGTTCTTAGTAGTCAAAAGCTACAAGTTCCCGTTAAATTGATTCTTTACTATCAATAGAAAATACTGCCCCATAAGTAGTTTTATCTACGCATGACCGGACCAATATCTGATTACATGATTTACATTCCAACCTGTCTTTTAAACTGTTATTTACTTCGCTCATTTACTTTGTGCACTGCACTCACATCAATATTCTTGTTCGCCTTAGATAAGCACCTTAGCAATAGAGTTGATAGATTGACAATTGGTCTCTGTGGTTCGATAATCTTATATATTACTTCGATAGGCTGTACACTTGCAGTACTACATTTAGGCTATACGTTACAGATTAAACCCATCATCCACTTACGATTGCTTAACATAGTGCTAAATTTTGTCCTGATTCGAGAAATGATTATTCGTGGCCTAAAACCATATTTGTAAGCCCAAGTATGTTAATTTTAATCCTTTGATCCAATAGCCTTGAGGTTCGTTGTTAGGAGGCTTTGGTCTTATCAATCCTCTAATGAATATTCATAATCTTTGGTCAAAGTGAATCACTTAAACATCGTTGATCATTTATTGTTGCCTTGAGAATTTTGAATGGATGATATACTTGACAAAAAGCAAATGAAACTTGTTGTTGGGAGGCTTTGATTTTATCAATCTTCTAATGAGTTTCAAATGCAAGTTTCAATATGGTCATTCAATTAACCTCTAATTTCTAACAATTGACTTTATTTTGTGCTTTTACTTTATGCTTTTATTTTAAGCACATTTATTCTAGCATTTTTCATTTCATGCTATTTTCATCTTTGCTCATTTATGCATTTATCTTTATGTCATTTTTATTTTGCTCAGTTGAGCTTTTCATTTCTTTTTGAAGATACCTAATAATCAACTTGAACTATAAAAAACTTTAATGTTACTTGGACTACTTGGTTACTATTCTTGGCATTTATGGAGATTGTGGACTTCTTGGACTTAGGATTAGAAACCTTGACCTATCTTTGAAACCTTGTGACCTCAACTGTTATTTTTGTCTAGAGTTCTTGGGGTATTCCCCAAGACATTGGGTTGTTTGTTTGTTTGTTTTGTATGCAGGTTATTGTGATTACATGCTTTGTCTGTGATCTGGAATTCATCCGCGTATAATTGTTACTCTGCCCAATTTTTGTGAAGGCTTAATTCAAATGAAGCTTGGTTTTCTTAAGAGGTTTATTATCTTTGATTGATTGGTTTCAAACCCAAAGGATGATAATTCTACATTGACTCATTGTGTCAAGTGTTGGCTTCTTATTGGTTAGATGGTTATTTTCCCTAGCTTTTATCTTATTTTCCCTCCTTTTGAAAACTCTTCTTGTTTCTAAACTTGAACCGCTTTCATAATAAACTCAGACTTAGGTCCATGAACTTTCAAAAAACATTTTGTTAATCAAACTTTAATCAACTTAGTAATACTTTGACATTTTTGTGAGAAGACTAAAAGTCAATCAATCTCATTCAAACTATCTTTGCCACTTTGGATTTTTACCTTAAAACTTTTCTCAAAAGATTAGACTCTTGTCAATCTTTGTAGTGACATGAGCTACTATACTTCTACAATATATAGTGAAGTGAGATCTTTTCCACTTGGGTGTTGAGTGAGGCTTTATTGATTTTAAAATCCAAGCCATATCCTCCACTTTCATATGGCGCAAATTCTCCTTTCTCATAATTGTGGGTAGTAAGTACGTTCTTCCACTCGGATAAGACGATGATGTCTCATCTCTTAAAATTAACCAATACACCTGTCTTTTAAATTTTTTAAAGGTGAACTACGAGTACCCTGATCCCTTATTGCACGGAAGGTGGTACGTAGGCACTAAAGGTTCACAACCGCGGCGGGTGCAAAAATTGTAAAAAAATATTTCTTTTTTCATCCCCATAATCTATTTGTATACAAATTTTATAGCCAAAATATATAGATTTTAAAAGAGGTTCTTCCAGAGTACCGTAGATGTTTAGGGTTCTAATACCTCACCTTTGCATAAATAACTCCCGAACTTTGATTCTCTTCCCCTCTTTTTGGGTTATTCGCTATTTTCCCATTCCTTTGGAAACAATAAAGCGCGGTGGCGATATTTTTATTTGATTTGTGCGAGTCAAGTCAATCTAATGGCTTAGCCTCAACATTTCTACCGCTACAGAAAAATGGCGACTTCACTGGGGAAAGATCGACCAAATATTGGTCCATCCCTAAGTGGGTTGAGCCTATCTTTGCTTATCTGTATATGTGTTATTATCTGTTGTATATTATGTGTTGTATATATGTTTGTCTGGATTTTCCTGGTTTTCCGGATGCTTGGTGATTTCTCATAAGTCCTATACTCGGACTTGGGAAAACATAAGACAGGAAGGGTAGTATAGTCATGTTAACTTTAAGGGAGTAATCCCAAAAAAGGAGACATGATATCCACCACTCAGTGGACGCCCCTTTGACTGTAGTTTCGTTTACCGAGTAATCGGGAAGACGCGCTGCTTTCGATCTAGGAGCCTGCTGAAACTGAGGATGGTAGAATCTTTAACCCATCTTGGCCTTTTAGGTGTAGTGCAGAAGCTATGACGGAGTAATCCGGAAATGGTTGTCATGTGATACTATGCTCAGACGAGTTTTTCTTGAGAATATTGCTAATCACCGAGTTAATCGGGAAGTTGGTAGTATTCGAAGGAAGGATGTAGACTCTAGGAACCTCTTAGAACCTTGTTCCGTAGGTGATAAATTTTAGATCATACCTTATGGGTAGTACCTTCGACCTCATGCTTGTGACGTTGAACCTATGAACCCTATGTTTGTGATCTTGTGTATGATTGTTGCATCATACATTCATGCACCCATGAGCATATTCTAAAGATATTTTGTATCAAGGAATTAAAAGTTGACTCTTTGTGAATATCTCAGGTACTTTTTGACTATGGATTCTTGTAAAAGAAAGACTGTGAAGTACAATTTTAAAAATCCCAAGATAGATGAGTTGACGAGCCTGATTCCTGAGATCGAAAGTTCTATAGATTTTTGGAGGAAGTATGGGTCCATCATTTCTCTTATGAAGATCGGGATGAAGAAGGGTATTCTATCGACTTTAGTCATGTTCTATGATCCGATGTATTGATGCTTTACTTTCCCTGATTACTAGTTGATTCCTATATTATAGGAGTATTCTTATCTGCTGGGTTTACCTATTACCGATCATGTTCCTTTTACTGGTTTGGAGGGGGAGCCAAAATCCCAAGAGATTGCTGTTTTGATCCACTTGGGGAAGTCTGAGGTTGAAGCCCACATGACTTCCAAAGGAGGGATTAGAGGACTACCAGCTCAGTTCTTATTTGAGAAAGCTTGCAACGTTTCTAGGATGAAGAGTATAGTTGCTTTTGAGGCTATCTTTTCTCTACTTGCTTATGGATTATTCTTATTCTCTAATGTCGAAAAATTTGTGGATATCAACGGCATTAGAATATTTATGATTGGAAACCCAGTTCCTACATTACTGGGTGATGCTAATTACTCTATTCATATTCAGGATTCTTATCATGGAGGAATGATCATTTTCTGTACACCTTTGTTGTATCAGTGGTTTATTTCTCACTTGCCTCGATCTGATGCTTTCTGGGATGTCATGAAATAACCTCATTAGGCCCCGAAGATTATGGCCCTCACTCATTCAGATATTGTTTGGTATCATCAGGCTTACCATGATGTAGAGATTGTCGACAATTGTGGTAGTTTCCCCAATGCACCTCTTCTTGGTACAAAGGGAGGAATTAACTACAACCCTATTCTTGTAAGACAACAACTTCGATATCCAATGAGGGATAAGCCAAATAGTATTCATTTAAGTGGTTTCTTCCTTAAAGAGAGAAAAGTTCATAAGTAATCTAAGGAGTAGATTGCAAAGGTTGGCGTCATATTTAGAGGAAGGGTAGAAAGGACTTGGGACCTAAAGGGGATGTTTCTTTGGAGCCTTATCTTCAGTGGGTACAAGCAAGAGCCATCTAGTTGAAGATCCTGTATTCCCGTGAAGCACCCATTCCTGATATGTTAGTGAAGGCTACTCCTCCCCTATTAGATAATGTGGAAGAGCTTCACCTTTCTTTAGTCAGGATACAACAGGAAAAGGAAGCTTGGAAGAATAAGTGTAAGACTTTAGAGGTTTCTTACCAAGAAGACCCGAAGGAGAAATATGATCTGATCGAGATTCTTGAGAGTCATGCTGTAGAGGTGATGGAGAGGCAAGAGTATTTATTTTCCTCTAGGGATCAGTCCAGACCTAGTTGCTCACTTCCCGACTCTGGTGATTGGAAAGAGGTTACCGACGGGTATGCAGAAGAGAACAAGCGGTTGAAGGCTCAGATTGCAGGACTCACGGGGAAGCATCAGTGTGTATAATGATCTTCATCAAATTTTTTTTCTTAGGATATTATATTTTTATCTCATCTTGCACTTGGGATTATTGAAACTTGTACTAAAAATTTGTAATCTGTTTTAAAATTATTATAATGATATTTTCGGTATTTCAAATGTGTTAGTACTTTGATATTTGCAAATTGTCTATAAATCTGAGTTCCTTGAAATAATAATAAAATAAATCATATGAATTGCATATCATGCATCATATTGTACATACTTATTGCATTTCTATTCATATCCAGGTGTCTTACTGAGCTTCTTTACTCCATTCAGCAAGCTGTCTCATCAGTATAATACTCTGGCCAATTTCAGAAGGAAAATGGATAATCTAGAACAAGAGAATCACGAGCTGCGCGAGGAAGTTTCTATTCTGAAGGCCGGTATGGACAATCTAACTGCTCTGATGGAATCTTTGGTGGATACTCAGAATCAGCCACCACTTGCTCAACCTCAATAGACAACGGTTGCTTCTGAAGCTCCGACAATTCCTGTTTTTGCTACTCCAACTGTCATTGTTAAAAATCGCATGCCTCAGGGATATCCGTGGGGAATTCCAAATAACTTCATGCCAGAAGGTTATAATCAAGTTGCTCAAGTTGCTCCACTTGCTCAAGATGCTTCTGCTCCTGCACCTCCTGTAGTGCATATTACCCCTGTCTCTAGAAATCAGATTCACTATTCTGCACCTCCCTTGGTGAATGTTGTACCATTTGTTAATGATGAAGTGTATCTCCCTATTACTCCACCAAGTGAAAGCTTGGGTGTCTATGATCGAATGGACAATTTTCAGGACCAGTTTGATAAGATGCAGAAAGAGTTGAAGGCCCTCAGAGGAAAAGAACTATTTGGGTAGAATATGAATGATCTGTGTTTGGTTCGAAATGTAAAAATACCAGCAAAGTTCAAAGTAACGAAATTCAAGAAGTACAAGGGAAACACTTTCCCTCATACTCACATAGTGATGTATGTGAGAAGAATGTCTACTCATACCGATGATCAACGCATGTTGATTCATTTCTTTCCAGATAGTTTTACTGGTGCAACGTTGAAATGGCACATGAGCCTGGATAGTGCCAGCATTCACTCTTTCAATTAATTGGATGAAGCACTTATTAGACAGCATAAATACAATGTGAACATGGTGCCTGACCGTGATTAACTCAGGGCCATGGTCTAGAAGGATAAGGAGTCATTTAAATAATATGCACAGAGATGGCGTAAAGTAGTCGCCCAGGTGATTCCTCCAATGGAAGAAAATGAAATGACGAAGATTTTTCTGAAGACTCTTGGTGCATTCTATTATGAGAGAATGGTGGCGAGTGCATCCAATGATTTTACCAAGATGGTAGGAATGGGCGTCCGTTTGGAAGAAGGTCGTTTAACTAAAAGTGAAAATTCTGGCAATGTGAAGAAACCATCAGACGGGTTTGCTAAAAAGAAAGAAGGAGAGACAAATTCTGTTATTCAAGAGAGAAGGGTTAATCATCCTAGAAGAAGTCATTAGCGCCATCAATAGATTGCCTCGGTAACTCCTGTTGTTAATATAGCTCCGACTACAGTCGCTTATAAAAGACCAGCCCCTCAAGGAAATCAAAAGCAGAATCAGAGGAGAGAGCCTTTTGAATCTATCCCTATGAGTTATGTAGAGTTACTCCCAGCATTGATCTAGAAAAAGTTGGTCCAGACTAGGCCACCTGTGATACGGTGGCAGAACCGACTGTTGTACTGGTTTTGCGTTTGTGTTTGCAAATGTTTGAAAAAGAATTTGGGTTAGAAAACCATCAAAAGAAAATCCACGTCTACGTCAACACACATGTCTACTCCTGCGTCTACAATACAAATTCTATACACATGTCCATGTCTACGCCTGCGCTTACAACAAAAAAATCTACGCCTATGCAGACACCTACGCCTACACCTATGCTTGCACTCACAATACAAAAATCTATACATATATACTACTACGTCTATGCGTCCATACATAAAGTCTACCTCCATATACATGTCCATGCCTACGCCTGCACTTACAACATAAAAATCTACCCATATGCCAATACATACGCCTACGTCTACGCTCGCGCTTACAATACAACAAAATCAATGTTCAAAATTTTGCTAACGCTTTTCACCGCATTCAAATCAAATTTCAAAATGCTACGATGACACAACATACAATACCGGGGGATTGCTAACTCTAAGCCAATGGTTTAAAGGGGAGAATTCCAGAAATGGTCTTCATAACATTTCAAGGCATACGTACATCTTACACATATTTCATACATACATTTTGCATATCCAAAGCATACATACACTATACATTTCAACATTTAATACACATATACTCAGGGTTCAACACATCATACATTTTGCATACATCCAAACATCTCAATATCAGACATCGTACGCAAGTATCATTAGCAAACAAATAATCTCACCCTCGATTTAACTATCTAAGGGTAAACCAACAAAACACTTCTCCTACAATTCAACCCGTCACCTAAGTCTTCATGCCGTGACACGTTCATCCCATCACCTAAGTCTTCCAACAATGATGAGTTCCTTACAAACCCAGGTCACTGCCTCAGACTTCATACAGCGATACTCGAGAACCAAATTTAGCTTATCGCCTCAGACTTCACACAACGATTTGCGAACCTAACCCATTGCCTCAGACTTCATGCAGCAATGTGTTTCTTTATTCCACGACACATGCCATCTCCTAAGACTTCATGCAGTGATATCCAAAAACCAAATTTGGCTTATTGCCTCAGACTTCACGCAACAATTTGTGAACCTAACCCATTGCCTAAGTGTTTATGTAGCAGTGCGTTCCATTATTCCGCGACACTGATCATCGCCTTAGACCTTATGCAGCGATGCTTGAAAACAAAATATAGCCTACCACCTCATACTTCATGCAGCGATTTACGAACCTAACCCATTTCCTAAGTCTTCATGCAGCAGTGCGTTCCCTTATTCCGCGACACAAATCATCGCGTTAAACTTCATGCAACGATGCTCGAAAACATAACCTATCTTATCACCTCAGACTTCATGCAATGATTTACGAACTTAACCCATTGCCTAAGTCTTTATGTAGTAGTGCGTTCCCTTATTCCACGACACAGGTCATCACCTAAGACTTCATGCAATGATGCTCGAAGATAAAATTTAGCTCATCGCCTCAGACTTCACGCAGCGATTTGCGAACCTAACTCATTGCCCCAGACTTCATGCAGCAATGTGTTTGTTTATTCCATAACACAGATCATCGCCTCAGACTTCATGCAGCGATGCTCGAAAGAAAACAAAAATCTAGCCTATCTTCTCAGACGTCATGCAGCGGTTCGCGAACATAAACCATGGCCTCAGTCTTCAAGCAGCCATGCGTCATCAATTATTGTTGTATTCATCCTCCAAATGGGTGATTAATCAAAACCAAACCAAGACATACAAAATTGACTCTTAAGCTCAAAACCATTTGCCTCGTTATCAAACCCTGGTAAGTGATACATCACTAGCTTTGCCTAGTTCCTTGAGACTCGTAAGGGTATGCTATATCAGTGTAATCTTATTTTATTGGACAAATTTTGGGGTATTCCAAGTATTCAATAAACTCCCAATCAGAATGCGCAAGACTCGTGTTTTCTCACGTTATTCGATTGGAAGATAATTGAATAGGGGCAACTCTCGTACCCAAAATTTGTCCTACCTCAATGATTTTATTTTCGAGATTAAAATATAAGAAATATTTAATTAAAGATGCTACAACAGTATCTGATGGTCTATCTTTATCCGACTAGGGGGTGTATTTTAATTCAGGAAAGCGGGGCTTTCTAAATCAAAAAGACTCATGTATCCGTCAATCCATTTGCTCGAATAACTATTATGTTCTTAATCATTAAACAGTTGTTATTAGTAAAAGAGGGGTTGAAATTAAACTAAGCCCATTTAAGTGTTATTTACTGTTAGTAAAAAAGGGGTGCTTATCAAATTAACTAAGCCCATTAAGTTTCTCTAGTTGGCCCATCTAACTTTTTTGAAAAAAAGTGTTAAAACTTTTGTTATCATTTTACTAAAAAATATGTTCTTTATTAAAGAGGACGTTATAGTAGTACTGTTAAACTGTCTAATATTATAATAATGTTTTAATAAAATATTTTTAGTAAAAATTATTTATATTATTTATTAAGAGAACTTGTTTATAAGATCTACTTATTTATTGAATGTTTTTTTTTAAAAACGACTAGCTTTGGGCCAGGGGAAAGGAAGGCCAATTGGGCCTAGTTATACAAAAAAACGGTTGTTGTAATACAAAATATTGTTGTTGGATAAAACAAATGTTGGGCCCAATAATGCAAACTAACACTGTACCAATCACAACAGTATTTGCGCATGTTTTCCTCAACGAACACATACTGTTCAAATCATATTGCAACCAAATCTGAAAATCTGAATCAAATCTTACTAAAAATAATGTACAAATCTTTTATGAAGAACGAACTAAATCAAACTCAATGAAATCTGGAAATCTTTATTACAGCAAATCAAACATTACAATAAATCTAAATCAATATTACAGAATCAATCAAAAATTACATATCTTTATCAAATGCAATCTAAATCTATTACATTTACAAGCACAATCAATTACAACAAGAATTATAATCCCTAATTGTTCATAATCCCTAAATCTAAGCTAACCCTAAGCAACCCTAATTTGATTCAAGACCTATAAATACATGTTGTACCCCAAAATTTTCCCTCTCATTTTACTCAACACATGCCCATTAAGGTCCTCAACTTGCTCAAGGATACCCAAGAGTTGACCAGACAAACTCTCTCCTAAGGCAATGTACCTCAAACTAGGGTTTCCATTTTAATCAAGATGTGTGAACTTCAAAATTCCCAAATGCTTTACATGGTCCTAATATGTTATCAAGATCATCCATGTCAAGTTTCATGCCTTGCACAAGAAGTTTGCTCAGTCAATTTCCCAGATGCCTGAAAATCAGCTGTACTAGGTCAAAAGTCAACTGTGGCCCACATACAGTCAAACTTCAAGATTTTTGGTCAACATAAACATTTTGAAGTGATATCCATCATTTTATCAAGGGTTGACCATGATTCCTCAAGGAATTCCCCAAATTCATCAAAACCCAAAAGTTGCTAAATTAGGGTTTTTCAAGAAAAGTCAACCAAACTTTTGACCAAGCATAAATTATTCATACTTTATCATAAATTTTACATACAAAGCCCATTTTGAATAGGATGAAATTCCCTACAATTCATATTCATCCCACAAGTTACAAATATGCACTCATCAAAAGATATGAATTTCTACATTATAGGTCCTTTTGAAAAGTCAACAAAAACACCTTTTGGGTCAAAGATTCTTACATTAATATGGAAGACCCAATTGAGATTAAACCAAAAGGGTTGTTTAGAGGACATACTAAGCTTTCTAAAAAGTCAAATAACACCTCTCTAGGGTTAAAATTGGAGGAGATATGCCTTGTCAAAGTTGACCATTTTTGCAAAATTGCCAAAAGTCAAATGTGCTCAAAAATACATTTTTGTCAAATGGGCCAAGCATTTCATGATTGCATCTTTCTTGTGACATGGTCCACGACCAAAATCAGCATCTACACTTTATTTTCTTCATTATTTATTTTTTTTTATTTTTTTTATTTAAATATCAAGTTAAATCAAATAAATTGCAAAAAATACAAAAGATTGATTTTTTATCTGATTTTTTGTAGGAATCAAATCCAATTAGGCTGACAAATCATATCCAAATCGTGCAAGGCAAATTGAATCAAAATTGGCATGATTATTTATGTTTTGGAAGCATATAATACAAGGATAATATCAAATCCAATCTCATTAATTCACCAAGATACAATGCGTTTTTGTTAACCTAATTTGTTCTAATATATATACTGAACAAGAACAATGCGCAAGAAGAAGGATTTGCAGGCGTGAGAACCCCAAACAAAACTCAAAATTTTGGATAAAAGTGGTGAATCGGTTTCAAGCTTGGAGGGTAATTCAAAGCATTCCAACACTCTCAATCGTTTCCTGGACCTTCCCAGAAGCTAAAAAGATCGTTTGTAAGCTTCCACAAGCCCAAAATCGCGAGCTACAGACCCACGATTTGCTCATATAATCTTGAATTTGATTTTACAATTTACGCACGATTAATTACTTTTAAGCATAACATTTTGTTTGTATCATCATTTGGAACATTTTGGTTCAACCAATTTTGCGTTCGGACGACTGTATGTGTATTTTCCATTATTAGGGTTTGTTCTTGCGTTTTAGGGTTTTGTCATACAGGTTAAATTGGATATGATTTGTGGTCTTACATTGCATTTATATTGCGTGCTATTTATTTTTAAAGCTTGCAGGGTTTTAGTTATGGCAACCTGTCCGTAGGTAATAGTAAGGGACCTAAGACGACGGACAGGAAAGAAGACGGTGATTTGTCACCACCCCATTGGTCCATTTAAAATCTGGCGCGCGTTTTTCATTTATTCAAATTAGCCACTTTGTTTTATATATTATTCACTATTTCTATTATTATAACAAATAAGAACATGTGGTCCAGTGGCAAAGGCACACGTTGGTAAGCGAAAGGACCTGGGTTCGATCCCAGGGCCGAGCGTTTTATTACTTTCCTAAGGTTTACATGTAAATTCTTTACCCCATGCTTCTAGGAGTCCACCATGCACTGCACCATCCAACCAATGGATTCATGATCAATCCAGATCCAACACCTAAACGCTCAGGGCATACCATGGACATCAGGAAGAGCATCACAGGGAATCTAACGCAAGGACTGGGCTGAATAAGAATTGGGCTTGCAAATTCAGATATACACCCCCTTTTTCAGCAATACAGGCCCATTCTTTTCTTTTCTATTTTAATTTTTCTTATTTTAATTATTTCATTAATAATTTCCTTTTTTTACAAAATAACATAAAAATCATTTTTTATTTAATCAAAAAATCATAAATACATAAAAAATCATTTTTTTCTTCATAAAAATGTTTTATTTCCTTAATTAATTCGATTAATTTAATTTAGGGTAATTTAATTTAGGGTAATTTAATTCCTTTTTTATATAATTTAAATTAATTAGAAATTAGGGTTTTAATTTTGTACATAACCTAATTAATTTTTTTCTCAAAAAAATAACTTAAATATTTTTTCAATTAGATTTTTAGGTTTCTTAATTCATTCTCGCATTTAATTCGCCGCGTGCATTTTCATTTTTTTCTATAATTTTATCTGCTTCGGGTTGTAATAGATTTATATAGGGTTTTAAGTTTCCGCATCTTTATTTACAGTCAAGATAACTATGTATCTGCAAAAGCCTTGTAATAGCTAGGGCTTTAAACTTTCCCGCATTTTAATTTTCGCAAACTATAAACTACTTAGATGTATGTTAATAGGATTGTATGAAAAGACAAATAAAATTAAAACAGCAGATCATCTTAATTGTGCAAAGATTAAATAACTGAAATCAAACAAATGCACATGCTCACTCCTAGGGTTTTTCTCACTTGGTTGCCACGAAAATAATGGTCGTGTCCCTCGAACGTAGGGATACCTTAGCAATGACCCACGATTCAAAGTCGTCATAAAGATCATAGTCCCTACTTGTCCCCCGAGTTGCCTACGAATTGATCTTGTGATGGTAGTCCCTTAGAAACGCTAATGTATCGTTACTTGTTGCCTTCAGAGACCATTTCGTCCTTTCGAACGTCCCTTTAAAACTCCAACGACGGTGCTACATATTCCTTAATAATAGGATAGCGCTTTCTAAAGGAAAATGAACAGTCTTTTTCGAGTAGGTAGATTAGTTCCTAGGTACTTGCTCAAACAAACAAAGTTTTTCACACCAAACACTTTTCAAACAAAGTTTTCAAAAACAACTTCGTAACACTCTTGAGGACAGAAACAAGGGTTAAAACGAAGTAAAACAAAACTTTTCAAAACAAGCACACACAAGCAGTTTGTTAAAACATAGTTTGATTCTACAACCCTTGGTTAGAGTTTTGATGATAACAAATACAAAGAATAAATAAATACAAAGAACCAATATGCACATTAAAAATATGTTTTATGTATGCAGACGTTCTGATCAAATAAGCATCAAAAGATAAGCCATAAGTGCTACACACTAAAGCAATCAGAACATACGCTGAAGATTGATGACCATAACATGCGCGTAATCAAAGTAAACTCTGACTCTGAACAAGAACATATCAAACCAAGTCATCAATATTCTGAAGCGTCATCAGCAGTAAGGAGAAAATATTCTGAAGCGTTACTGAACATTTAAGACAACATCAATTCCAATGGCTTCCTTCAGACAGGAGCTTCTCCAAAAGGAAAGTGTGTTAATGACATTAAACATGCTTTATGATCAACGTCATTACACTGCCTATATAAACAAGTCAGCTTTCAAAATGAAGCACGTACGTACACACAACGATTTTGCTAGATGACCACTCACGCATATTCAAGTTGCAAGCAGAATTCATTCTTTATTCAAAGCTATAAACCTGTGTAATTTATCACAGTTGTGATAAACCGTTTTTGTTAGAAAAACAACAACACATATTGTTTAATCTATTGAAAAAGATATCCTTGAGATTAAAAGGACTGTGGTTGTACTCAAGAAGACTTTAACAGTTGTTAAAGTAGCTTTTGTAATCCTGTTGAGATTAGTGGATTAAGACCTCGTTGAAGAGAGGAGAAATACCTTTACGGGTGGACTAGAGTAGTTTGAGATCAAACGAACCAGGATAAAAATACTGAGCCATTAAGCTGTTTTAGATTCAAGTTTTCAATTCAACCCCCCCTTCTTGTGTTTTTCACATCTTCAATTGGCATCAGAACACCTGGTTCTGAGCTTAAACACTTAACCGTGTCAGTACAAGATCCAAGCATCAGAAAAACACTATGGTGGGACCAAGCCAAAACATCAACAATGACAACAATGAAGACAAAGACAGATTCAGTGGTAAACCTCCAGTCTTTGATGGAGAAAACTTTGACTACGGGAAAAGACAGAATTTAGAGTTTTTTTTCTGGCCCATGATGCTGATCTGTGGGACATGGTGACTGATGGATACACGCATCCTGTGGATTGACGTGGTCAGAAGATAGACAGGAAAATGATGTCCGATCAGCAAAAGCATGAATTCAGAAACCACCATAAGGCTAGAACAATTCTCCTCAGCGCGATCTCATATTCAGAATATGAGAAAATATCAAACAAAGAAACTGCCTAGAATATGTTTGACTCTTTGAGAATCACGCATGAAGGCAACATTCAAGTCAAAGAAACAAAGGCCCTTGTGCTCATTCAGAAGTATGAGGCATTCAAGATGGAAGATAGTGAATCAATAAAAACTATGTTTTCAAGATTTCAAATTCTTGTTGCTGGACTAAAAGTTCTTGACAAAGGGTATTCTACTGCTGATCACGTTAAGAAGATCATCAGAAGCTTGTCCAAACAATGGAGGCCAATGGTCACAGCACTTAAGCTAGCCAAAGATCTCAACAAAATCTCTCTGGAAGAACTTGTTAGCTCCCTCAGAAGTCACGAGATAGAGCTAGAAGAAGATGAACCTCAAAAGCAAGGTAAGCCATTAGCTTTAAAATCTAACAGAAAATCTGACTCCAAAGTTTTGCAGGCTGTGGAAGAAACCTCTGATGGATCCTCATCAGAAGAATATGAACTGTCTCTCCTCTCCAGAAGGGTGAACCAATTGTTGAAGCAGAGACAAAGGAAGTTCAGAAATCCCAGAAGATCATAAAATTAGAATGAATCCTCCTCCGATACAGAAGGTCCGAGTCCTCCTCTGGACACATAAGATCTGAAGGTTATTTAGGATACAAAAAGCCAAACAACAAGGACATCATCTGCTATGAATGTAACGAGCAAGGGCACTACAAAAGTGACTTCCCAAAGCTTCATAAGGAAAAGCCCAAAAAGAAGTTTCTCAAGGAAAAGAAGAAAAGCCTCATGGCTACATGGGATGATTCTGACACATCTGAAGCTGACTCAAAATCAGATGATGAAAGAGAAAACATAGCTCTCATGGCAAACGTATCAGAAGACAGTGAAGCTTCTGGTTCAGATTCAGAATCAGACACTAAAGAGGTATTCCCCGACTTTACCATAAACTTTACTAAGGCTGAACTTGATGAAAGCCTAAATGAAATTCTGGAAAGGTATCAGCAGATCAGAGTCAAATTCAGAAACCTGAAAAGGAATCTTGCCTCTAACTCTGAAAAGACTGAGAGTCTCAGATTGGAGAATTCTGAGTTAAGAGAAAAAATTTCAAAATTAGAAAATCATTTACAAAACTCTCAGAGGGAAACAATCTCTGAAACTTCCAACAATGCTGATGAGATCATCAAAGAGTATGATCACAGCTTTCAAAAGTTTCTAGCTAAAAACATAGACAGAAGAAAAATGGCTTCAATGATCTATGGAGTTAACAGAAATGGCAGAAAACGGATAGGATATCAAGGTAAGGTACCTACACCAAAAAATGCCATGGACTTAGTTATAAAACACACACCACTCAATTCACATTTTATATATGGGCACACACACGACATAAAATACACAAGTAGTGATTATTCTGTCAAAATAAAATTCCACTAGAATTTTGGCAAAACTAACAAATCAGGACCCAAGAAAATGTGGGTACCTAAGGATAAAATCATACATGTGGCATATATCTTTAGCATCAAGGCTAAGACACCAATCATGGTACCTGGACTCTGGCTGCTCACGACATATGATGGGAAGAAGGCATATGTTCCAACGCCTGGAACTTAAGCCTGGAGGCCACGTGGGCTTTGGAGGAAATCAGAGAGGAAAGATCATTGGATCTGGAACAGTAGGTAATGGAAATCTTCCCTCTATAAGTAATGTTTTATTAGTTGATGGATTAATGCATAACCTGTTATCCATAAGTCAATTAAGTGATAATGATTATGATATAATCTTCAATCAAAATTCATGCAAAGCTGTTAGTCAGAAAGACGAGACTATCCTATTTAATGGAAAGAGGAAAAACAACATTTATAAAATAAAACTTTCTGAACTAAAGAGTCAGAATGTAAAATGTCTACTGTCTGTTAACAACGAGCAATGGATCTGGAACAGAAGATTGGGACATGTTAGTATGAGAAGAATATCTCAGATTAACAAACACAATCTGGTCAGAGGACTTCGTAACTTGAATTTCAATTCAGATCCTCTGTGTGAAGCATGTCAGAAAGGCAAATTTGCAAAACCTGCTTTCAAATCCAAAAATGTTGTTTCCACCTCTAAGCCATTAGAACTTCTGCACATTAACTTATTTGGACCAGTAAAAACTGCTTCAGTCAGTGGCAAGAAGTATGGGTTAGTAATCGTAGATGACTATAGCAGATGGACATGGGTAAAGTTCTTAAGACACAAGGACGAGTCACACTCTGTGTTTGTTACCTTCTGCAAAAGACCTATTCTGGAAAAGACTCCATATGAATTGTGGAAGAACAGAAATCCCAACATTTCTTATTTTCACCCATTTGGATGCACATGTTTTATTCTGAATACAAAAAATTATTTGAACAAGTTTGACTCTAAAGCACAAAAGTGTATTATGTTAGGATACTTTGAACACTCGAGAGGGTACAGAGTATACAATACAGAAACACAGATTGTTGAAGATTCAATCAGTGTTAGGTTTGTTGATAAGCTTGACTCTCAAAAGTCAAAGAAGAATGAACTCCTCACAGGTATGGAAGTTGAACTCACAGGTACTGAAGACAACTCATCAGAGGTTCTCAACAGAGACACTCCCTCAACAGTAGAAAGAGTCACTGCAAGCAATCCATCACCTTCTGTTGATCAACTCCAGAAAAGACTATCCAGAAGCAGCATTGATCACCCAGAAGATACAATACTGGGAAAGAAAGAAGATCCAATCAGAACAAGATCAACATTCAGAAACTCTGAAGAATCTCTCATGGGACTGGTTTCTCTGATTGAACCAACAACAATTGATGAAGCACTTCTGGAAAATGACTGGATTCTGGCAATGCAAGAGGAACTAAATCAATTCACCAGAAATGACGTATGGGATCTGGTTCCGAAACCAAAAGGATTTAACGTCATTGGTACAAAATGGGTGTTCAGAAACAAACTAAACGAGCAAGGCGAAGTCATTAGAAACAAAGCACGACTGGTAGCACAAGGTTATAGTCAGCAAGATGGGATAGACTATACATAAACCTTTGCTCCAGTTGCCAGGTTAGAATCTATCAGACTCTTAATATCATTTGTTGTTAATAAAGGCATCACTCTATATCAGATGGATGTCAAAAGTGCATTCTTAAATGGCTATATAGATGAAGAGGTATATGTGCACCAACCCCCTGGTTTTGAGAGTTCCAAAAATCCAGAATATGTTTTCAAACTAAAGAAGTCACTCTATGGTCTGAAACAAGCTCCCAGAGCTTGGTATGAAAGACTAAGTAACTTCCTGTTAGAAAAGGAATTCACCAGAGGGAAATTGGACACAACCTTGTTCTGTAAGACAGTTAAGAATGACATGTTAGTTTGTCAAATTTATGTTGATGACATCATATTTGGATCCACTAAACCCTCTCTGGGAAGAGAATTTGCTAAATGTATGTAGGCAGAGTTTGAGATGAGCCTAATGGGGGAACTCAAATTCTTTCTGGGCATTCAGATGAATTAAAATCCAGAAGGAACTTACATTCATCAGAGCAAATATGTCAGAGAACTTCTGAAGAAATTTGATCTCTCAGAATGTAAGCCCTCAAAGATTCCAATGCATCCCACGTGCATTCTGGAAAAGGAAGAGGTAAGTAAAAAGGTAGAACAGAAGGTCTACAAAGGTATGATTGGTTCTCTTCTCTATCTGGCGGCTTCAAGGCCTGACATTCTATTCAGTGTTTGCATTTGTGCTAGATTCCAATCAGATCCTAGAGAATCTCACTTAACAACAGTTAAGCGAATTTTCAAGTATCTGAAAGGTACTGCTAATCTGGGTTTGTTTTATAGAAAATCAAGTGATTACAGCTTAGTAGGATACTGTGATGCTGACTTTGCTGGAGACAGAATAGAATGTAAAAGCACTTCTGGAAGCTGCCAGTTTCTGGGAGAAAATCTGATCTCATGTACCAGCAAAAGACAATCCACAATAGCACTATCAACAACAGAAGCTGAATACATAGCAGCTGCTGGATGCAGTACACAAATGCTATGGATGAAAAGTCAACTTGAAGACTTCAATATATTTGAGAGTAACATTCCTATCTTCTGGGACAATACTTCTGCTATTTGTCTAAGTAAAAATCCTATTTTTCATTCTAGGGCTAAGCATATAGAAATAAAACATCAATTTTATTAGGGACTATATTCAGAAAGGGATTCTTAACTTAAAATTCATTGACACAGACCATCAATGGGCTGATATCTTTACAAAACCTCTTTCTGAAGATAGGTTTAACTTCATTATGAAACATCTCAACATGAAGCTCTGCCTAGAATAAATTGTTTTATTTACATATCTTAACCTTCAGAACTTAGTTATTTTCTGTGAACTACTGATCAACCTGCCTTCAGAGTTTTAGAAGTATAGATTGCATCAGAATCTATCCATGAAGATCTGAATGTTTCATTTCAAGGATAGAAGTGTGTTGTTCACGTAAGCAAACAGTTGTCATCCATTCATCAGCTACCTTCTGAGGCTGAACACGCGTTCACTTTTCTGAAAGGTCAAAAGCGCTGATTGGGTGCATTGAGACACACGTCATGGGTAACCGTTCCAATATCTTTCTGAATCCCCTAAAATCAGTTGTCATTAATTCTTATAATCATGATTAATTATTTCTCTCTCTTACTGTTTATGCTTTCAAGAAAATATATTTAAACTCAAGTTTCACTCTTTACATTCTTTCACTTTTACTCTCTCAATACCTTTTATTGTTTTCAGTTCGTACTTTCAAAAAAAAACCTTTCATCTTTCTCAAAATTCTTGTGTGAACATGGCTTCTTCAAGCGTCCAAAACATCAGTACTCAGGAAACTGCTTCTATGGAACAGTACGAAGAACCATACAGAATGCTGCTCACTCCCATTGACAATCTGGAAGTTCTTTCAGAACTGATTGTTGACTTTGAAAGCCTTTAATAAAACAACTTCAATCTGTATGAACACGTCAATGCTCAAGGTTGGAACATATATTTTGACCGTCTTCTAGGGCCAACGTTTCCAATTCTTGTAAAAGAATTCTGGATACATGCTTCCTCCTCAAACCATCAAGTTACCTCGTATGTCATGAGGAAGAAGATTGTCATTACAGAAGACCTAATTTCAAGACTTATCGGTTACAATGGTGGAGGGGTCAGATTTATTGACATGACTGAAAGATGTTTAGATGTTGCTTCTATTGCAAGGGAAATATTTACTCTAGGTCTACCCTCCAGCAAGATTAGGGATCTGAAGGATCGTCACAGAATTTGGGCTAAAATAATTCTGGGATGCATCAACCACAGAAAGCCAACTAGCTTTCCTAATTACACAAACATTGATCAGCAGTTTCTGATCTACTTTATCTCCAAGAAGACTAAGGTAAACCTCCCTCACTTGCTATTTAATCATCTGAGGACCAGTGTAAAGGAAACAAGAGAAGATGAGCGTACCAAAAGGGACTAGATACCCTTGGGAAGACTCATATCAGATATTCTGACAAAGAATAGGCTGATAGAGCATTTGACTGAAGCACAGGAAATCAACTCACTAGAAGCAACTGCTGGGAAACCTCTGAACATAAAAAATCTGAAAAAGATGAAACTCATTGAGAACATAAAAAAGGAACCCAACCTTACTTCTTTTGCAACCATCACTTCCATAAGAATTCCTCTGGATGATTTTCCTCTTTTCTCTAAGATTGACTCCAAGCCGGAGATAATTGTCAGATACATGGATGCGTGTAAGGCAGATGGCATTGCACCAGAAATAAATATCCAGGACTTGCATCAGGCTGCTCCAGAAGTTGTTTTGAAGAAGACCAAGAAAAGGAAGGCGGCATCAGAAGGATCATCCCAGAGGACTCCAAAAGCTGCTAAAAAGAAAGGTAATCCTTCCTCTGTTACTGTTTTAGAATCAATAACTATATTAACATCTGAAACCTTAAGTAACCAATCAGAACATCCAACTCCACAAACTTTTGATGACTTTGACATAGGGTTTGATCCATCAGAAACTCTAAGTCTAAGAGAAACTCACTCCCTTCCTATCACCTCAACCTGAACAACCAGAAGCTCAAACTTCTGAGAATCAACCATCTGAGACCCATGAACCAGAACCTCACAATGCTTCATCCAACCAATCTGAAGAACCTACTTCAGATTCAAATACAATACCAATCCCAGGAATCACTGAACCACTTGCCATTCACATGCCTCTCACCATCCTGCACATTCCACAAATTCCTTCTTCTCTAGAATCCACACCACCAAATTCCCCAACCAGTCCAATCACCGTACCCGACTCTCCCACTGCGTCACCTAAGAGAAATCCAGCTGACAACGTAAGACTTGTCATTGATCCAATTGCATTGGAAAGACTAGCTTCTATATCTCACAAAACTGCCATTCCAAAACCAAAACCAACTGAAACCACACCAGATGTTGGTACTAGTTTGTTGATGTTTGAAACAGGAATACATGAATGGATAACCTCCTTGAAGCATGCTAGTCTAGAGATGATTAATCCCGCTGCTTCTGATTATCTATGGACAAGTTTCAGAAACTGGCTATGTTCTGAAACACTAAAGCTAAAATAATAGAGCTATGAACAGGTTCAATGGAATTTCAGTGCTATGCTAAAGGTTTTTGAAGACCAAGTTCTGAGCCATCTGCTCAAGGAGGAGATTCTCCCTCTGGATAATGCTCCCTGGTCAGAACATCGTCCCTCAGATGAAGTTCAACCAGAATTAGAAGGTCTCTCCCTGATTACTGCTCTAGAAGAGATGATCTCAGCAGAGGAATTGGTTCAATATGATCAAGCTGCAGAATGCTCTGAGAAACTTCCAGATACTGAAGAATCTCCAGCTCCTTCCTATGTCAGGCAAACTCTGGAAGAATTGAAAAGAGCAAATGCTGTTATCCAGGAAAGGTTGGATAAGCAGGAGGACACAAACAAAGAAATCAAGAGCATTTTGGGCAAATAAGAAGAAACTAACACCCAGATCAAAGGCTTGCTGGAAGCTTTGTTAAAACGCCTTCCTCCACCCTCTTAGATTCTTTTCTGTTTTAAAATCTGTTTATCTGTAACGTTTGTTTTACATTGCTTCTGTTCTGGACTACTTATCATTGTTTCTTGCTTTTTAATATAAATCAACTATTTTGGCTATAATTATATTCCCTTTTTGATAACTGACAAAAAGGGGGGAGAAAGTAAGATATTTTCAATAACAGTTTACTGAGTCAAAAGTCTCAAACATTCTGGACTACTTAACCTCTATCTTCTGAAAAGCTTGAACAGGTACAAACTCTGATGAAAGACGCAATTAAACTCTGATGCTCAAAGACTCAAGGAACTTAAGGGAAGTAATAAACTCAGGGGGAGTTTTTCTTCTTAATTCTAAACTTTTTATTCTTTATTTTTTTAATTGAAAAATCTGGTTTTTGTCATCATCAAAAAGGGGGAGATTGTTAGAACATAGTTTGATTTTATAACCCTTGGTTAGAGTTTTGATGATAACAAATACAAAGAATAAATAAATACAAAGAACAAATATGCACCTTAAAAATATGTTTTATGTATGCAGACGTTCTGATCAAATCAGCATCAGAAGATAAGCCATAAGTGTTACACGCTGAAGCAATAAAAACATACACTGAAGATTGATGACCAGAACCTGCGCGTAATCAAAGTAAAATCTGACTCTGAACAAGAACATATCAAACCAAGTCATCAATATTATGAAGCGTCATCAGCAGTTAGGAGAAAAGATTCTGAAGCGTTACTGAACATTCAAGACAACATCAATTCCAACGGCTTCCTTCAGACAGGATCTTGTCCAAAAGGAAAGTGTGTTAATGACATTAAACATTCTTTATGATCAACGTTATTACACTGCCTATATAAACAAGTCAGCTTTCAAAATGAAGCACGTACGTACACACAACGATTTTGCTAGATCACCACTCATGCATATTCAAGCTGCAAGCAAAATTCATTCTTTATTCTAAGCTATAAACCTGTGTAATTTATCACAGTTGTGATAAACCGTTTTTGTTAGAAAAACAACAACACATATTGTTTAATCTATTGAAAAAGGGATCCTTGAGATTTACCGGATTGTGGTTGTACTCAAGAAGACGTTAACAGTTGTTAAAGTAGCTTTTGTAATCCTGTTGAGATTAGTGGATTAAGACCTCGTTGGACAGAGGCGAAATCACCTTGACGGGTGGACTGGAGTAGTTTGAGATCAAACGAACCAGGATAAAAATACTGAGTCATTAAGCTATTTTAGATTCAAGTTTTCAATTCAACCCCCCCTTCTTGTGTTTTTCACATCTTCACAGTTTTCAAAATGAGCAAGTACCTATGAGCAGTTTTCTGTTCTTTTTCCTTTTCCTTGTTGGATAAAATAAAAGTCAGTGGCGACTCTTGTTTATCGCGACATTTTGCAGAAAAAAAATGCAAACCAGTATTAACAGTCAGTTCTCCCACCGTATCACAGAACTGGCGACTCTGCTGGGGAATATAAAGTGGGGTTTACCTTAGGATCTAGGTCATTTTAAAATTCCTTTCTTGTTTTGCCTTGCCTGCTTTAAATTTAAGGGTTTTGTTTGGTTATTATTAAAGATCCTACACTCAGATCTGGGGACACTTTTTAGGTAAACAGGAATATATCATAGAGACTGTACGGCGTAGACCGATATGGTTTAAGCGATGGCTGTGTTGGTGTGACACTTTGGTTGGTACCGGTATCCTTCGTGTGGAAACGAGGAGAATACGGGGCCTCCGCATGGTGTTGTGAAGCACTAACGGACCTTAGAACCTTAGTTGAACAAACTTGGCCATTAGAAAGTAGTGAGATAGCCCGCCTCAGTATAAAGTTGAGGATTGGTTGATACTCGATGCTACACTCACTGAGATCAGACTTTCGGGATATTTCGGCCGCAAGAAAAGATTGCTTGAGCTGAAATAATGCCCGATAAAGGATGATCAGTGATATTGAGAATCTTTAGAACCCGATTACTTTTCTAAGACAGGTTTGAAACCAACTAAACTTTAAGAGGGTACTTATATGTGATTTATCCTCATGCAAGCCTTTGAACCTAAGGTATATTAAGTGTTTTGCTTATATGTGATTTATCCTGTTTGAACATGACATCATGCATCATAACATAACATCCATTCTTATTGCACTAACCATTTCAAGGACCAAGGAAATTTATCTTTGTTCTGTTTTGCAGATCATGGCTTCCGCTCGTAGAAACACTATGCAAATGAGCTCTGTGAAAATACCTTCCCAACTCAAGGAGCTAGTATTAAAGGTCTCTGAAACTTCTGCGTTCACTAAGAGACATGGTCAACTTCTCAACCTGGTTACTTCAAACTTTGATGAAAAGATGATGAGTGTACTCTTTCAGTTCTTTGATCCCAAGCACCACTGCTTCACCTTTCCAGACTATCAGTTGGTGCCTACCATGGAAGAGTTCTCTCAGTTATTGGATATACCCATTCTTGAACAATTTCCTTTCACAGGTCTGGAAGAAGTTCCTATGCCTGAAGTCATTGCCTCAGCCTTGCATCTGAAACGGGTCGACGTGGTATCCAATTGGGAAATAAGAAGCAGAGTCAAGGGTTTTCTAGCCAAGTTCCTGATAGACAAGGCCCAACTGTTTTTGGATGATATGGATTTTCAGGCTTTTAAAGAGGTCTTGGCTCTTCTAATCTATAGGTTAGTACTATTCCCTTATCCAGACTCATTCATATATATGAATGCAATCAAGATGTTCCTCTCTCGCAACCCCATGCCTACCTTGCTCGGAGATATCTTGCACGCTCTCCATACTCGTACCATGAAGGGAAGAGGGGTTCTTATGTGCTGCATGCCATTTCTGTCGAGGTGGTTTATTTATCACCTCCCTAAGTCCGTACTGAAGAATGAAGAAGGTTTGGGTTGATCACAAAGGATAATGTCACTCGCTCACACGGATATTCTATGGTGTTCCCGAGCTATGGAAAACATTGCTATTATTAACCGTTGTGGGGAGTACCCTAATGTACCGTTACTTGGCATCAGAGGGGGTATAACCTACAATCCTTGTTTAGCTCTACGACAATTTGGTTATGCTCGAAGAGATGGTCCCCATGAGTTACTTATTGAGGACATTTTATTTAACTATGAGGATGATGTTCAAGGGTATTGCCAGAGGTTCATACGAGCTTGGAGCATGGTAAACAGATCCGTCGCCAAGGCTTTGGGGCCAAAGGCTTCCATTCCTATGGAACCTTATCTCCAATGGGTATGAGCTCGCGCCCAGAAACTTAGGATGCCCTATATGGCCGTTTTACCAGTGACCATGGAACCCACTACTGAAGGGGGGTATTCCTTACACGGTTCTCTATCCTGATATGCCCACTGATTTTGGAGAATTACAGAGGTATTGGATTCAGTTGAAGAAAGAGCGGGATACTTACAGGGATCAGTTCTATGCCCAGGAGGGGAAAGTTTTAGAGCTCACAAAGAAGCTCCATGAGGAAAGAGGACTTAATGTCTATCTCGGCACAAAGAGGAAGCATCCATGGGATTTTTGATTTTTTCTAGTTTTTAGAATTCTTTTAATTGTAATGCCTAAAAGGCAACTGAACTTTGAATTCTACTAATAAAAGCTTTGTTTCATTTTGGTTCGAAAATTTAAATTTCCCAAAGTCTTTGAAAACTTTGCATACATATCATACATATCATTGCATAACAAGATTCATAATAGGTTTCTCATCTCCCCCGCTGTTTATTTCAGAAATGGCTCTTGAACAAACTGTGAAAGATCTTTAGACTCAGAACACGCAATTCCAGCAAATGATTGTGGCTCTGGCCAAAGGACAGGAAGAGCTGAAGGCTCTGATAGTTAAGAAGAACAAGAAGACCAAGAAGACATCCGGTGTGGCACATATGAGAAGAAGGTCCAGAGGGCCACCAAGACGGGTTGTTGATTTAGCTTCTTCATCTAAAGAGGGAGAGAACCAAGAGGTTGAAGCCAGAGAAGAGGACCCTAGTCGTAAAGAGTCTGATAATGAAACTAATTACAATGAAGAGCAGTACCCTCCAACTGATGAAAGGTATAAGCAGTTAGAAGAGTGTCTGAGCGCTATGGAAATCCAGAGGGTTCCTGGGCTGGATTTTGAAAAGTTGGGTCTGGTCTCTGGGGTTGTCACCCCCCCAAAGTTCAAGGCACCGGTATTTGCTAAGTATGATGGGGTCTCTTGTCCCAAAATGCATCTCCATTCTTATGTGAGGAAGATACAACTTCATACTGCTGACAAAGACTTATGGGTTCACTTCTTCCAAGACAGTCTGTCTGGAACACAACTGGATTGGTTATATCATCTGGAAAGAGCCAATGTTCGTAACTGGGAAGACCTTGCTGCTGCATTTTACAAGAAATATCAGTATAATGCAGACCTCACTCCCACCCGTACACAACTCCAAAATCTGTCTATGGGTTCGAAGGAGGGTTTCAAGAATTATGCTCAGAAGTGGAGAGATTTGGATGGAAGAGTTCAACCTCCCTTGGCTGACAGGGAGCTCGTGGATATGTTTCTGGGAACTTTGACTGGGCCATTCTTTAACCACCTGATTGGAAGTTCATCGGCAGGTTTTACTGAACTGATCTTAACAGGAGAAATAGTGGAAGCTGGAATCCGAAGTGGAAAAATTCAGAAGGATGCCTCTTCTAGTGCTGCAAGGAAGCTGTTTGCAGGTAAAAAGGAAGCCAGTGCCATTTATAAACAAAAGAATCAGAATCGAACCGAGCGCCGTCCGGCGGTAAAGGATGTTATGATTTCCAAACCAGCACCTGCTCAGCAAAGAAACAATCAGCCAAGAGCAGAAAGACTAGCTAGATAGTTCACTCCGATCAACATGATGTTGTCTCAAGTTTTACCTCAGCTGCTGAAGTCTAATCTGGTTACTCTGAGGGAAGCTCCGAAGAATCCGAACACCACCTCTCCCTACTATAAACTGAATGCTTGTTGTGCTTATCATTCAGAAAGTCCAGGCCATGATACCAATGACTATTGGACTTTGAAGAACAAAGTACAGGATATGATTGATGCTAAGGAGATTGAATTTGATTCCCCAGATACTCCCAACAGTATCATTGCTCCTATGCCAAAACATGGTCAGGGTGTTAATGGCGTTGAAGAAGATGTGTTTGTGACTTCTGTGGAAGAATTGGTGACCCCACTCATGACTATTAAAGAGAATTTGTTGAAGGCCGATTTATTTCCGGGCTATGGTGAAGGTTGCCACTTTTGTTCATTCCTACGTACTAGTTTCCCTTTGTTGAACACAGGTGTTCATCACCTGATGGATGACAAAGAGATTCTGTTTGAGAAGACTCCTGTTCTGACTGTTTCCTTTGAAGACATTGCTATCATAACCATTTCCGCAAATCCTCCCAGGGCCTCCCCTAAGAGACCCGTCAAGATTACATCAATTCTGAAGGTGACTCCATTGATCATAACCATGCTAGGGCCAATCCCATACTCCTCGGACAAAGCTGTTCCTTGGAACTATGAGGCCGACGTTTATTACTACGGCATAAAGCAGGACATGCTAGCCATTAAAGACAATATTGCTGAAAATGGTGATTCTGACATTGTCAATATTGCTGGAACCAGTAAAATA
This sequence comes from Vicia faba, assembly GCA_948472305.1. Taxonomy (NCBI): domain Eukaryota; kingdom Viridiplantae; phylum Streptophyta; class Magnoliopsida; order Fabales; family Fabaceae; genus Vicia; species Vicia faba. The sequence goes on along the minus strand of OX451738.1, from coordinate 1,397,232,850 downwards.
ACAAGAAGTGGAAGAGTGTTCTCCCCTGAGATTTCTCCTCCAAAGACTGCTACCGGTCCCGTGAATATTCTTGTTGTGGTTCCACCCAAGACTATGACTGTAGTTCTAGTAATCACTCCTGTTGACCCTCCCATCACTGAGTCGGCTGAGACTCGAGGCAAAGACATACTGATTGAGCCTGTCATGACAAAGGCTAATTCAGTAACCCTACCAGAAGCTTCCAAGAAAGAAATGGAAGAAATTTTGAAGATGATAAAGAAGAGCGACTATAATGTGGTCGAGCATCTGGGGCAGACCCCATCCAAAATTTCTATGTTGGCTTTGTTGTTGTGTTCCGAGGCCCATGCGAAGGCTTTGGTTAAGTTTCTGAAGACGGCTCATGTGCCACAAGATACATCTGCTGATCAGTTTGAAGATTGTATGGCTAGTCTGACTACTGATAATGGTTTGGGTTTCTCTGACGCAGATCTGACACCAAAGGGGAGGAAACATAATTATTCTCTTCATGTTTCTGTTGAATGCAGGGGCACGACTCTGGCCCATGTTTTGGTAGATATTGGCTCCTCGTTGAATGTGCTACCTAAAAAAGCTCTGGACAAATTGGACTGTGAAGGCTTGACCTTAAAGCCTAACAATATAGTAGCGAGAGCTTTCGATGGTTCGAAGAGGATGGTGCACGGGGAAGTGGATGTCCCTATCAAAGTTGGTTCCCAGACCTTCGAATCCACTTTCTACGTAATGGATATCAAACCATCATATTCTTGCTTGTTGGGACGCCCTTGGATACATGGGGCTAGGGCTGTTACTTCTACCCTCCACCAAATGTTGAAGTACCCAGTAAGAGGAAAGATTGTCACTATGCATGGTGAAGAGGAGTACATGATCAGTCACTTGAACTCCTTCAGGTACGTATAGATGGATGGCGAGTTCATCGAGACTCCTTGCCAGAACTTTGAAGAGGTACCTCAGATAATGGCTATAGTAGAAGCTACCACCAGTCCTCCAAAGGTCACCAAATCTCCCTTGAAGATGGCTTCTCTCAAGGATGCACGAGCAGTGGTTGAAGAAGGTGGGTCTACCATTTGGAGTCAGCTCCCGGTTATTCATTACAAGTCTGAAAAATCTGGTTTGGGATTTACTACAGGTGCTCAAAGGGTTGTTCGTCGTACTCGGGTTGGAGGACCTCCTCCACGCATCAGCAATTCTGGGGTCAATGCACTTGAAGACAATGATGGTGATTCCGACATTGACATATGGATCTTCCCGACTACCAACGGTGGACTCAGTAACTAGACTGCCAAGGACTTTGTACCGATTACTTTTGTTCAGGAGTAATTGTCTTTTGATTTTTTCAGATATGTAATTTAAAAATAATATAAACACTATAGCCATGTGTCTTACCCAAGGCACAATGGTTTTATTTGTGAGGGTTATCATGTTTCATTTTCATATGATATTAATAAAGCATTGGACGTTTGCATACAAATTTTGTGCTCTTTGTCTTTCTTTTCTTTTGTTCTGTCTATACAACTATGCTCTTACACACACTCACGTATCCAAATGCAGATCCATATCCACTATGGATTCCATTGATAACAATTCTTCTACTTCTTATTATGACCTTGAAAATCCGATCAACCAAGCCGAGGACGAAAGTGAGGAAGATTGTGAGGTACCCAGAGAACTTGCTAGACTATTACAGCAGGAAGAAAGGGCCATATAGCCTCATGAAGAGCCGGTTGAGACAGTGAACTTGGGTACAGAGGAAGACAAAAAAGAGGTTAAGATAGGTGCAAATCTGTAGCTTAGTGTCAAACAGCGGTTGGTGCAGATGTTGCATGAGTATGTTGAAATCTTTGCCTGGTCATATGAAGACATGCCGGGACTAGACATAAATATAGTGGTTCATCGTCTGCCAACTAAGGAAGACTGCCCTCTGGTAAAGCAAAAAGTCTATCGTATGCGCCCTGAGATGTCGGAGAAGATTAAAGCAGAGGTTATGAAGCAGTTCAACACCGGGTTCTTAGTTGTCACCTCCTATCCGCAGTGGGTTGCTAATATGGTTCCAGTACCTAAGAAAGATGGTAAAGTACGAATGTGTGTGGATTACAGAGACTTGAATAGAGTAAGACCCAAGGATGACTTCCCGCTTCCCCACATCGATGTTCTGGTTGACAACACCGCACAACACAAAGTATTTTCCTTCATGGATAGTTTCTCTGGCTACAATCAGATCAAGATGGCACCTGAAGACATGGAGAAGACAACCTTTGTTACACAATGGGGCACTTTCTGCTACAAGGTGATGCTATTTGGGTTAAAGAATGCTGGGGAAACTTATCATTGAGATATGGTAGCCCTATTCCATGACATGATTCACCATGAGATAGAGGTTTACGTCGATGACATGATAGCCAGGTCTCAAACTGAAGAAGAACACCTTGATCATATACAAAACCTGTTTGATAGGTTGAAGACGTACAAGCTGAGGTTAAATCCGAACAAGTGCACCTTCGGGGTAAGGTCTGGTAAGCTTCTGGGATTCATCGTCAGTGATAAAGGTATTCAAGTAGACCCTGCAAAGGTGAAGGCCATACAAGAGATGCCGGCTCCCCGTACTGAGAAGGAAGTTAGAGGTTTCTTGGGACGCCTAAATTACATTACCCAATTCATTTCACATATGACTGCTACTTGTGAGCCGATCTTCAAGCTTCTGAAGAAAGATCAAGTGGTAAAGTGGAATGACGAATGCCAGGTAGCATTTGATAGAATCAAACAATATCTCCAAGAGCCTCCTATTCTGATGCCTCAGACTGAAGGAAAACCTTTGTTAATGTACTTAACAGTGCTAGATAATTCAATAGGGTGTGTGCTGGGGCAGCTTAACGAGTCTGGTCGAAAAGAGCACGCAATATAATATTCTAGTAAAAAGTTTACCGACTGTGAAACACGATACTCACTATGATCGGTGGATCTGGAAATGACTGTTTAAAGCTGGTTTCGCGAAATGTCGCGGAAGCAAGAGTCGCCACCGTCTTTTATGTTCTCCAACATGGAAAGGACAAAAGCACAGCAAAATTCCTTATGAGATAGTTTCTCGGTTCAGGAGGTAGATTTATAGAAAGGGAAGGTGTTAGCACCCTTTCTATCCATGGTTATCCATGGGCTCTTAGATACTTGCTCATTTGTGTTTTCAAAGTGTTTGTTTCCAAAATGTGAGTGGGTTTGAAAAAAGTTTCGTTTAAAGATTTCAGATCGACTCTTGTATCAGTCCTCAAGAGTGTTTGAAAAATTGTTTTGAAAGTTTTTTGAAAAGTGTTGGTGTGAAAAGAGTTTGGATTTATTTTTGAATAGAGCAAGCATCTACGAGTCCTCTACCTACCCTAAGGAATTAGGCTGTGTAAATGTCCTTAAGGTAGTGCCATCCCACCATTGAGAGGTAGGTAGCACCATCATTGGAGGTGTTCGGGTCAATTCGTTTGTAGGGACAGTGTGGTCACCAGAGCAACAGTAGGACACCTTAGAAGCTACCCTTATGCCATTGATCCTTTTTAATCCGAGGCAACCGTTTCGAGGCAACTGGATCATGTCATGAACATAAGGACTTACTAAAACGTCCTATACTCGACGACCACGTTTCGAGGGCAAGGCAACAGTGAGGCGTACCCTAAGAGTGGTGTGTGAATCAGTGTGTTGTTTTCATGTTAATATTTGTCTTTGATCAGGCATTGGTGAGCTACGAGTTATTTTTAATTGTCATGCATTCTTTCATACAAGTTAACAGTTAAAGAGGGTGCGGAAAATAAATTGCGGAAACGTAAATCCTACGCTATTACAAGGCGCGGGTCTATACATCGCCAAACATTTACAAAGACCCGTTTTAAGTAAATAAGTACGGAAAATAAAAAAAACAGTAAAAGGTCCTATTTACTATTACATATCCGGAGCAATTACATAATAATCAAAAATAAGGAATTAAAATTAAAATGCGCGCGAATAAAATTAAATCGGAATGTTCTAAGGGTTTTGACCCTTTTAAGAAAAGGAAATTAATTTTTTTGGTATTTTTGGTAATTAAATGAAATTGAAAACTAATTAATTATTTTAATTACAAGAAAATATTTTTTTTGTTTTTTTTATTTTATATTTTTTATGAAATAAAATAGAAAAAGAAATAAAATTCTAGGTTAACCTAAATCTAAATCTATTTTAATTATTAAAATGTTAAAATTGCCTAATTAAAAACTAGTTCAATTATGGTTTATTTACAAAATAATAAATAATAATAATAAAAGTGTTAATTATATTTTTTTTTGTTTTTTATGAAAATGTTAGTTAAATTAATTTAATGATAGAGTAATTATTTTTTGTGTTTTTTGGATCAATTTTGATAATTAAAAGCAAAATAAAAGTCAAATTAATGATTACTTAACAATTAATTAAAATATGCATGCAAAAATATTATTTTTAATGTCAAAAATTAAATAAACATTTTTCTGATTAAAATGCAAAAGGAAAATATTTTTGTGAGTTTTTAAATGCATGAGAAAATTATTTGAACATAAATTAAATTAGAATAAAAATATAAAAAAAAAAGAGGAAAAAATAAAGGGAACAAGTTAATTATGGAAAAGGTGGGAAAAGGCCAGAACCAGGACTTGAACTCGTGCCCTCTGGGAATATCCACTGATGCGTTGCCATCTGAGCCAGCTGTTTCAATTGACATAGAAATAAACAACTAATATTATATGGATAAGCGAATAAATCCTGGAAAACGCGCGCAGAATTTTGAATGCACCAACGCCTGCTTGCCACGTCTGTCTTCTTCAAGCTTTCCTTTAAATGAAAAAATACATAGCGGGGGTTTTAAACCTCCCCAAAACACAGGCCTGCAAATAATAGCGATTAGCTCCTCGTTAGTCATAAATTAGGCGCGATGGGTCCGTTTGCTTCGTCTCATCCTTCTCAATCCAACCATGGTGGTCTGAGGTTCCAATTTTTCAGTATGGGGAAATCCCCAATTTTGAAGCTTGAAAAAAACCTAAAATGCTTTAATGGTGAATCATGTTATAACGCATTAGAAAGCAATTGGATTATCCTATCAGCTTCAGAAAGCCCCTAGCAATACAAAACAATAAAGAAAATGGATCAAATGCTTATGAAATGTGATATACAGTTTTGAAAAATGAAGCAAACCGAATGATGTCTATGGCACGATTTCTTGAGTGACTGTGCTTGGTTCTGATTGCCAAAGATTCCCAGGAATGCCAGGAATATGTTTGGATTTGAATGGAGGCTTGAGAGGCGCTGCAACTAGGTTTTCAGTTTCTCTTTTTTCTTTGAAATTTTGAAAAGTGTATGGCCGTTTTTGGTGCTTCTTAGGTCGTCCATTCCATTGTGATAGCTTGCATATAGGTTATGTAATGTGTTTCAATCAGAATTAAGGCCAATAACACAATGCATTCATGCTTGGGATTTTCCATAAACTCCATTGAAGCACTTTCCATTTTTGAGCCAAAATTTGAATTCTTGCTTCATTTAGGCCTTTGCACGAAATTGGAATGATCATGATGGTGTATCAAAGCATTTCAATACAAAATATTCCCTTTTATTAATTTTCTTGATTTTTATTTGATTTTAAAAGATTTAAAATGAATTAAATCAAATAAAATTAAATAAAAATGGAAAAATTAATTTTAAATCTTGAAATAATTTGTGGGACACGTGGGAAGCATGGCCAAGCTGAAACAAGTGGAAAAAGTGGGCCCCTTTTGTCAAAAATGAAGTTTCAAGGATAATTGATTTTGACCATTTCACAAAAATTTCCCAACTTCTCCAATGCATATCTTGCTCAAATTTGAAGGTATGAACATGTTCTTGGACATTTTGGAAAGGTCTTGAAGTCCTTTAACCAATTTCTTTGGTCCCATGTCATTTTGATTTACCAATCTCAAGTTATGGTCTTTGACTTAAAGTCCCTTTTTGTTGACTTTTGAAAATGACCTATAATGTTGAAATTGATAACTTTTTGTGAGAGCATTTATTGGACTTGGAATGTGAAGATGAGTTGTAGGAAATGTCCTCCCCTTAAAGATGAGCATTGGATGGGATTTTTTTGATGAACCATGAAAAAGTTATGCCTTGGTCAAGTTACAGTTGACTTTTCAGCTGTCCAAAAATAGAAACTTTTGACACCTTGAGACTTTTTGAGCCATTCTTGTGAAATCATGGTCAAGACTTGAGAAAATGATGATTGTGGCTTCAAAATAAGATGTTGACCAAAAATTTTGACTTTTGACTGTCAAATGACCATTTTGCCCCTGCAGTTGACTGTGGAGCAATTAGGGTTTTTGACTGTGCAACTTGACCTTGTGAGCCTTGAAACTTGACATGTAGGTGCTTGACAATGTGTATGAGCATATGGGACTTGATTGAGCCCTTGAAAACTTCAACTTCCTTGCAAGAACCAAAACCCTAATTTTACCTGCCTTAGGAGGATGCTTGACTGTGTAGCCCTTGAGTAGACCTTGAACCATTTGAGGTGATGCTTGGAAAAACTTTGAAGATTATGGGAGGGCAAATTTTGGGGTACAACAGTTGCCCCTGTTCAATCTTCTTAGACCTGAGGATGTAGATTGGTTGTCGTGCCTTTCGTAATCCGAAGGTGGAAGATGATTGAACACTAGAGTGCCCAGAAATTTGCACTCACATAGTAGAATGTCAGCAGTGTGATGTAGGGAATGGGCTTACAGATTCCATTTGGAGACTGATGGGTAGGAGAGATGGGCTTATAGATGCCATATGGAGATGTTACAGAATCTTGTCGGGAATGGGCTTATAGATGCCATTTGGAGACTGTCGGTATGTGGATGGGCTTATAGATGCCATCTAGGTGTCGATCGCGTAAGAGATTCCTTAGCGAGAACTTGCGTACCTGAGAAAGAAAATAATTACCTGGCCTGTTTACAGGAGTTGATCTTCAAACTCTTTGTGTAGATGTGCCCTGGCTGGATACAGGAATCGAATCTTTAAACTCTTCAGACGTGCCCTGGCAAGATACAGGAATCGAGTCTGGAATCAGTCGTCAACAGATACACCCTGGCAAGATACAGGAATCGGATCTTCGAACTCTTCAGACGTGCCCTGGCAGGATACAGGAATCGAGTCTGGTAATGTAGTCGTCAACAGATACACCCTAGCAAGATACAGGAATCGGATCTTCGAACTCTTCAGACGTGCCCTGGCAGGATACAGGAATCGAGTCTGGTAATGTAGTCGTCAACAGATACACCCTGGAAAGATACAGGAATCGAATCTTCGAACTCTTCAGACGTGCCCTGGCAGGATACAAGAATCGAGTCTGGTAATGTAGTCGTCAACAGATACACCCTGGAAAGATACAGGAATCGGATCTTCGAACTCTTCAGACGTGCCCTGGAAGGATACATGAATCGAGTCTGGTAATGTTAGTCGTCAACAGATACACCCTGGCAAGATACAGGAATCGGATCTTCGAACTCTTCAGACGTGCCCTGGCAGGATACAGGAATCGAGTCTGGTAATGTAGTCATCAACAGATACACCCTGGCAAGATACAGGAATCGGATCTTCGAACTCTTCAGACGTGCCCTGGCAGGATACAGGAATCGAGTCTGGTAATGTAGTCGTCAACAGATACACCCTGGCAAGATACAGGAATCAGATCTTTAGTTGCGACCGTTGATGGTAATCATCTTTGTAGTGACCTTTGTCCTGAAAAGACAAAACGTCAGTTGTATGTGATGTCATGATGTATGACATGCGTGATGTTCTTAGAATAAATGAGATTGTGTGTTCATGATGCGTATATGCATGCTATAATGTATGAAGATGTGATGTTTATGAAATGTGTTTTTGTCTAGGAAAGTAAATCCTTGATGGGTGCCGGGAAGTTAACTCCTGGGCTGATGTTGAAGAATAGTGTCCTCTGTTTCCGCTGGGGGTGATGGTTGCAAGAATAATGGTAGGAGAAGATGACTCCGTTAGGGAATAAACTTGGCGAATAGATTACTCTGCGGGGAGATGCTCTGTAGGGAGAGAGATACTTTACTGAGATGCTGATGATAACTCCGCTGGGGATACCGTTGTTGTTCTGTTGGAAGATTGGGTGAACTCCACTGGGGATGGGAAGACTTTGCCGGGGACGATCTTTCCATGGTTTTTAGCGTAGGATAACCCAGTTATATCCTGGTGGGGAAATAACCTTTGAATAAAACCGGGGAGACGCGTTCGCTCTGTAGGGGATAAGCTTCCAGAATCTACTGGGGAAAAGCTTACTACTGGGGAGATTGATTGAACTCTCCTGGGGGAATCTTTTCAGATTGGACTGGACTCTCCTGGGGAAATTTTTGAGATATACTGGGGAAGTGGCTCCACTGAATGTCTGGTATACCGCCGGGGAACAATCTTATACCAAGACTGTCGGGGATGCTTGTTTAGGAACATTTGTATACTCCGCTAGGGAATATTGAGATCTTCTGGGGATACCCAACTTCCATAAGGCTGACTGAGTAGGCTAACTCTGCTTGGGGAGAGTATCGCTGACTTGCTAGGAGATGCTGTGCCTTTTCAGGGCTGATGGGAGACCAACTCTGCTCGGGGAGAGTATTGCTGATTGGTCTTACTCTGGGGGGAGTGGAGGTAACTTGGTCATGTTCTTCAGCTGATCTTGCCTTGGTACCTTGGTGGACAGAGCAACTAGATCGTTCAGATGATTCTTATTGCCCCTGTTTCTATGGGAGAAGATACATGTGGAGGCGCTTGATGACTGCCGGTTGACAAATCTTCTTCTGGTAGGCAAGTGACGAGATAACGGGACATAGTCGTACGCTTTGATCCCTAACTTTTGCCTGAACCTCCCTTTCGGGTTTTCAGTCCACCGGGATACCCATTTTTGCTCAAGCCGCCTTTTCAGGTTTTCGACTTGCCGGGTGTACAGATTTTTTCATTTTCATCCCTCATTTTTCCCGAACCCTTTTGGTTCGCCGGGAAGCCCTTATTTTTGCCTAGGTGTGTCAACCTAGCGGGTCTTTGATTATGCGTAGTATTTTTTTTCCGACTATGTCCGTGCTCTCAGAATGTAGGGAGTTGCCCCTGTCAGAAGTGTTGTCGTAGCACCATAAGGTCTTCGTTGATCATGCAAGATTCGTAGCTGGAATCCATGCCCAATGCCCCAAGTGTCTCAGACGGAGAGTTACCCCTGGCTGCTTGGCGTTTGAGAGATTCTCTGAATCTTGACTTAACTTCCCCAGATGATGGACAATGATCACGTCTGCCCCTTGATTGGGAGTGTTTCTTCCATTTGAGCTTTTGTTGAGAAGATTTTGTTCACTGGATATTCGTCGCGCAAATTTCTCTGCTGTTCAAACAGAAAGTCAAATGCAAACAAGGTTATGTTAAAAATGCAACGCTTATGTCTGTCTTGAAGTTTTTGAAAATGCATTTTTCAGTAAAACAAGCAAGTTTTGTAAACTGTGATGTCAACTCGTTATTTTACCGCAAGCCCTAAGGATTCAGGATACCTTTGTAACAATATGCTTTCGAACTAACCCATGCTTCAGCTAGGACTTTTAAGGGTTATAACGTGGCCTGGTTCATGGTTTAAGAAACAAAGGATAAAGGCTAAAAATTTATTTGTACCCACCCGCTCTTCGTGATGTTCTTCGATCCTAAACCCAGCCAATCGTGCATTAGGCCTTGTTTGGGTCTTTGCTCTGATATTCCAGTGATGGTTCGACTGTTGACAATTTATCTTGAATAGGCAGTCATTTCCTTTTGTGTTGAGGGTTCGTGATACCTCTTTTTTTGATTTTGTTATCCCTGTTTTTGCCTGAACTGTTCCTTTTTGTGATTACAATCAACAGGATGCCCCAGTTTTTGTAAGTCTCCTTCATAGGTTTTGACTTGTTGGGCTTTTATTTTGAGGGATAATGACTGCCTGTCTTTATGATTATTCGGAACCATCACTGTCTTTTGTTTTATAAGGACCTCTTTGGTGTCATTCATTGCGCACCTGGATCAACTGAGAAAACTACCCTGCCCCAGGTTATGATTAAGGGTTTTAATTTTCGAAAAGAAAAACTCCTACTTCTTTGGCTCAAAGGGGTTAACGAGGGATTATCTGCCTTTTAACTCCAGTGTTTAGGAATTGAAACAATGCCTGTACCTCATCAGCGGGGTCTGTTCAAAAGCATACTGCAAAGATTATGGTATCGTTTTCGTCATCCTCCCTCAAGAGGCTTAGGATTATTAATTTGAGAGTTGACATCAAAAAAATGCAAGCAGTTTGAATATAGCGAATGCGAATACATTGATTCAAAAAAGACATATGCGATGCATTAATGAAATAACAACGTTTAACATGAATAACTGTTTGAACAATCAAAAGCAAATTACAACTCGAAAACTCTAATGGACAAAAGTCTTCTCATCTCGGGACTTGTTACTTCAACTGGTGAATCCTGTAGGGATGATAGAAGCACTCATCCTGACCCACTTGGGTGAAATCCACTGCTCCTTCATTAATCAGGTCCTGGATTTTGTTTTTCAGAGCCCAGCAGTCAGCAGTGTCGTGTCCAGGACTATCAGAGTGGTATGCACATCTTTTGTTGGGATGATAGTTAGGAGCAGAAGTGTTGGGGTTCCGGGGAGGAGCCCTTAGTGTAATCAGGTTCAAACTCAACAGGTGTTGTAAAGCTTGAAACAGCGGCATGTTGAGCTGGGTGAACTGCCTCCTGGACTGGCTTGGCTTACTCTGATCAACCTGTTGCTCTGGGCGAGGTTGATGCTGGGCTTGCGAAGTGGTAGCAATTTGGAGAGGTCTATTCTTCACCATACCAGATTCTTGTCCTCTTGGAAGCTGATCAAAGACCTGGTCCCTGACTTGGACTGGTTGCTTCATGTTGGATCTGTCTTGGTGGAGTTGACTGATCATGGTCCTCAACTCTTCTTGTTCCCGAGCTAAACCTTGGATCAGAGCCCTTTGCCCCAGCATCTGGGTTTTCATTGTATCCACTTCAGCCTGCAGACGTTTCAGTCATTCATCCTTGTCATCTTCAGCACTGTTCTTGGCCAAATTCCCCATGAGGAGTGTCCTTAACTCTTCCTGTCCCTTGGATAGGCTTAGAAAGATCTCCCTGAACTGAGTCTCTTGAGCATGAAGACCCTGGTTATCTTGTTGGGGAGCCATTGCTGAAATAAACAGCAAAGAAGGTAAGTGACCTGTACAAAGGGTACCTGTTATGCAATGATATGTATGTATTGCATGCGATGTTTTCAAGGATCTCGTGGGGTAAACAAGAAAAGTTGTTAGGAATTGAATCCGGTAGCTTGATTGAAGGAACTGCATATTGTTAGGAGTCCTTCTTCAAGAGTCAAGGCTCACCATATCGAGTGGGTCATAGCCCCTGACTCAAGTCATCATGTTTTGATCTCCAACAACCTTGGATAGAGGAAAATAAATCCCCTTTGCCCCTTGCTAGACAGTTGATTCATCATGACCTGCATCACAGACCCTTGAGATCCTTGAAATGGATTAGTCCTTATGTAGGATGTATGCAATGGTATGATGTCATGTTATGCGTGGGGTGATATAAGTAACCCTGTTATGAGTCCAGATTAAGGACTGTAAACAAAACCTGCAAGAAACTCAAGTGTCAGATAACAAGCATGCAAGTAGTCCAAGTTTGAAAGCACACAAGTCACACCACAACCCTTAGAGTTTAGGCCAGCATGGGGTCTAGGTATTATCCTCTTTCAGTTTGTTGGTTAAGACCTGTCCTATCAGAAGTAACTGGGTTCTAGAGGATCCCAATATCACTGACTACCCTCAATCAGTCATAACTCCAGCATCGCAATCTTTTCTTGCGGCCAGAACCATCACGAGAGTTTAGCCTCAATGGGCGTAGCATACTGCTACTGTTCTATTGGCCAAGTTGGGTCATTTAAGGTTCTAAGGTCGGTTGGTGCTTAATGACTCCTCAGAAGACCTATATTCTCCTCGTTGCGACACAAGGGATATCGGTACAGACCAAGGTGCCACACCAACGTAGCCATTGCTTCACCCATGTCGGTCTACGCTGGACAGGTCCCTCACAGCTTATGCTACCTAACAGGGTATCCCCAGATCCGGGTTAGGATCTATGTAACTCCGATGCAGCCCACAATAATAAATCAAACAAGCATAACAATTGAAAACACAGTTATGAACTATCCTAAGGTACACCTCACTTTAAGTGTCCCCAGAAGAGTCGCCAGTTCTGTGATCGGTGGATCTGGAACTGACTGTTTAAAGCTGGTTTCGCGAAATGTCGCGGAAGCAAGAGTCGCCACCGTCTTTTATGTTCTCCAACATGGAAAGGACAAAAGCACAGCAAAATTCCTTATTAGATAGTTTCTCGGTTCGGGAGGTAGATTTATAGAAAGGGAAGGTGTTAGCACCCTTTCTATCCATGGTTATCCATGGGCTCTTAGATACTTGCTCATTTGTGTTTTCAAAGTGTTTGTTTCCAAAATGTGAGTGGGTTTGAAAAAAGTTTCGTTTAAAGATTTCAGATCGACTCTTGTATCAGTCCTTAAGAGTGTTTGAAAAATTGTTTTGAAAGTTTTTTGAAAAGTGTCGGTGTGAAAAGAGTTTGGATTTATTTTTGAATAGAGCAAGCATCTACGAGTCCTCTACCTACCCTAAGGAATTAGGCTGTGTAAATGTCCTTAAGGTAGTGCCATCCCACCATTGAAAGGTAGGTAGCACCACCATTGGAGGTGTTCGGGTCAATTCGTTTGTAGGGACAGTGTGGTCACCAGAGCAACAGTAGGACACCTTAGAAGCTACCCTTATGCCATTGATCCTTTTTAATCCGAGGCAACCGTTTCGAGGCAACTGGATCATGTCATGGACATAAGGACTTACTAAAACGTCCTATACTCGACGACCACGTTTCGAGGGCAAGGCAACAGTGAGGCGTACCCTAAGAGTGGTGTGTGAATCGGTGTGTTGTTTTCATGTTAATATTTGTCTTTGATCAGGCATTGGTGAGCTACGAGTTATTTTTAATTGTCATGCATTCTTTCATACAAGTTAACAGTTAAAGGGGGTGCGGAAAATAAATTGCGGAAACGTAAATCCTACGCTATTACAAGGCGCGGGTCTATACATCACCAAACATTTACAAAGACCCGTTTTAAGTAAATAAGTACGGAAAATAAAAAAAACAGTAAAAGGTCCTATTTACTATTACATATCCGGAGCAATTACATAATAATCAAAAATAAGGAATTAAAATTAAAATGCGCGCGAATAAAATTAAATCGGAATGTTCTAAGGGTTTTGACCCTTTTAAGAAAAGGAAATTAATTTTTTTGGTCTTTTTGGTAATTAAATGAAATTGAAAACTAATTAATTATTTTAATTACAAGAAAATATTTTTTTGTTTTTTTTATTTTATATTTTTTATGAAATAAAATAGAAAAAGAAATAAAATTCTAGGTTAACCTAAATCTAAATCTATTTTAATTATTAAAATGTTAAAATTGCCTAATTAAAAACTAGTTCAATTATGGTTTATTTACAAAATAATAAATAATAATAATAAAAGTGTTAATTATATTTTTTTTTGTTTTTTATGAAAATGTTAGTTAAATTAATTTAATGATAGAGTAATTATTTTTTGTGTTTTTTGGATCAATTTTGATAATTAAAAGCAAAATAAAAGTCAAATTAATGATTACTTAACAATTAATTAAAATATGCATGCAAAAATATTATTTTTAATGTCAAAAATTAAATAAACATTTTTCTGATTAAAATGCAAAAGGAAAATATTTTTGTGAGTTTTTAAATGCATGAGAAAATTATTTGAACATAAATTAAATTAGAATAAAAATATAAAAAAAAAGAGGAAAAAATAAAGGGAACAAGTTAATTATGGAAAAGGTGGGAAAAGGCCAGAACCAGGACTTGAACTCGTGCCCTCTGGGAATATCCACTGATGCGTTGCCATCTGAGCCAGCTGTTTCAATTGACATAGAAATAAACAACTAATATTATATGGATAAGCGAATAAATCCTGGAAAACGCGCGCAGAATTTTGAATGCACCAACGCCTGCTTGCCACGTCTGTCTTCTTCAAGCTTTCCTTTAAATGAAAAAATACATAGCGGGGGTTTTAAACCCCCCTAAAACACAGGCCTGCAAATAATAGCGATTAGCTCCTCGTTAGTCATAAATTAGGCGCGATGGGTCCGTTTGCTTCGTCTCATCCTTCTCAATCCAACCATGGTGGTCTGAGGTTCCAATTTTTCAGTATGGGAAAATCCCCAATTTGAAGCTTGAAAAAAACCTAAAATGCTTTAATGGTGAATCATGTTATAACGCATTAGAAAGCAATTGGATTATCCTATCAGCTTCAGAAAGCCCCTAGCAATACAAAACAATAAAGAAAATGGATCAAATGCTTATGAAATGTGATATACATTTTTGAAAAATGAAGCAAACCGAATGATGTCTATGGCACGATTTCTTGAGTGACTGTGCTTGGTTCTGATTGCCAAAGATTCCCAGGAATGCCAGGAATATGTTTGGATTTGAATGGAGGCTTGAGAGGCGCTGCAACTAGGTTTTCAGTTTCTCTTTTTTCTTTGAAATTTTGAAAAGTGTATGGCCGTTTTTGGTGCTTCTTAGGTCGTCCATTCCATTGTGATAGCTTGCATATAGGTTATGTAATGTGTTTCAATCAGAATTAAGGCCAATAACACAATGCATTCATGCTTGGGATTTTCCATAAACTCCATTGAAGCACTTTCCATTTTTGAGCCAAAATTTGAATTCTTGCTTCATTTAGGCCTTTGCACGAAATTGGAATGATCATGATGGTGTATCAAAGCATTTCAATACAAAATATTCCCTTTTATTAATTTTCTTGATTTTTATTTGATTTTAAAAGATTTAAAATGAATTAAATCAAATAAAATTAAATAAAAATGGAAAAATTAATTTTAAATCTTGAAATAATTTGTGGGACACGTGGGAAGCATGGCCAAGCTGAAACAAGTGGAAAAAGTGGGCCCCTTTTGTCAAAAATGAAGTTTCAAGGATAATTGATTTTGACCATTTCACAAAAATTTCCCAACTTCTCCAATGCATATCTTGCTCAAATTTGAAGGTATGAACATGTTCTTAGACATTTTGGAAAGGTCTTGAAGTCCTTTAACCAATTTCTTTGGTTCCATGTCATTTTTATTTACCAATCTCAAGTTATGGTCTTTGACTTAAAGTCCCTTTTTGTTGACTTTTGAAAATGACATATAATGTTGAAATTGATAACTTTTTGTGAGAGCATTTATTGGACTAGGAATGTGAAGATGAGTTGTAGGAAATGTCCTCCCCTTTAAGATGAGCATTAAATGGGATTTTTCTGATGAACCATGAAAAAGTTATGCCTTAGTCAAGTTACAGTTGACTTTTCAGCTGTCCAAAAATAGAAACTTTTGACACCTTGAGACTTTTTGAGCCATTCTTGTGAAATCATGGTCAAGACTTGACCAAATGATGATTGTGGCTTCAAAATAAGATGTTGACCAAAAATTTTGACTTTTGACTGTCAAATGACCATTTTGCCCCTGCAGTTGACTGTGGAGCAATTAGGGTTTTTGACTGTGCAACTGTTGGCTGAAGATTTTGATAATATTTTTAGAAGCCAAACAAATTGGACGTTTCGATCGAAATGAAACAAAGCGTCATGTTTCGAAATAGCAGAAGCAGTGTTTCGAATGAGCATATCAAAGCTTGGAGCTTCGAGTGGCAATTATGGGAACATATCTAAAGAAGTCTCGAAATGACAACAAGGCTGTGTCTAAGAAGTGCATTCGAAGTGAAGAAGTGCCAAAACATTTGAAATTCAAATGCAAGCGGGATGTTCAAAGTTTGAAATTTATGTGTTGGAGCATTTGAAGACACGTGGAGACAAGAGAGAGGCATTGTTCTGCATGTTCTGAACGTGGCAGAATCTTATAGCAGGACCGATATGGTCGAAGTAGTATAAATAGAAGTCTTAGTATTAGGATTTCGTGTGTCATATCTATTGTACAAAAATACTCAGTAAACATTCGAATTACCACATGGCTAGGGAAACGAATGCAAGAGCAATGTACGTATGATAGCACCACATGTTTATGATTTAATGAAAACCCTTTATCATTTCCAGTACTTTCCTTCATCTTTCTGCCAAATACCATTTACATGTTTTCTCATTTAAAGTCTTTTTATTCGAAATCTTTTCATTGATGCCTTACATTTAAATGTTTTCTTTCCATTTCAAACACTTTACATTTCAGAAAACTGTCATACTTTTCATGCCTTTATCTTCAAGTTTTATCCTTCGAACGCCTATTTTTACTTAAAGTCATTTTACAGATTTCTTGCATTAAACACTTTCTTCGCATTTCGAATCTTTTACATTAACTGTTTTGTTTTACGTTTCGAGGCCATTTACTTATCTTTTATGCAATTTTACATGTCTTTACAATTAACATTTATTCATGCAATTTAGTTTCGCACACATATATTTTGATTACACCTTTAGATCTTCAAGAGAGAAATCGAAATAAGTCAAACACCTACACAACACTCTAAATACCAGCCATAAATACCTGTTCGATCATGAGAGTTACCCTAATGACCAACAAGTCCTAGGATCAATCTAGTCGATCCTGCGAGTTACTAGAGAAATTGAATAACAGTCAGTAAGTTTATTCGATAGTTTGGAAGACTAGCGGTTGTTTACCAGAAATCACTGGAAACAAATTGGCACACCCGGTGGGACCCAATCGTTGGACATTAGAAATAAAGATTGTTAAGACATAACCATTATAAAAACGTTAGAACCTAAGAAATTTGCTGTTTTATGAACCTAAGAAGTGGTAAAATAACCAACAACAACCAACCCTTATCCAGAAGAAAACGTTTGAACAAGATGTCTAATTCTGACAATCAACAAGGGGAACAAAATGCCCCACATACAACAGGCACTAATGTATCCGCTTCGATGGGAACATCTAATGTGATCCCTTCGAATGCACAGTCTGTTGCATCTTCAACCAGTAATATAGCCACTAATGGAGTAAGTGGCATATCAACTAATAGTTCGATCTTAGGAAATACTGGAACCATTGGTTATCCTGGGGGATTCGTTCCACCATCAAGAACACAAACCCATTTCGCCACTCCACTAACTAGACCACCCGATTTCAATGGTAATAGAACCAGAAATTCCTCTTATGGAATGCCAACATCTTTTATGGAAGGTTTACACAATTCCACACCGAATTCATCACCACAATTAGGGTCTGGGTCTGGGGCGAATCAGTTTATGACAAATAACCAAGGGTCAGTGGGTTATAGTACAATGCCTATTTTAACCACAGAAAACTAGTTGGCTTTCAGGCAATTGATGGATGACAATAACCATAATATGATAGGGGTATTAGCACAAACTATGCAGGAAATATTTGCCCCAATAGTACAAAATGTGACTGTGACAAACAGAGAAAACGCAGATAACATGAGTCGAATAGCAGATTTCTTTGCTCCCCCAGAAAGGCGTAGACAGAATCAGGCGGGAGTTCGAGCAAACATTCCTGTTATGGAACAAGTTGCTAATGACCCAAACTATAGGCCACCTAGAGAAGAAGTTAACTTGGGGGCAAGGGCATAAAGGCTAGAAGCCCCAATGATCCCAGGCCCACAAAGAGAAATTATGGAACTAGGGGCAAGGTTCGAAAGGCTAGAAGCCCCAGAGTTTCGAGAATAACAACCTAGGGGGGTTGTCATGGTTGGTTGAAATCAAGATGCTGATGTTGTCGTTCATAGAATTCGAAACGATAACATCTTGGCAGAAAACAATTTAACCACCATGATAGAGAGAGTCATGGCCCAGAATGGCCTCAACACAGGAATGAGAAGGCCAAATTATGCTTCTCCTATATTAGATTGCATAATGCATACTGATTTTCCAAGGGGATATAAAGTCCCTAAGTTTACAAAGTTCGCTGGGGATACCAATGAGTCAACAGTCGAACACATAGCCAGATATCTAACCGAAGCGGGAGATATAGCCAATAATGAAGATCTCAGGATCAAATATTTCCCAAGTTCTTTGACTAAAAACGCCTTCACATGGTTTACCACTTTGCCTCCTGGGTCCATTGATACCTGGGCTCTTTTGGAGAGATTATTCCATGAACAGTTTTACATGGGACAGTCGAAAATAAGCTTGAAGGAATTAGCCAGTGTCAAGAGAAAGTTCACTGAACCCATAGATGACTATCTCAATAGATTTAGGCTTTTGAAATCCAGATGTTACACAGTAGTGCCTGAACATGAGTTATTCGAAATGGCCGTTGGTGGCTTGGATTACTCTATTCGAAAGAAACTAGACACTCAATATTTGAGGGACATGGCTCAATTAGCCGACAGGGTTCGACAGGTCGAAAGACTAAAGGCTGAAAAGGCCAGAGTCTTTAAGAATAACAAGAAAGAAAGGATCTCCTATGTTGGACCTGAGGAAGCAGAAGATTATCCTGAATTCGAATTCGAAGAGGTCGAAATCGACCTCGCTGAATTAAAACAGGCTCCACCTTACTCCTGCAAATTACTGGTTCCCACAAGAGGGAAAGAGATTGTTGAAAATGAGAAAAGTGACAAATTCCCAAAGAAGGTTTATACCTTCGATATCACTAAATGTGACGAGATTTTTGATTTACTCGTCAAAGACGGCCAACTCATTGTGCCATCAAATGTCAAAATACCTCCTTTAGACCAAAGAAAGAAGAGAGGATTTTGCAAATATCATAGTTTCCTAGGCCACAAAACCTCACAGTGTTTTCTTTTCAGGGACCTGATTCAGAATGCAATCAAAGATGGCAGACTGAAGTTTGCCGATAAAGCAAAGATGAAAGTGGACGAAGATCCTTTGGACGTGGCAGACACCAACTACTCCGAGCCTGCATGCATTGGAGAGGTTAACATGGTGGAAGCTGACCAAAGTGAGGCCCCAATAAGAGAGAAAGGTACTGAAAATGAAAGCTGGGTAATAGTCGAAGCCGATAAGGAGGTCACTGAAGACATCCAAAAGATACCAGAGACTTCGATTGAAGCAGCACCTGTAGCTATTGCGAAAGAAACCCAGGCTACTGAAGGCCAGGAAAATCAAAACCAAGAGTTAACACAGGTCACTGAAGGCCTGAGGCTAGAATTGGAGAGAGTCTAAATCACGAAGCCAACTTCCCCTCAGAAGGAAATATGGGACACTCTAGGGGAACCCAGTGTAAAATTTGACTATTTGGTCAGATATTCTGCCCCAGAGAGTTCGAAGGTCCACATTGAAGATATCAAACCCACAGGATGGGGAGATGATGAATCTGAAGGGGAGGATGTTGAGGTAAACATGGTGAACATGGAAAGACCTCACTCTGAGATGGAGGAGGTAGAAAAATACTTAGAAAAAGAGAAGTATAAAATGGAGGATAATCATGCTGGAGATGCTAGTCTCAAGGATTACCTCATGGCATGCCACAAAGGAGATACAGGCATGATACTGTGCCCTAGGTGCAGCATCCTCTGCAATCAGAGAATCGCTGCAAATTTCGAGAGGGTACAGAGGGCTCGAACTGGAAACAATTAGCGCCAGGATAACCAGCTGTTCAGGTGTTATCCCAAGGCTGGAGAAAGTTTGCTGGAATTTGTGTTTCACTGCTATAAAGGGGCAACCAAGTGCTTGATATGCCCAAGGTGTTCTGCTGTGTATGACCAAAGCATGGCCAGAGCCTTCGAAACGATTCCCTTCGCCCCTTGCTGGAACCATCAAGAAACTGTCCAGATGGGCCCATGTTTCGATGGAAGACACAAACAACGAAGGCCTGATAGCCCTCACCCCAAGGCTGCTCGAAGAGTGACTTTCAAACTCCCTGCTGAAGTGCCAACCGACAGATGGTTGCAAGTCAGAAATGACAAAGGCAAAGACAGATGGAGAATCACCAAACGAAATGCACGCCATGCTATGACGTACAGAAGGCAATTCAACATAGCAAAAAGGGAAGAGGTAAGATTAGAAAACTACAAAGGAAGGAACCCCATGTTGAGATCCCAGTGGCGCAGGCAACAGAGGATTCGAAAGGCTGAGAGAGAAGTTGTGGCACATAAAGGGGTAACTTCGACAAAGAACCAAGGTGAATCTAGCACCAATAAACCCACACCAAAAAATCAAACTGAAGACAAACCTCCAGTTAATAGGAGGCTTTTCTCTGAAGTACAACTGGATGAACCAAAGGAATACACTCCAGGCCCAGAAGAAGACGAAGATATGATAACAGATAACTTCGAATCGGAGGGGGAGTCTTCATTCAACCTAAACTGTAACGTGGTATCTGTGCTTCCCTGTGAATTTGGGCAGGAAACCTAAATTGATGAATATGAGGAAGAAGATACCACAGATTTGATGAAGCATAGGCCTGTGTTCTACTATGTGATGGACAATGGGGCTGTCGAGGAGCAAAATGCGTTCTTCGAACGTCCAGAACCTGCTATGAAGAACCATCTTAAGCCACTATTTATTCGGGAAAAAGTTGGTGCCCATGGTGTGAACAAGGTTCTAGTGGATGGGGCTGCTGCAGTCAATTTGATACCCCACTTCATGCTGAAAAGATTAGAGATCCGCGAAGGAAACATCAAGCCCCATAATATGGTTCTGTCCAATTATAAGGGGGAAGTGGGCAAAACACTGGGAGTGGTCCAGTTGGAATTGACAATAGGCTCAAGCTGTAGGCCCACCATGTTTATGGTAATCGAAGCCAAGGCCAACTATAACTTATTGCTGGGAAGGGAGTGGATCCATGGCGTAGGGGCGGTCCCTTCGTCAATGCATCAGCGACTAGTTCTATGGAGAGATGATGGAATCGTGGAAAACATCGAAGCAGACCAGAGTTACTTTATGTCAACAATCAATTTAGTTGACAAGAGGGATTATGATAAACATCTGGCAAAGATTGCTCCGTGTGTTCCAAATGATGAGATTAACGAAACCAGAAACGCCCACTACTACATGACCCTTCGCCATGATAACCTATACTGGGATAAAACAATAATCAGTGAAGACGAGGGAGTCGAAAGTACTATACAAAGACGGCCAGCAGGCTGGGACTTCGGCAACCTTATTCATGACTGAGTCCACCTTTTTCGGAAGGATTTCGGCCTATATGGCTGAGAACGAATCAAAAGCGGCCTTAGAGGCTGAAATAAACAAATTAAATGTAAAAATGAACGAAGTAAGTGGGGATGGCTCGAAATGCTCACCCTTCAAAGAATTTGAGATGGATCAAAGGTTGGATGCCATCTACGATAAAGAACCCTTAGGCTTCGAAAGGGACCCCATAGACTCAGGTGCCAAAATGTTGGCACAGGATCCACTCGAAGAAGTCAACTTAGGGGATGAAAAAACAAAAAGAATAACCTACATAAGTGCAAAACTTAGCCCAGGCCTCAAGAAGGAAGTAATCGAAGTCCTCAAGAAAAACAAAGATTGCTTCGCATGGGATTATGACGAAATGCCTGGTTTAAAGAGGGAGTTAGTCGAACACAGACTGCCAATCAAAGATGGCAAGAAGCCCATCAAACAAACTCCTAGAAGATTCACACCAGCGGTTCTCACAAAGATTAAAGCTGAGATCGAAAGGTTGTTGCGTTGCAAATTCATCAGAACCACAAGGTACGTCGAATGGTTAGCAAATATAGTACCTGTTATTAAGAAAAATGGTTCTTTAAGAATTTGTATAGATTTTAGGGATTTAAACACTGCAACCCCTAAAGATGAGTACTCCATGCCTGTGGCAGAAATGCTAGTAGATTCTGCTGCAGGGTTCGAATACTTGAGTATGTTAGATGGATATTCTGGGTATAATCAGATTTTCATTGCTGAAGAAGATGTTGCAAAGACAGCATTTCGTTGCCCAGGAGCCTTAGGCACCTACGAATGGGTGGTGATGCCTTTTGGTTTAAAGAACGCTGGGGCAATTTATCAAAGGGAAATGAATTCAATTTTTCATGATTTCATTGAAACCTTTATGCAGGTGTATATTGATGATATAGTCATCAAATCTATATCTGCGGAAACACATTTGCATCATTTGAGCCAATCATTCGAACGAATGAGAAAACATGGCTTAAAGATGAATCCCCTTAAATGTGCATTTTTTGTGCAGGCTGGAGATTTCCTTGGTTTTGTGGTTCACAAGAAAGGGATTGAAATCAACCAGAACAAAACCAAAGCCATAATGGAGACGAAAGCACCTACGTCAAAAAGGGAGTTGCAATCTCTACTAGGAAGATTAATTTCCTCAGAAGATTCATTTCGAATCTGAGTGGAAGAACCCAAGTTTTCTCTCTATTGCTTCGTCTAAAGCAAGGCCAAACCTTCAAATGGAACGAAGCCCATCAGGAGGCATTTGACAGGATAAAAAGATACCTCTCTCAGCCTCCTATCTTGTCTCCACCTTCATGGGGGAAGCCCATGAGATTGTACATATCTGCCTCTGAAGTTAGTATAGGTAGTATGTTAGCACAAGAAGATAGCAATGGTATCGAAAGAGCCATATACTATTTAAGTAGAGTACTAAATGATGCAGAGACCAGATATAGCAATTTAGAAAAGCTATGTCTCTGTTTGTATTTCTCTTGTATGAAACTCAAGTATTATATAAAGCCTGTTTATGTTTATGTTTCATCTCATTTCGATGTCATTAAACACATGCTTTCAAAACCAATAATGCATAGCAGAGTTGGTAAATGGGCTTTAGCCTTAACAAAATATTCTTTGACTTTCATGCCTTTAAAAGCTGTGAAAGGTCAAGTGATTTCTGACTTCATTGTGGACCATTCATTGGTTGAGCAGACTGTCATGAGTTACGTCGAAATACAACCATGGAAATTGTACTTTGATGGTTCAACCCACAGGTATGGAAGTGGTGTTGGAGTCCTTCTAATTTCTCCTGAAGGAATTCCAACAAAATTCAAGTATAAATTAGATGGTCCTCGTATCTCGAACAACGAAGCTGAGTATGAAGCGCTCATTGTTGGACTTGAAGCTTTGTTGGAATTGGGGGCAACTAGAGTCGAAATTAAAGGAGACTCAGAATTAGTGGTCAAACAAATTACAAAGGAATATAAATGCATAAAGGAAAACTTGATGATATACTTCGTCATAGTCAACAGGCTACTTAGGAAATTCGAATACATGGATATTCAACACATACCAAGAATAGAGAACCAAGAAGCAAATGACTTAGCACAGTTGGCTTCGGGTTATAAAGTTTCTGTTAGGAACTTTGAGGATTTAGTTGAATTAAGAGGTAGAGTTATGGCTACTAGATTCACACCATCAGATCTAGAAAGTATGAAATTGGGATATGCTGAGAAGCATCAGTTCGAAATATTAGCCATAAACAATTTATCAGATGCAGATTGGCGAAGTCCACTGATCAGTTATTTAGCAAACCCAACTCTGAATGTGGATAGAAAGACAAAGTACAGAGCATTATCATATCTCCTCATAGGGAACGAATTGTTCAAAAAGACCCAAGAGGGCGTATTATAGAAATGCCTAGGAGAAAGTGAGGCATACTTAGCATTGTCAGAAGTCCACAATGGGGCATGTGGGGCACATCAAGCAGGCCATAAAATGAAATGGTTGTTATTTCGATACGGCTTGTATTGGCCTAGCATGCTCAAAGATTGCATAAACTTTACTAAAGGATGTGAGGAATGTCAGAAACATGCAGGGATTCAACATGCCCCTGCAAGTGAGTTGCATTCGATCATCAAACCATGGCCATTTAGAGGATGGGCATTGGATTTGATAGGAGAAATAAATCCTGCTTCGTCTAAAGGATAGAAATATATCTTGGTAGGAATAGATTATTTTACCAAGTGGATCGAAGCTGTACCATTAATAGTTGCTGATCAAGAGGCTATTATTGAGTTTATACAGAAGTACATTATCTATAGGTTCGGAGTGCCAGAGAGCATAACCACAGACCAAGGCTCTGTGTTTACTGGTAGAAAGATGCAAGAGTTTGCCCAAGAAATGGGGTTTAGATTGCTAACATCAACGCCATATTATGCTCAAGCAAATGGTCAAGTCGAAGCAGCCAATAAAGTAATAATAGGGTTAATCAAGAAACATATTGGTAAAAAGCCAAGAAACTGGCACAAAACTTTGAACCAAATACTATGGGCCTGTAGAACATCTCCTAAGGAAGCTACTAACACTACGCCTTTCCAACTCACATTTGGCCATGATGCAGTGCTTCCAGTAGAAGTTCATCTACAATCAGTTCGAATTCAAAGACAAAACGAAATCCCAGCTGCATTATATTGGGAAATGATGATGAATGAATTAGTTGAGTTGGACGAAGTTAGATTACATGCATTGGAAATTTTGATGAGACAACAAGAAAGAGTGGCCAGGACATACAACAAAAGGGTGAAGAAAAAAGTATTCGTTATTAATGACTTAGTCTGGAAAGTCATATTTCCCATGGACAAGAAAAATAAAGCATTAGGTAAATGGTCACCTCATTGGGAAGGACCTTTTCGAATATTAAAAGTATTCTCAAACAATGCATATGAAATCGAAGAACTGGTGGATGATAAGCGTATCCTAAAGGTTAATGGGAAATATTTAAAGAAATATAAGCCACGCCTGCAGGAGATTCGAATAGTAACAACGTAACCAAGATATTATAAAAATACTAAAATGGCAAGATGAGATGCCAAAATGGCGTTGTTCGAATATTACATATAAAAAACCAAATTGTAATCAAATAAACACTGAAATTTAGAAGCTCCTTCCAAGGTTGCCACTTCTCCCTTGAGTTGTTCTGCAGTTTCCATTTCTGCAAGCCCCTGGTTGAGAAGCTCTTCGAATTGGTTACCAGCAGTATTGGTTTTGAAGGCTATTTGTTGTTCTTTAGCATCCTTAACCTTCTGTTGAAGTTCCAGAATCTGCCTTTCCCAAAGAAGGATGGACTCAGCTCGAGCCTCATAATCAGTTTTTGCTTGCTTTAGATGCATAGCTTGATCCTCAGCTTCTTGAGAGAGTTTCGAAGCTTGTTCATAAGCAGTATCCATTGCAATGCGTTTTTCTTGAACCTTCTTGGCAGCAGATTCATCTTGGAGAAGGTAACCAGTTACGTTGTCCAGCAAAGATTGAAGATCGAACAAGATAGTACTAACTGGCAAGGAGTAGGTAGCAAGATTGACCTTTGTAAGCAACTCCTTCATAGTGTAGCAAGCAGTGCTATCTTGTTTGAGTACTTCGAATATATCCACATTGAGAATTGTTTTCCTGATCTTATTAAGAAGTACAATTCTTTCATCTGTGGGAAGAGGATAGCTAGTCGAACTTGTGCCAGCCCTAGCAAGTGGAATGTCCCTTTGAGCCAGCTTCGCCTTCATGTACCCAATAGGGTCATTTCGTCTCAGGAGTGCAAGCTCCTCGTCAGTCATTCGAGACAAAGAGGATTGAGGGAGTTCCACACGTAGGGGAGTCACGTCCATTTCAACCTCCATGGGTTTGTTGGTTGTGTCACCATCCCCTTCATTCGTTTCGTGCTCATGATCTTCTTCATCGTCATCCAAGTCCACCACTTCGATGTCTTATTTTTCGCTGCTATTTGCATTGGACTCTGTCCCAGCAGTCGAACCATCATTGGCATCCTCCTCCTCAGACTCTTCTTCTGCAGATTCTTCGTCTCTTTGGCCAGAATCATCTTTCTCTCCTTCAGCTTGAGTGTCCTTTGGGTCCTCTTGAAGGGTTTCAAGAGGGGACTTTTGAAGAGAAGCTCTTTGCAAATCCTCTGCAGATGTTTGAAGTGGTGTTTCGTTTGTCTCTTTCAGAGGAGGAGAGGTACTTTGATCATCTTGCTGCTCAGAAGTTCCATCCAGAACCGCCATATTGGAGGAACCTTTGTTCTGTACAAGGTTACTGGAATCTCCTTGAGGAGAGGAGTTGAGTGGAGCAGCAGCTTTTGATGGTGAGGTCGAAGTAGTGGAAGCTGGATTTAAGATGTTCTACAAGGAGCAAAAGAATGTTAAAAGCGTTCACCAAGGTAATAAGAAATTATTATTTTCAAAGAGATTTAAAGTTCAATTTACCTGTGGACTCTCGGAGGAGAGGTTGCTAGCTATGCGTTCCAACATTACGTTGGAGGTCGAAGGTGGCATTTTGGATTTGGGTGAGGGAGCAGCATCCCTGGAATCGAGTCCAGAGACACTAGTTGGTACGGTACTTTTCGAAATATCCTTCTTCTGCTTCTTCTTCGAAGCAGTTGGTAAGTTTCCTCCAGCCTTGGGGTCTTCCCCAGTGGTGTTTGATTTTCGCTTCTTTGGAGTAGTAGGAGGAAGTTTGTTGGTCTGAAAAGATTTAAACAAAGAGTTAGATGCAAACCATAAAACATTAGTGAATTCGAAACATCAAGGCTAAATGATTACCTGTGGGGTTGGAACTCTGGGTGTTGTTGCTATTGTTGTTGTTGTTGTTGCAGCAATGGTTGTTGTTTCGGATGGAGTCACATTGTCAGTGGTTTCGATAGAGGCTTGAGAGGCACTCCCTTCTTTCGACTTTGAGGCAGCTGTCTTTATCCTGATGGCTGAAAATCGAAACAATTAAAGCCAAGGTTAAAGATATGGAAAATGAAAAACGTTTGGGATTTTCCCAAGCATTCGCACCTGTGCCTTGATCATATTTAATCGACATGGCAGAAAGGTCGTAACGAAGGTGTCCTGGGAAATCGTGGAGCCAGTGTCGAGCCCATGTCACAGTCTCAGATGGCTTTGGTTTCTTTTGAAGATGTTTGAACATCTCTTTGCAAGTGAACCACCAAGGGTATGGGGGAAACCAAGCCAGAGCCAGTTCTGAGGTAGGTAATCTAGGAAATTTAGGTGGATGCATTTCGAAGTCCAACCTATACCTATCCTCAGGTGACAACCCTGAAGGAAGTTTTAACTTAGAAACTTTTTGTTTGAATTTTTCCTTCAAGGTCTCAGTCGCTTGATGCACAGTGGATTCCAAGCGTGTGGGGTCATAAGTAGTTTCAAAATAATTTTGAAAAGCTTTAATCTCTTTGGCATGAGTAAACATACCTTTCTTGGCTGGTACCTGCACATTGAAGGCATCAATTAGTTTCTGCTGAATTGTAAGAGTATCGAACATATAAGTTTGATAAAACTTGGTCCACCATTCCAGAAACCCCTTAGCTATGAGAAGGGTAGGTTCGAAGGTTATTAGCTCAAACTGGGCAAAGCCTTGGTATTATTCTTGCTGTAATTTTGCTTCTCGTGCCTTGAAAGTTCGCCCAGAGGTAATGGCACTCTCAGTTTGAAATAAGGGTTCAGGAATTAGTTGGCATAAGCCAAACTGTCTCGAAACAAAGTTTGGCTGGTAAGCGAAAAGGAAAATCTGATTCTTGGCAGGAGTTATTCTTGAAGAAATGAGTCTAGGTAGCAAAAAGGCTCTCCATACATCTTGAATCTCCTTGCTCTTGACAACTTCTGAGAGGGCCATGGTGAACCATGAAGGTCCATGAGCCCTCGAAGCAAAAGGCGCCATGGTCTCTTCGAACTTATGCCTCTTAAAGAATATCATGATGTACTTCGAGAATAGGACTTTGAAGTCGTCTTTGTCGTCATTTGGAGTTAATCTTCGCAGCCTAGTGCCTTCGACTATTCTATCAGTTATCTCAGGGTCTTGTTCATCAATGGTGTTGGCAGTTGACAAGGAGGGTTCGAACATGGCATTTAGCCATAGCTGAAGTAACCAAAAAGGGCCAGCCAACAGGATATTCTTGGAGGTATGAGATTTTAGGCTCGAAACAGCTGACCTTAGGCTTTCATAAAGGTCAACTAAGAGCAGTTCACTTAAGCACACTCTTCGATTCTCATGCAAATCCCTAGCTAGAGGAATGAACCTACTGGCTACCTGTAGGGATCTACTGCAGAAAACATATCTTGACAGCCATAGGGTAAGGAAAGCAATGTGTTCTACATCAGATACGCTGTCTCCTTCAGCATGGTAGTGACTGATAAACTTGGAAAAACTTGCTAGTTTGACTTCGAAGTCGATTATACTCGAATGTTCTTCGTTGTCAGGGATATATGTTTCTCCTACTGGCGATAGCCCAGTGATGGCCGCTATGTCAAAGAAGGTAGGGGTAATCATTCCACCAGGGAGATGGAAAGTATTATAGGTACTGTCCCAGAAATAGAGGGACGCGAATAACAAAGGGTGGCTGTAAGTGAAACCAGGCTTCGACAGCTT
This sequence comes from Vicia faba, assembly GCA_948472305.1. NCBI lineage: Eukaryota > Viridiplantae > Streptophyta > Magnoliopsida > Fabales > Fabaceae > Vicia > Vicia faba. Next base: position 1,397,204,450 of record OX451738.1, on the reverse strand, counting down.
AATCAAGTTGTAGATACCTAATTCTTCCCATTGCTGGGATTTCTTAGCTTCTACCTTATTGAACCAATTTTGGTAAGCAGTTTCGGAGGTGGGGCAAGATCGAAACGGTTTAAAATTACTCTTTACATAGTCTAATACGAAAGGGTCCTTAGGAGGAACAGTTGGATTTTCCATGGTGTTTGAGCCAGAAGATTCTATTGCCTTAGGGGCGTCCATTTTGTTAAACAAGGGTTTGAAACTATAGCAAACTGGGAAAATTTTCCTGGTATCTTTTAAAATTTCAAAAACTGTAAGAGGTCCCATTAAAGCTAACCTCTTACCAGCAGCGATGGTAGGAATGAGTACCTGAGATGCATAAAGCATTTCTTTCTCCTTTGAGATCATCTGGGGAGAAAGAATAGATTGACCTTGGTGAGTGATAACTTTACTTTCCATGGTAGTTCCTGCGGTCTTTCCTTTCTTCTTGGAAACCTTTTTGAGTTGGGATGAGGTAGAAGAAGACATTTTTTGAAGAATGTTGAAAGCTTAGGGTTTTTCGATGAGAGAAGAAGGATAAAAGATTCAGAATGTGGAAAGAAAAGAAAAAGACTAAGTTGATGATGTTTTATAATGTGGAAGTTTAAGCATCCACTGAATAAGGTTGTGATACGTGGTACTCATGGGTTGGTGTGATGAAGAGGTGGCATGAAGTTAACATTGGTAGTAAGCGTGATTAAAGATAATCATTGTTTTGTAACTGCACCATACTGTGAAGTGGTTCCAGGCGGTTAAGGAATCTAAAAAGTGTTATGATTGACGTGACTGGAGTCAAATGCATTAAATGTTACGATGATTCGAAGGTCGCATCAAAATCTTGCGTATATGTTTAAAATAAGTATTTCTCAAGAGAGATCGAAATACATATTTTAAAGGGGCATTTTGTTGGCTGAAGATTTTGATAATATTATTGGAAGCCAAACAAATTGGACATTTCGATCGAAATGAAACAAAGCGTCATGTTTCGAAATAGCAGAAGCAGTGTTTCGAATGAGCATATCAAAGCTTGGAGCTTCGAGTGGCAATTATGGGAACATATCTAAAGAAGTCTCGAAATGACAACAAGGTTGTGTCTAAGAAGTGCGTTCGAAGTGAATAAGTGCCAAAACATTTGAAATTCAAATGCAAGCGGGATGTTCGAAGTTTGAAATTTATGTGCTGGAGCATTTGAAGACATGTGGAGACAAGAGAGAGGCATTGTTCTGCATGTTCTGAACGTGGCAGAATCTTATAGCAGGACCGTTATGGTCGAAGTAGTATAAATAGAAGTCTTAGTATTAGGATTTCGTGTGTCATATCTATTGTACAAAAATACTCAGTAAACATTCAAATTACCACATGGCTAGGGAAACGAATGCAAGAGCAATGTACGTATGATAGCACCACATGTTTATGATTTAATGAAAACCCTTTATCATTTCCAGTACTTTCCTTCATCTTTCTGCCAAATACCATTTACAAGTTTTTTCATTTAAAGTCTTTTTATTCGAAATCTTTTCATTGATGCCTTACATTTAAATGTTTTCTTTCCATTTCAAACACTTTACATTTCAGAAAACTGTCATACTTTTCATGCCTTTATCTTCAAGTTTTATCCTTCGAACGCCTATTTTTACTTAAAGTCATTTTACAAATTTCTTGCATTAAACGCTTTCTTCGCATTTCAAATCTTTTACATTAACTGTTTTGTTTTACGTTTCGAGGCCATTTACTTATCTTTTATGCAATTTTACATGTCTTTACAATTAACATTTATTCATGCAATTTAGTTTCGCACACATATATTTTGATTACACCTTTAGATCTTCAAGAGAGAAATCGAAATAAGTCAAACACCTACACAACACTCTAAATACCAGCCATGAATACCAGTTCGATCATGAGAGTTACCCTAATGACCAACAAGTCCTAGGATCAATCTAGTCGATCCTGCGAGTTACCAGAGAAATTGAATAACAGTCAGTAAGTTTATTCGATAGTTTGGAAGACTAACGGTTGTTTACCAGAAATCACTGGAAACAGCAACTTGACCTTGTGAGCCTTGAAACTTGACATGTACGTGCTTGACAATGTGTATGAGCATATGGGACTTGATTGAGCCCTTGAAAACTTCAACTTCCTTGCAAGAACCAAAACCCTAATTTTTCCTGCCTTAGGAGGATGCTTGACTGTGTAGCCCTTGAGTAGACCTTGAACCGTTTGAGGTGATGCTTGGCAAAACTTTGAAGATTATGGGAGGGAAAATTTTGGGGTACAACACTCACTACTCAAGAAAACTTGCTGCGCTTTGGCTTGGGCTGCTCACCGACTGAGACCGTATATGTTGACCCACACTACTTTGTTGATATCTAAGATGGATTCGATCAAGTACATTTTCGAGAAGCCCGCTCTCCCCGGAAGGATAGCAAGGTGGAAAATGATCTTAACCGAGTACGACATCCAATACACAACCCAAAAGGCAATCAAGGTAAGTGTGTTAGTTGATCATTTGGCGTATCAGGCCGTGGACGACTACCAGTCCATGAATTTCGAGTTCCCGAATGAGAATATCATGTTGGTAACCGATTGTGAAGAAACTAGACCGGATGAAGGACCTGAGGAAGGATCCCGATGGTCTATGTATTTTAATGAAGTCTCAAACACACTGGGTAATGGTATTGGTCCCGCTATCATATCTCTCGAGGGTTGTCATACTTTGTTCACTGCCCGATTATGTTTCAGCTGTACCAACAACATGGTGGAGTATGAATCATGTATTATGGGTCTTAGAGCTGCTATTGACCTAAGGATCAAGTTCTTGAGTGTATTCGGGGATTCCACTTTTGTGATAAGTCAGATCAAAGGCGAGTGGGATATGAAGCACCCGAAGCTTATTCCTTACAAAGAGTATGTACTGACACTGCTGCCGCATTTTGAAGAGATCACCTTTGAACATTTCCCACGAGAAGACAATCAGTTAGCGAACGCGTTAGCTATTATGTCATCAATGTTCAAGGTCAGCTGGGACAATGAAGCTCCCTTAATCACTATTGAGAGTTTGGATGAACCGCCATACATCTGTGAGATCGATACTGAGGAGGTAGCCAACAAACCTTGGTTTCATGAGGTGAAAAGGTATCTCGAGGCTCAAGAATACCCCGAGGGGGCATCGGTCAATGACAAGAACTTTTTGAGAAGGTTTGCTGCAAAGTTCTTCCTTATCAATGGAATCCTCTATAAGCGCAATCATGACTCTACCTTACTGCGGTGTGTAGACAAGAGCGAAGTAGAGAGGATCATGGCAGACCTACACGAAGGTACCTTTGGCACTCATTCCAGTGGATATACCATGGCAAAGAAGATCCTACGGGCAGGATACTACTGGTTCACTATAGAAGCCGATTGTTATCAACATTCTCGAACCTGTCAGAAGTGCCAAATCTACGCTGATAAGGTGCATGTACCTCCAGTTCCCTTGAATGTTTTGATGGCTCCCTAGCCCTTTGCAATGTGGGGCATTGACACAATCGATGAGATCAGACCTACCGCGTCCAACGGGCATCGCTTCATCCTAGTGGCCATTGATTACTTTATGAAGTGGGTTGAGGTTACCTCCTTTGCTACGGTTACCAAGAATGTTGTGGCACAGTTCATCAAGAATAACTTGGTTTGTCGTTATGGTATCCCTGAGAGAATCATCACGGACAATGGTACTAATCTCAATAACTCGATGATCACTGATCTCTGTAAACAATTCAAGATTCAACATCACAACTCTTCTCCTTACCTGCCCAAGATGAATGGAGTTGTCGAAGCTGCTAATAAGAATATCAAAAAGATCATACAAAAGATGACGGTGACATACAAAGACTGGAACGAGATGTTACCATTTGCTCTTCATGGGTACCGTACTTCAGCACGTACGTCGACATGGGCAACACCTTATTCTCTGGTATATGGCATGAAGGTTGTCCTACCCATAGAGGTCCAGATCCCTTCTCTATGGATTATGAAGGATGAGGGTTTGAGCGAAGAGGATTGGATCCAGACTCGACTTGATCAATTGAACTTAATCAACGAGAAAAGACATACTGTTGTCTGCCATGGTCAAATGTATCTGAAACGGATGATCAAGGCCTTCAACAAGAAAGTAAAACAACAAGTGTATCAAGTAGGGGATCTGGTAGTCAAGCGCATTATACTGCCGCAAGATGATCCCAGGGGCAAATTGACTCCCACCAATGAGGGACCATTTGTAGTCAAGAACATATTTTCCGGTGGGGCAATGATTCTGACCACCATGGATGGTGACGACCTTCCACACCCTGTCAATGCAGACATAGTGAAAAGATACTACGCATAACAAAGACCCGCTAGGTTGACATACCTAAGCAAAAATAAGGGCATCCCGGCGAACCAAAAGGGTTCGGGCAAAAATTAGGGATAAAAATAAAAAAATCTGTACACCCAGCAAGTCGAAAACCCGAAAGGGCGGCTTGGGGAAAAAAGGGTATCCCGGTGGACTGAAAACCCGAAAGGACGGTCCAGGAAAAAGTTAGGGATTAAAGTGTATCAATGTCCCATTGGATCACCTTGTGATCAGGCTTCAGTAATTAGATATCAAGCTCTAACAGTACCGATCAATCCAGTCAGCGTCGGACCAGCAACAAAGTGATGAGATTCTCGAAGACATAGGGGCAATAGCAGAGTTGAAACCCAATGGGATCATTACACATAGCTATGTTTCTTTTTGTACACAATTTCTATAACAATTTCCAACTTTACGACGATGTTCTCTTACTAGTGCGCCAACCTCCTTGTAAAAAAAAAGCCTGTTATAGGCAAAATTCAAATCAATACAAAGCGTCTTTTGAGTACAAAACTCTGTGTTTGTCTTTCCTTTTTCTGTTTTGTTGTAAAAAAACGTACAATGTTTTATTCTTGATATATGCATTTGAATATGATTATTGTTCACAAATATCTGCATATAAAATGAAAAGACAGTTACTAAGAACTCAAAGAAACTGGTACAAAACCTAAATACCGACATTTACCCTGTCCTTCATGGTACAAGGGGCAGAGACAATTGGAAGCAAAGTCACTATCACGTATAAGCCAGTGATACCTATACTCCCTGCAGAGCCAAGACAACTAAGGTCCGACCTCCGTATCCCCAAGAAGGAATTCCTTCCCCAGCAGGTTCCTTCAGAAAGTTGATATCTATATTCCCCAGCTGAGCTTTATAATCATAAACAGATTATAAAGCCATCTCCCGAGCAGAGTTTATTTCTCTTACAACAGAAGCTCAATCTCCAACAAAGCTCTTCTCTCCAGTAATGGAAGTTCATCCCCAGCTCAGGTTATTTTTCCAGATCAACAGATATTCCAACAGAGTATCTCTCTTCCCCATAGAGTCATTCCCCCGCAGGGTTATTCTCAGACAGAGTCTCTCCTGGCAGAATATTCTCGAGCAAAATGGATGTAAATCCCCAGCTAATCATCTTCGGTCACTATCCGCAGCAGAAACGAAGAACTCAACTCCTTATACTCTCCAACAGCAGTCCAAGATTTATTTTCCCCAACTAGAGAATATCACAATAGCATTGCATATCCATACATCATGGCATGTGCATTCATATTATACAACACAATCTCATTTATTTTGAGAACATCATTACTCAATACATTTCATACATCATGACATTACATACGACTAACTCTTTACCTTTCAGGGAAAGATGCAATCAAGTTCTCACGAGTTCTCTCTAGTTCAGTCAAACCGACACCAAGGTTTCTATTCCAGTTGAAGATATTCCAACACTTTTTATGGTTCAGTTAAACCGACACTAAGGTTTCTATTCTAGTTGAAGATGTTATAAGACTTTCGTTTGGGTCAGCCGAATCGCCACTAAGATTCCCCTGATTTCTATGCCAGTCAAAGTTAATTCGAGACCTCTCCCGGGATCAGTCAAATCAATACTAAGATTTCTCCCCCAGTTGAAGTTCTCATAAATTTCCTCTGGTTCAGTCAAACCGACACTAAGATTTCTATTCTAGTTGAAGATGTTTTAAGACTTTCGTCTGGGTCATCTGAATCGCCGCTAAGATTCCCCTGATTTCTATTCCAGTCAAAGTTAATCTGAGACCTCTCCCGGGATCAGTCAAATCGATACTAAGATTTCTCTCCCAGTTGAAGTTCTCACAAAATACTACGAAGCCTGGAATCGACCAGATAGTGGTATATCTCAAATTCAAGCTATAAAACCTGGAAACTGACCGTATAATATCTTGATTTCTCCAAATACTATGAAGCCTAGAATCGACCAGATAATGGTATAAGACACCGTGAAGCCTGGCGCATGACCAAATAATGGTATAAGACGTTGTGAAGACTGAAGCACGACCAGATAGCGGTAAGAGACACTGTGAAACCTGGAGCATGACTAGATAACAGTATGAGGTACTGTGAAGCTTGGAATTCTACCAAATAACAGTTTACTCGGCCAATTACTATAAAGCCTGGAAACAATCGGATGTTAGTATGCCTTAAATTTAAGTCGAAACCCGGATGCGACCGGATAACCACTTGATTCCTTCTGAAGCCTGGAGCACGACCAGATAACGGTTTTTGAGATTGCAAAGCCTGGAGTACGACCAGATAGTAAGTTTAATCTCATCTCCCCAATAAGACACTGTAAAACCTGGAGCACGACCAAATAACAGTTGATCTTATTATCCTCAACAAATCACTGTAAAGCCTGGAGTACGACCAGATAACAATTCACTTTCACCTCCTCGACTAAGAGATGATTCCCCAGTAGAGTAACAGACAACTTAAGCTCCTAAAATTCTATTTCTCCCAAGACAGAGACCAATATTCCTCAGCAGATTCCTCCTTAACGACAGGAACAGGAATTATCATCAAAGGAATATCTCGGGAAATCAACATCCTTTAGATGGCATCTTTAAGCCCATCTCTGACGGTTCTCTGTCATATCTTCTGGATGGAATCTTTAAGCCCATCTCCAGTGACCTTTCGTCATCTCCTCCAAATGGCATCTGTAAGCCCATTCCCGATACTACCTACGCAGTCCAGCACCATCTCAGACGAGTGCAAATTTCTGGGCACTCTAGTGTTCAATCATCTTCCACCTTCAGATTACGAAAGGCAGACAAGCCAATCTACATCCACAGGTTTAAGAAGATTGAACAGGGGAAGCTGTTGTACCCCAAAATTTTCCCTCTCATTTTACTCAACACATGCCCATTGAGGTCCTCAGCTTGCTCAAGGATGACCAAGAGTTGACCAGACAAACTCTCTCCTAAGGCAATGTACCTCAAACTAGGGTTTCCATTTTCATCAAGATGTGTGAACTTCAAAAGTCCCAAATGCTTTCCAGGGTCCTAATATGTTATCAAGATCATCCATGTAAAGTTTCATGCCCTGCACAAGAAGTTTGCTCAGTCAATTGCCCAGATGCCTGAAAATCAACTATACTAGGTCAAAAGTCAACTGTGGTCCACATACAGTCAAACTTCAAGATTTTTTGTCAACATCAACATTTTGAAGTGATATCCATAATTATATTAAGGGTTGACCATGAATCCTCAAGGAATGCCCCAAATTCATCAAAACCCAAAAGTTGCTAAATTAGGGTTTTTGAGGAAAAGTCAACCAAATTTTGACCAAGCATAACTTCTTCATACTTTATCAGAAATTTTCCATACAAATCTCATTTTGAAGACGATGCAATTCCCTACAATTCATCTTCAGCCCACAAGTTCAAAATATGCACTCATCAAAAGATATGAATTTCTACATTATAGGTCCTTTTGAAAAGTCAACAAAAACACCTTTTGGGTCAAAGCTTCTTACATGAACATGGAAGCCCCAATTGAGGTGAAACAAAAAGGGTTGTTTATAGGACATCCTAATATTTCTAAAAAGTCCAAGAACACCTATCTAGGGTTAAAATTGGAGGAGATATGCCTTGTCAAAGTTGACCATTTTTGCAAAATTGCCAAAAGTCAAATGTGCTTAAAAATACATTTTTGTCAAATGGGCCTAGCATTTCATGATTGCATCTTTCTTGTGACATGGTCCACGACCCAAATCAGCATCTACACTTTATTTTCTTCATTATTTATTTTATTTTGATTTTTTATTATTTAAAATTCAAATTAAATCAAATAAATTGCAAAAAATACAAAAGATTAATTTTTGACCTGATTTTTTGTAGGAATCAAATCAAATTAGGCTGACAAATCATATCCAAATCGTGAAAGGAAAATTGAATCAAAATTGGCAGGATTATGTTTTTTTTTTTGGAAACATATAATACAAGGATAAAATCAAATCCAATCTCCTTAACTCACCAAGATACAATGCATTTTTGTTAACCTAATTTGTTCTAATATATATACTGAACAAGAACAATGCGCAAGAAGAAGGATTTGCTGGCGTGAGAACCCCAAACAAAACTCAAAATTCTGGACAAAAGTGGTGAATCGGTTTCAAGCTTGGAGAGAAATTCAAAGCATTCCAACACTCTCAATCGTTTCCTGGACCTTCCCAGAAGCTAACACGATCGTTTGCAAGCTTCCACAAGCCCAGAATCACGAGCTATAGACCCACGGTTTGCTCATATAATCTTGAATTTGATTTTACAACTTACGCATGATTTATTACTTTTAAGCATAGCATTGTGTTTGTAACATCATTTGGAACGTTTTGGTTCAACCAATTTTACGTTTGGACGCTTGTATGCGTATTTGCCATTATTAGGGTTTGTTCTTGCATTTTAGGGTTTGTTCTTGCATTATGGAGGAATGATCATTTATTGTGCACCTTTGTTGTATCAGTGGTTTATTTCTCACTTGCCTAGATCTGATGCTTTCTGGGATGTCATGAAAGAACCTCATTAGGCTCCGAAGATTTTGACCCTCACTCATTCAGATATTGTTTGGTATCATCAGGCTTACCATGATGTAGAGATTGTCGATAGTTGTGGTAGTTTCCCCAATGCACCTCTTCTTGGTACAAAAGGAGGAATTAACTACAACCCTGTTCTTATAAGACGACAACTTGGATATCTGATGAGGGATAAGCCAAATAGTATTCATTTAAGTGGTTTCTTACTTAAAGATAGGGAAGTTCATAAGGAATCTAAGGAGTATATTACAAAGGTTGGCGTCATATTCAGAGGAAGGGTAGAAAGGACTTGGGACCTAGAGGGGCCGTTTCTTTAGAGCCTTATCTTCAGTGGGTACAAGCAAGAGCCATCCAGTTGAAGATCATGTATTCCCGTGAAGCACCCATGCCTGATATGTTTGTGAAGGATACTCCTCCCCTATTAGATGATTTTGAAGAGCTTCAGCTTTCTTTAGTCAGGATACAACAGGAAAAGGAAGCTTGGAAGAATAAGTGTAAGACTTTAGAGGTTTCTTACCAAGAAGACCCAAAGGAGAAATATGATCTGATCGAGATTCTTGAGAGTCGTGTTGTAGAGGTGATGGAGAGGCAAGAGGATTTATTTTCCTCTAGGGCTCAGTCCAGACCTAGTTGCTCACTTCCCGACTCTGGTGATTGGAAAGAGGTTGCCGACGGGTATGCAGAAGAGAACAAGTGGTTGAAGGCTCAAATTGCAGGACTCACGGGGAAGCATTAGTGTGTATAGTGATCTTCATCAACTTTGTTTTCTTAGGATATTATATTTTTATCTCATCTTGCACTTTGATTATTGAAACTTGTACTAAAAAGTTGTAATCCATTTAAAAATTATTATAATGACATTTTCAGTATTTCAAATGTGTTAGTACTTTGATATTTGCAAATTGTCTATAAATCTTTGAGTTCCTTGAAATAATAATAAAATAAATCATATACATTGCATATCATGCATCATATTGTACATACTTCTTGCATTTCTGTTCATATCCAGGTGTCTTACTGAGCTTCTTTACTCCATTCAGCAAGTTGTCTCATCAGTATAATACTTGGGCCAATTTCAGAAGGAAGATGGATAATCTAGAAGAAGAGAATCACGAGCTGCGCGAGGAAGTTTCTGTTCTGAAGGCCGGTATGGACAATCTAACTGCTCTGATGGAATCTTTGGTGGATACTATGAATCAGCCACCACTTGCTCAACCTCAACAGACAACGGTTGCTTCCGAAGCTCTGACAGTTCCTGTTTCTGCTACTCTAACTGTTGTTGTTAAAAATCACATGCCTCAGGGATATCCGTGGGGAATGCCAGAGAACTTCATTCCAGAAGGTTATAATCAAGATGATTAAGTTGCTCCATGTGCTCAAGATGTTGCGGCTCCTGCACCTTCTGTAGTGCATATTACCCTTGTCTATATAAATGATATTCACTATTCTGCAACTCCCTCGGTAAATGTTATGACATTTGTTAATGATGAAGTGTATCTCTCTATTCCTCCACCAAGTGAAAGCTTGGGTGTCTATGATCGAATGGACAATTTTCAGAACCAGTTTGATAAGATGCAGAAAGAGTTGAAGGCCCTCAGAGGAAAATAACTGTTTGGATAGAATGTGAATGATCTGTGTTTGGTTCCAAATGTAAAAATACCAGCAAAGTTCAAAGTACCGGAATTCAAGAAGTACAAGGGAAACACTTGCCCTCGTGCTCACATAGTGATGTATGTGAGAATAATGTCTACTCATACCAATGATCAACGCTTGTTGATTCATTTCTTTCCAGATAGTTTGACTGGTGCAACGTTGAAATGGTATATGAGCCTGGATAGTGCCAGCATTCCCTATTTCAATGACTTGGGTGAAGCACTTATTAGACAGTACAAATACAATGTGGACATGGAGCCTGACCGTGATTAACTCAGGGCCATGGTCTAGAAGGACAAGGAGCCATTTAAAGAATATGCACAGAGATGGCGTAAAGTAGCCGCCCAGGTTATTCCTCCAATGGAAGAAAATGAAATGACGAAGATTTTTCTGAAGACTCTTGGTGCATTCTATTATGAGAGAATGGTGACGAGTGCATCCAATGATTTTACCAAGATGGTAGGAATGGGCATCCGTTTGGAGGAAGCTGTAAGAGAAGGTCGTTTAACTCAAAGTGAAAATTCTGGCAATTTGAAGAAACCATCAGACAGGTTTGCTAAAAAGAAAGAAGGAGAGACAAATGTTGTTATTCAAGAGAGAAGGGTTAATCATCCTAGAAGAAGTCATTAGCGCCATCAACAAATTGCCTCAGTAACTCCAGTTATTAATACAGCTCCGACTACAGTCGCTTATTAAAGACCAGCCCCTCAAGGAAATCAAGGGCAGAATAAGAGGAGAGAGCCTTTTGACTCTATCCCTATGAGTTATGTAGAGTTACTCCCAGCATTGATCTTGAAAAAGTTGGCCCAGACTAGGCCACCTATGATACGGTGGCAGAACCGACTATTGTACTGGTTTTGCATTTGTTTTTGCAAATGTTCGAAAAAGCATTTGGGTTAGAAAAACATCAAAAGAAAATCCACGTCTACGTCCACACACGTGTCTACTCCTGCGTCTACAATACAAATTCTATTCACATGTCCATGTCTACGCCCGCGCTTACAACAAAAAAATTACGCATATGCCAACACCTACGCCTACACCTATGCTTGCACTCACAATATAAAAATTTATACATATCTACTCCTACGTCTACGCGTCCATACACAAAGTCTACCTCCATATACATGTCAACGCTTACGCCTGTACTTACAACATAAAAATCTACCCATATGCCAATACATACGCCTACGTCTACGCTCGCGCTTACAATACAACAAACTCAATGTTTAAAATTTTTCTAACACTTTTCATCGCATTCAAATCAAATTTAACAATGCTACAATGACACAACTTACAATGCTAGGGGATTGCTAACTCTAAGCCAATGGTCTAAAGGGGAGAATTCCAGAAATGGTCTTCATAACATTTCAAGGCATATGCACATCTTACACGTATTTCATACATACATTTTGCATATCCAAAGCATACATACACTATACATTTCAACATTTAATACACATATACTCAGAGTTCAACACATCAAACATCATACATTTTGCATACATCCAAACATATCAATATCAGACATCGTACGCAAGTATCATATAGCAAACAAACAGTCTCACCGTCGATTTAACTATCTAAGGGTCAACCAACAAAACACTTCTCCTACGATTCAACCCGTCACCTAAGTCTTCATGCCGTGACACGTTCAGCCCATCACCTAAGTCTTCCTGCAGTGATGAGTTCCTTACAAACCCAGGTCACCGCCTTAGACATCATGCAGCGATGCTCGAGAACCAAATTTAGCTTATCGCCACAGACTCCACGCAACGATTTGCGAACCTAACCCATTGCCTCAGACTTCATGCAGCAATGTGTTTCTTTATTCCACGACACATGCCATCGCCTAAGACTTCATATTGCAATGTCCGAAAACCAAATCTGGCTTAACGCCTCATACTTCACGCATTGATTTGAAAACCTAACCCATTGCCTAAGTCTTTATGAAGCAGTGTGTTCCATTATTCAACAACACTGATCATCGCCTCAGACTACATGCAACGATGCTCGAAAACAAAATCTATCCTATCGCCTCAGACTTCACACAGCGATTTGTAAACCTAACCCATTGCCTCAGACTCCATGCAACAATGTGTTTCTTTATTCCACGACACAGGACATCGCCTAAGACTTCATGCAGTGATATCCGAAAACTAAATCTGGCTTATCGCCTCATACTTCACACAACAATTTGCGAACCTAACCCATTTCTTAAGTCTTTATGTAGCAGTGCGTTCCATTATTCTGCGACACTGATCATCGCCCCAGACTTCATGCAACGATGCTTGAAAACAAAATATAGCCTATCGCCTCATACTTCATGCAAGGATTTGCAAACCTTACCCATTTCCTAAGTCTTTATGCAGCAGTGCGTTCCCTTATTCCACGACACAAATAATCGCCTTAGACTTCATGCAACGATGCTAGAAAACAAAACCTATCTTATCACCTCAGACTTCACGCAACGATTTACGAACTTAACACATTGCCTAAGTCTTTATGCAGCAGTGCGTTCCCTTATTCCATGACACATGCCATCGCCTAAGACTTTATGCAGTGACGCTCGAAGAAAAAATTTAGCTTATCGCCTTAGACATCATGCAGCGATTTGAGAACCTAACTCATTACCTCAGACTTCATGAAGCAATGTGTTTGTTTATTCCATAACACAGATCATCGCCTCAGACTTCATGCAGCGATGCTCGAAAGAAAACAAAAATCTAGCCTATCGCCTTAGACGTCATGCAGCAATTCGTGAACATAACCCATGGCCTCAGTCTTTAAGCAGTCATGCGTCATCAATTATTGTTGTATTCATCCTCCAAATGTGTGATTAATCAAAACCAAACCAAGACATACAAATTTGGCTCTTAAGCTCAAAACCATCTGCCTCGTTATCAAACTCTGGTAAGTGATACATCACCAGCTTTGCCTACTTCCTTGAGATTCGTAAGGGTATGCTATATCAGTGTAATCTTATTTTATCGGACAAAATTTGGGGTATTCCAAGAATTCAATAAACTCCCAATCAGAATGTGCAAGACTCGCGTTTTCTCACGCTATTCGATTGGAAGATAATTGAATAGGGGCAGCTCTTATACCCAAATTTTTCCTACTTCAATGATTTTATTTTCGAGATTAAAATAGAAGAAATATTTAATTAAAGATGGTACAGCAGTATCTGATGGTCTATCTTTATCCGACTAGGGGGTGTATTTAAATTCAGCAAGCGGGGCTTTCTAAATCAGAAAGACTCGTGTATCCGTGAATCCATTTGCGGCGCATGTTGGCCATTGGCCCATACGATTCGTAAATGTAAATTATTCAAATAACTATTAAGTTCTTAATTATTAAACAATTGTTATTAGTAAAAGAGGGGTTGAAATTAAACTAAGCCCATTTAAGTGTTATTTACTGTTAGTAAAAAGGGGGTGCTTATCAAATTAACTAAGCCCATTAAGTTTCTCTAGTTGGACCATCTAACATTTTTGAAAAAGGTGTTAAAACTTTTGTTATCATTTTACTAAAAAATATGTTCTTTATTAAAGAGGACGTTATAGTAGTACTGTTAAACTGTCTAATATTATAATAATCTTTTACTAAAATATTTTTAGTAAAAATTATTTATATTATTTATTAAGAGACTTTGTTTATAAGATCTACTTATTTATTGAAGGTTTTTGTTTAAAAAACGACTAGCTTTGACCTAGGGGAAAGGAAGGCCAATTGGGCCTAGTTGTACAAAAAAACGCTTGCTGTAATACAAAATATTGTTGCTGGATAAAACAAATGTTGGGCCCAATAATGAAAACTAACATTGTACCAATCATAACAGTATTTGCACATGTTTTCCTCAACGAACACATACTGTTCAAATCAAATTGCAACCAAATCTGAAAATCTGAATCAAATCTTACTAAAAATAATGTAGAAATCTTTTATGAAGAACGAACTAAATCAAACTCAATGAAATCTGGAAATCTTTATTACAGCAAATCAAACTTTATAATAAATCTAAATCAATATTATAGAATCAATCAAAAATTACAAATCTTAATCAAATGCAATCTAAATCTATTACATTTACAAGCGAAATCAATTACAGCAAGAATTATAATCCCTAATTGTTCATAATCCCTAAATCTAAGCTAACCCTAAGAAACCCTAATTCGCTTCAAGCCCTATAAATAAATGTTGTACCCCAAAATTTGCCCTCTCATTTTACTCAACACATGCCTATTGAGGTCCTCAACTTGCTCAAGGATGGCCAAGAGTTGACCAGACAAACCAAACTCTCTCATAAGGCAATGTACCTCGTGTGAACTTCAAAATTCCCAAATGCTTTCCATGGTCCTAATATGTTATCAATATCATTCATGTCAAGTTTCATGCCTTCCACAAGAAGTTTGCTCAGTCAATTGCCCAGATGCCTGAAAATTAACTATATTAGGTCAAAAGTCAACTGTGGCCCACATACAGTCAAACTTCAAGATTTTTGGTCAACATAAACATTTTTAAGTGATATCCATCATTTGATCAAGGGTTGACCATGATTCCTCAAGGAATGCCCCAAATTCATCAAAACCCAAAAGTTGCTAAATTAGGGTTTCTCAAGAAAAGTCAACCAAACTTTGACCAAGCATAACTTCTTCATACTTTATCAGAAAATTTCCATCCAAAGCTCATTTTGAAGAGGATGAAATTCCCTACAATTCATCTGCATTACACAAGTTCAAAATATGAACTCATCAAAATATATGAATTTCTACATTATAGGTGCTTTTGAAAAGTCAACAAAAACACCTTTTGGGTCAAAGCTTCTTACATGAACATGGAAGACCCAATTGAGATGAAACAAAAAGGGTTGTTTAGAGGATATCCTAAGATTTCTAAAAAGTCACAAAACACCTCTCTAGGGTTAAAATTGGAGGAGATATGCCTTGTCAAAGTTGACCATTTTTGCAAAATTGCCAAAAGTCAAATGTGCTCAAAAATACATTTTTTGTCAAATGGGCCAAGCATTTCATGATTGCATCTTGCTTGTGACATGGTCCACGACCCAAATCAGCATCTACACTTTATTTTCTTCATTATTTATTTTATTTTGATTTTTTATTATTTAAAATTCAAATTAAATCAAATAAATTGCAAAAAATACAAAAGATTGATTTTTGATCTGATTTTTTGTAGGAATCAAGTCTAATTAGGCTGACAAATCATATCCAAATCGTGCAAGGAAAATTGAATCAAAATTGGCATGATTATGTTTGTTTTGGAAACATATAATACCAGGATAAAATCAAATCCAATCTCCTTAATTCACCAAGATACAATGCGTTTTTGTTAAACTAATTTGTTCTAATATATATACTGAACAAGAACAATGCACAAGAAGAAGGATTTGCAGGCGTGAGAACCCCAAACAAAACTCAAAATTCTGGACAAAAGTGGTGAATCGGTTTCAAGCTTAGAGGGAAATTCAAAGCATTCCAACACTCTCAATCGTTTCCTGGACCTTCCCAGAAGCTAACATGATCGTTTGCAAGCTTCCACAAGCCCAGAATCGCAAGCTTTAGACCCACAGTTGCTCATATAATCTTGAATTTGATTTTACAATTTACGTATGATTAATTACTTTTAAGCATAACATTGTGTTTGTGTCATCATTTGGAACGTTTTGGTTCAACCAATTTTGCGTTTGGACGCCTGTATGCGTATTTTCCATTATTAGGATTTGTTCTTTCGTTTTAGGGTTTTGTCATACAGGTTAAATTGGCCCAGGAAAAGGGTACAATCGTACTCGTGAGGTCAAAACAAATTGATTTGTGGTCTTACATTTCATTTATATTGCGTGCTATTGATTTTTGAAGTTTCCAGGGTTTTAGTTATGGAAGCCTGTCCGTAGGTAAAAGTAAGGGACCTAAGACGACGGACAGGGAAGAAGACAGTGATTTGTCACCACCCCATTGATCCATTTGAAATTTGGCGCGCGTTTTTATTTTATTCAGATTAGAAACTTTGTTTTATATATTATTCATTGTTTCTATTATTATCACAAATAAGAACATGTGGTCCAGTGGCAAAGGCGCACATTGGTAAGCGAAAGGACTTGGGTTCGATCCAAGGTCCCAGCGTTTTATTATTTTCCTAAGGTTTACATGCAAATTCTGTACCCTATGCTTCCAGGAGTCCACCATGCACCACACCATCCAACCAATGGATTCATGATCAATCCAGATCCAACGCCTAAACGCTCAGGGTATACCATGGACATCAGGAAGAGCATCACATGGAATCTAACGTAAGGACTGGGCTGAACAAGAATTGGGCTTGCAAATTCAGACATACATCCCCCTTTTTCAGCAATACAGACCCATTCTTTTCATTTCTATTTTATTTTTCTTATTTTAATTATTTCATTAATAATTTCCTTTTTTACAAAATAACATAGAAATCATTTTTTATTTAATCAAAAAATCATAAAAACATTAAAAATCATTTTTTTCATAAAAATATTTTATTTCCTTAATTAATTAGATTAATTTAATTTAGGGAAATTTAATTCCTTTTTTATATAATTTAAATTAATTAGAAGTTAGGGTTTTAATTTTGTACATAACCTAATTATTATTTTTTCTCAAAAAACCAACTTAAATATTTTTTCAATTATATTTTTAGGTTTCTTAATTCATTCTCGCATTTAATTCGCCGCACATATTTTAATTCTTTTTTCTATTATTGTATCTGCTTCGGGTTGTAATAGATTTAATTAGGGTTTTAAGTTTCTGCATCTTTATTTACAGTCAAGATAACTATGTATCTGCGAAAGCCTTGTAATAGCTAGGACATTAAACTTTCCCGCATTTTAATTTTCGCAAACTATAAACTTCTTAGATGTATGTTAATAGGATTGTATGAAAAGAAAAATAAAATTAAAATAGTAGATCATCTTAATTGTGCAAAGATTAGATAACTGAAATCAAACACATGCACATGCTCACTCCCAGGGTTTGCCTCACTTGGTTGCCTCGGAAATAATGGTCGTGTCTCTCGAACGTAGGGATACCTTAGCAATGACCCGCGATTCAAAGTCGTCATAAAGATTATAGTCCCTACTTGTCCCTCGAGTTGCCTACGAATTGATCTTATGACGGTAGTCCCTTTGAAACACTAAGGTATCCTTATTTGTTGCCTCCAGAGACCATTTCGTCCCTTCGAACGTCCCTTTAAAACTCCAACTACGGTGCTACCTATTCCTTAATAATAGGATAGCGCTGTCTAAAGGAAAACAAACAGTCTTTTTCGAGTAGGTAGATTAGTTCCTAGGTACTTGCTCAAACAAACAAACTTTTTCACACCAAACACTTTTCAAACAAATTATTCAAAAACAACTTCGTAACTCTCTTGAGGACATAAACAAGGGTTAAAACGAAGTAAAACAAAACTTTTCAAAACAAGCACATACAAGCAGTTTTCAAAATGAGCAAGTACCTAAGAGCCCATGGAAAACCATGGATAAAAAGGGTACTAACACCTTCCCTTTCTATAATCTACCCCCCATACTCAGAAACATTCTCGAAAAAGGTTTTTTCTGTTCTTTTTCCTTTTCCTTTTTGGATAAAATAAAAGTCGGTGGCGACTCTTGCTTACCGTGACTTTTTGCGAACAAAAAACGCAAACCAATATTAATAGTCGGTTCTGCAACCGTATCACAATACAGTACAAAATTAACAGAACTGGGGGGACAAATGTACAGAAAGTGAGAAGAATACTGGAACAGGGAAGAACAGAGCCGTGAAGAAGAATTAGAAGAATATGAAGGACCAACCTCTGGTTGTTGAAGAAGAAGCAAAGGACAGTTAGGGTTTCAACATCTGAAACCCTAACCGCGTGAACCGCGACCGTTGACAACATCACCATACACCGCCTCTACTCCGTTCGCGAACATCACCTAGAACCTACAAATCAGGAGAGACGGTTAGCACCGAAATAAAAAAAGCTCATAAATCAGAGACAGATACTCGCGAAAGGGTAATTAGACTTAGCTCATTTTTGTTGTTTTCGTTGTTGTTTTTTTTGTATTGGGGTGCTGGGTCGGATTCATGTTGGGGTTTTGGTAGAGTCGTCGCTGGTAATTTGGACGCTAGGGTTTGAAGGTTAGGGATTGCTGGGTAAACAAGAGAGAAAGATTGAGTTTGCTGTAAAAAAAACAATATGTAATTCGTATGAATCCCGTACATGCTTGCACATCATGCTTAGCATACTCCTACATTCTTATCCATATGATTGTAATTGGACGGCCGATAGGCCAAGTCCTACCTTAACCTCGTACTCCCTCACTCACATGATCAGCCCAACCCTTTCCTTACGTCAAATTTGGGCCTAGCCCACATCTTCTCGCACCACCCTTTTTCCATAATTACTGAATTCCATAAAAAATTACACCCCCTGTTCAAAAAACATATCTGGGCCATCCCAGCATAGCCTTTCAGCACCCCTTGGTTTTACTTAATAACTAGGATTACACCCCCTTGAGTTTAATTAAATTATATTCTTTCTACATTTCACCTATTCTTTATATAATTTTTTTAATATTACTATAATTATTTATTTCTTTTATAATAATAATTATTAATATTATTTATTATTATTTATTATTATTTATTATATGTAAATATTATTATTTATTATCATCTAAATTATTTTTATTTCGAAACTCATGCATATATTTTCTATATTTGCATTAAATATTTCTTAAATCATGCATTAACAAGATTTTTTGCAATTAATACGATTAAAAAAACACTCAACAAACAACAAACTATTTTTCTCAATCAACTAATTTAATCAACTGTTTTTTGCAAAAGGGTTTCAAACAGATTTTGACTAATCACGCATTTAGCCAAAATCTCCGCAATCACTACTCCCGGCCAAAATACGAGGTGATTCAAAATACGATTGCAACCCCTAAAAAACACCAACCATGCGAACTACGAATTGGGAATCTGATTCTTCATAAGAGGATACGTAGGCATACGATCAAAAATCGTAGCGAGTTCCCCTATTAAAAATTAAAATCCATCTTCCCTTATAAAAAATTAAACCCTTTCCCCTAATAGAATTTAAATCCTCTTTCCCCAACTCAAACCTAAAACCTAGTATCCTTGTGAACAAGGTAGATGAAAGGTGCTTAACACCTTCCTTTCATCTAAAGAAGTCTGAAATCTAGAATCTCTGTCTGCGAATTAGGGTTTTCTGTTAGATTCCCTTCCCCTAGGATAAAAACAAATAGTGGAGACTCTGATCAAAAAACCAGTCGCAACAGTTAGCACCCTTTCTATCCGTTGTTTTCTATGGGCTCTTAGATGCTTAACTCATTTTAAAATACCTTGTGCTTTATGTGTTTTTGAAAAAGTATTTTTGAAATGCCAATTGTAAGGCAACTTGCTTTATGATAACTCTTGTATCAATCTTCAAGAGTGTTGATAAAGCATTATGAAAATGTTTTTGAAAGTTGTTTTGTGTAAGTGTAAAAATTTGTTTTGAGCATAGAATCTAAGAACCATCTACTTTACTCGAAAGGATTTTTCTTTTCCTCTTTTCCTTTAGACAGTGCTATCCTACTATTAATGAGTAGGTAGCCCTAGTCGTTGGATGTTTTGAGGGACATTCGAAGGGACGTTTATAGTCACAAAGACAACTAGGCAAGAAACCTTAGTAACTACCCTAGGTTTTTAAGATCATTTTTACCTAGGCAACTTCGAGAGGGTCATCGAGGGACTTATGATCTTTAAACCGGAGGGTAGCCACTATAATCTCTCACGTTTCGAGAGTTGTGACTATTTTTCAAAGGCAACCGAAGTGGGGTACCCTGGAGGTGCGCATGTGCAATTGTATTGTTTTCAGTTATTTATCTTTTTGCATTTAGGTTTGCTAGAGTTTTGTTTTATTCTTGCCACACAATCCTAGTTAGCATGCATCTAAGCAATTAATAGTTGTTAGAAACTAAAAGTGCGGAAATGTAAATCTAGCTATTACAAGGCTTCGGGGAGGGGGATTATTTACATGTCCAAAATCGGGAATACAACAGAAAAAATAAAAGTCCTACTTTAAACTATTACAACCAGGAAGAAGGTACAATAATATGAAAAATAGAATGCGGAAGATAATATTACGCGCGAAATGAAAATAACATCTAAAACCTAAAAAGGAAAAATATATTTGTTTGTTTTTTATCATGGAAAGAAATTTAATTTAAAATCCTAAGTCTATTTATTTTTAAATTAAGAAAAGGGTTAAAATAATTAATCAATTAATTTACAAAATTAATTATTTGAGAAAATACTAACCTAATATTTTTTGTGATTTTTTAATCTGATTTTACAATGTTATGAAAAAAATAAAACAATTAAAATCAAATAAATAAAACAAAATAAAAAAAGTAAATGGGCCAGGATAGTAAAAGTAACAGGGGGTAAGTTTAAAAAATGCAGGCCCAGATCAAGAAGAGGCCCATGTTGCCTTTCGATCCAATGAGAGAGGTTGTCCTTCGATCTAATGGGGGAGGCTGTCTTTTAATCCAATGAGGGAGATTGTCCTTCGATCCAATGGGGGAGGATTGCTTTTGATAAAATGAGGGAGGTTGTTGAAAGTGTATGGTGGACTGCACGTTGAGGGTACTGGATCTGGATTAATGGGATCTACTGGTGTTGACCATGTGGTGCATGGTGTGCACATTAGACTTGCAAGCATGGGAACTGGAATACAATTGTTAGAAAAAGCAATATGCATGACCTGGGTGTCGAACCCAGGTCCTTCCCCTTAATTTGAACCCCCACCTAATTCGAACCCCTGAGTCCAAATCTGAAGCTATTTTATCCTGAAACATCATGAATCCTGAGATTCGAAGGAACCAATTTGAAATTCCCAAGCAATGGCATTTTGTTTTTTGGGCACTGAAACTCACATGAATTACGTCAACGTTCATAAATAATGACAATAACATGAATATTCAATCGAAAGAGATTTAAATTAAAGGTTAAACGATTTTGAGATCCAAAATTTTTACCAAACGGAAGGATCGAATGAGCGTGTTTCTGGGTGCATTTGAATTGCTTAAGGCCCGAGAATCACTCCTAGGACCTTTAGGGGGTGAATAGTGGACTTGGTTTGGACTGAGGAAGCTTACACTATGCTTTTCGATTTTGACAACTTTGATGTATTTCTTTGTGATTTTTGGTACAATCTCCTGTGTAGGTAATCTCTCCTGTATTTATAGGGGTGTGGTGGTGAATGAAAATAACATGAATCATCCATTAACCACGACTTTGAAAGCAAAATTGAAAGATTTAAAAAGTTTCCATTTTGATATATTTTCTATCATTTTTGACTTTGAGTGAACCTGGACAGGTTTCATACCATTAAGTGTTCATTTCAACTTTTCACATCTTGATTCTTTCGAATTCTCCCAAGCTTTGTTCTTTTCGATGGCACTGAGTTAAAATTCGAATTGCTCAAAGTTTAATCATCGTGGCTTCTTCGATTGAGTCTGTCTGCATTGGTTGTTTGATCTGGAAAATTCTCATATCCAAACAACCTAGTCGAATTCAATCCTTATTCCTTTCGACTTACTTTCCTTAAAGCTTCGTTTTATTCACCTCCTTCGAACACAATTGTGACTGTGTCGAAGCTTCATTCTGCTCACCTCCTTCGAACATAATTTTGACTCCAATCCCACCTTTTCTTTCGTTTACAAGACCATCTTTACTGATCACTAGTTCACCTTCGATTGGTGAATATAGCTTGTATGTGCCAATCGAAGGATAACCTATGAGCACCAAGACTTTACTTTGATCACCCAACTCCTTCCTTGTCTGTTTAGGCACATGCCTGAAACACATTGATCCGAAAACTCTAAGATGACTCATATTTGGCAGATTCGTCTCTAACTGTCCTTCGATCACACCATGTTTAAAGGTTGCATATCTTTCGAACCATTATACTTCCACGTGTTTCTTTGTATAAGATCTAAGCTTTTGAATTCAAAATCTTCTTCTTTTTGAAGCACCAATTCAAACAACATGTCAGTCGAAGTGTCTCTTCCTTTTAATGCTTCGAATAACTTACATTTCCATGGTTTAAAAACGAGCCCTTCAGTCCTTAAAGAGGTCCACCTAGGGGAGGTCCTTGTGCCTTTTCCCTCTGGTATTATTCATGACACCCTTAAGGAAGCCACCTTTTGGGAGGGTAAACCAACCGTAGGTCAAAATTAAGGAGACTACCTTATAAGGGTTCCTGTCACAAAACCGCGTCACTAAACCATACATCCCTACCTTATAGGGGTACTTATTACAAAAATCTTGTCACTCAACCCTACAGATATGCATTCATACATTTCATATATTTGTTATTAATTTCATATATTCGTCACCCATTTCTTTGTCTTATTCACAGGGTACAAAAAAATAATAATAAAATCAAGATCTCAGTGACTGTCTTTAAAAATGGATACCGAAGGAAACAACTTGTCCGCGTCAATACACCAAAAAAGTATGAAATCAAAGCCACAAAATAAAAATAATATGCTAAAGACTTTCTTAAGTTTGTCAAGCAAAGGCGGATGGTTTCGAGAGCAGATATCTGCAGGCGCACCTAGAAGACTTATTTCCCTTTACTTGATTTCACACAAATAAAGTTTTGGTTTAAGATTATAATATTTTTCAATATCTGAATTATGTTACCTTCAATAACGACATTTTTTTCCACATATCGTTGGCGTATCTATTTTCAAGCTGATCACTGAATAATAATAAGCAAAAGACAAATACATACCCAAGTGAATAAAACATTTAAAACAAGAAACCATTTCATGTTCATACACATCCGTTCACATGCATGAATTCACAAACACCCTTGTTGTACCCAAAAATTTTCCCTCTCATTTCTCAAGAAATCTCTCATAAGATCTCCTTTGGTTCAAGACTACACAAGGTTTGATCAACTCAAGACAATTCCTCAACAATGACAACTAAAAATTAGGGTTTGAGTTTTCACAATGACAATTGAATTTTTAATGCCCCATATGACTTTCATGGATCATTAGGAACCCTCAAGATTGCTCATGTCAAGTTTCAAGTCTTGGATCACATTTTTGCTCAGTCAGTTGATCATATGACCTAAAATCAGTTGTATTGGATAAAAAGTCAACTGTAGTCAATTTACAATCAAACTTCATAATTTTTGGTCCATATCAACATAATGAACTCATATATGTCATTTGATCAAGTTTGGATCATAATTCCTCAAGAAATTTGATCAGATCATCAAAAGGGAAAAATGGCCAAAATTAAGGTTTTGATTGAGGAGGTTCAATTTTTTACTTTTGACCTAACAAATGAATTATTGGTTTAAGACATGATCTCAAGGATTCAAATGAACCATCTTGAATTAATTGCATAGTTCAAATCATTTCTTAAGATCATTGGATTGACAGATGAATTTCAGTCAACTGATGAAAAGTCAACTGTACACTGAAAAGTCAAACTTCAAGGAATTGAAAAGTCAAAATTCATTTTTGAAAAGTCAAAATTCTAAGAGTTAGAAATTTTTCTAAGTGTTGGAAAATTAACTTTTTCACAACTTTGTGCCAAATTTCCACCATGATGTAAGACGATTCAAGAGAAACTTCCAACATGAAAGTTGTAAATCTCAATGAGACATAAAACATTGTAGGGCATAACTTTTTCTATAAATGCTTGTATTTCAAGTTATGAATTTGTGAAGACATGCTCATGAAACTTAAAAGACAGTGAAATTTTGCCCTAGTTAGGCAGGATTTTAACCTAACTTCATGGAAACTTTTCACCTAGTTCAAAATTGATTCTTCAAAAATGTCCAACATAAATGTTGTAGAGGATGTTACGCGCTTTCCAAAATGTCAAAGAACTCATTGAGATCATACTTGAGCTAAGAGAATCGAAGGCAAAAAGTTAGGGTTTCAAACTTGATTTACAAGGCATATTTTGTGATGAACATGAACCAAATCCATAGCCATGCTTCATAATCTTCACTTTGCAGGCCTCAAACTTGTTTGTCACTCCTTAATTTAATCTTTACACAACTGATTGATTAATTGTCCAATTGATTCAAGCAGTGTCCAAAGCATTTTGCCATTCTATGGAGAAAGTCACCATTTCCATTCTAGTAAAGCAAGCTTTATGCACAAAGTCAGCTTCTTGAGCTCCTAACTTGTTTTATTTAAGTACACTCCATCCACAAAGTCAGAATCAAGCTTCTTTTAAGGTCCAACCACTCTACAATAGCATGGTACAGGGCATGGAAACTTGTTTTGTCAAGAAAATCACATGTTGAGCTTAAACATGTAAATTCAAATCTTGAATTGTTGTAGCACACAAAACCTTTTGCTTATAAATAGAGACACTATTTGCAAGATAAGAAACGAATGCTAAGACTCTGAAACTCTCTCAAACACTCACAAACCAAAAATTGCTCAAAAACACCATTGATACACAATTCTAACCTTAAACTTGTATCTCTCATTTCCCTCGTGGGTTTTCCCTTAAATTCATTTACAAAGCTTCTATACCTCAAATATAGTCCATCCATGTCCTTGTTTTCTAACTGTAACACCATCTTCATCAACCTCCATGATAAAAAAATAGAGTCTGCAAGTTGACTTCTCCAGACCATTCCAGCAATCCATAGCTCAAGCTAGAAAGTGCATTAGCTTCCTGGGAACTTGAGGAAGCTAACCTGATCATCACCATCACTTGAAACAAGCTCAAACTCATTTCACGATTTCCAGTTTTTGAGGTATTTTTCTGAACTTCTATCTCTTTATTTAGGCATTGTTAAGCTTGAATTTTCAAAGATAAAATATAGATATCATTGCCCTGAAGCTGTACCTATTCATAACATTCATTTATATGGCCTGAGCTTAGAGAATTTTAGGTTTAAATCTCTGAAAAAAGTTAGGTCATGATTTGGTACTTTTAGAAATTATTGCTCACCTTTGAGAATTAGTTTAAGTTATTTACATATTCAGAATCGTGGTGAAATTTCTAACAAGTTTGATGTCGAAAGTTTTGTGAACGGATGAGAAATGAGTGAGTTATAGGGACCCCGACTGGAGGTTGAAGATGAAGTTCATTTCCAGAACTTGTTTTGTATTATATATTTATGGTTTCACTTTAGTTAATGGATGTACAACCACTTCAGTGGTAAAGGCGGCACACGTTTATTGTCAAGGTCATGGGTTCAAGACCCAACGCTGCCTTTTGTCATATTTTCCACATTTTCTTCCTTTTTGCTACAAACCAAGCGCGTTGGGCCTCCAATACTGGGCCTTTCCATTTTTTCTAGTTTTGACCCTCCTGTTTCCTTTTGACAACGCAACCCATTTCATTTTATTTTGTTTTTGTTTCTATTTACAAAAAAACCATTGGGCCAGGCTTCAAAAACTGTTTTTTCTAACAAACTCCCAAATTCCATTTCAAGCCCCCCTGACTTTTATTTTTATTTTTTATTTTATTTTATTTTTCTTTATTATTATTTTTATTAATAAAAATCCAAAAAAATTGTTTATTTATTTATATATCTAATATATTTATATTCTTATATATTATTCCTTTAAAAAACAAAAAGACAAAAATATTTTCTTAAACAAATTTAATTCTTTTTATTAATAAATTAATATGTAGATTTAGGTTTAGTTATTTTATTTTATTTAGAATTAACTTAGAATTTAGGTTTCTTTTAATTAATTAATTTCCATACTATTTTTATTAAACTTAAAACTTTTTCTAAAAAACCCTAAAAAATGATTTCTAATTTAATTTCTTTTCTTAATTAATTTAGGTTTAGCTTTCTTAATTTAGTTAATTATTTCTTTTAGTTAATTAGGTCAAAACTAAACCCTTTCCTCAAAAACCAAACAAAATTCCATTTCTTTTCCATTTACATATTTGCACATTATATTTATTCATTTCTTGTACATTATTCAATATGGTTATAATAGATAATTAGGTTTAATTTCTTGCAATCCCCATTTGTAAATTTGTATACCCCATCTCCAAATGATGTAATAGCGTAGTAAATTTACTTTCTGCAATTTATCGCTTTCATATAAATGCTAGTAAATTAGAGCTTGTATGGAAAGATAAAAATCAACAAGTAGATAACCCTAATCCAAGATTAAATTCATGCAAATAAAACACATTACTCACACATGCACCCTTAAGGTTAACTCTACTTGTTGCCTAAAAAATGGTCATGTTACGCATGTGAGATATTTTAGCAAAAACAATAAAAAATACAAGATCATCGTCCCTCGATGACGCTTCAAATGTTGCCTTTCAAATGATCTTAGTCCCTCAAAGAGAAATGCTAAGATATTTCACAACATTACTATCATGACTATACGATGACCCATGCCCGTCCCTTTCAAATCCAAAGATAAGGCTTCTTACCAATCAATGGTAAGATAAAAATATCAAAGGAAAGGAAGAAATGAACAAAAGACTTTTGAGTAGGTAGAAATGTTCTTAGTTGCTTGCTCACTTTCAAAACCAACATCCTTGCAAACACCAAACACTTTCAAAACAAACACTTTCAAAACATGAAATATTTTCAAAAGTCCAACACTTTGTATACGTTCTTACGAAACGAGAACCATTACAAAGTTTACCTAAACGAAGGCGCCTTTTCAAAAATACTTTCAGAACCACCACAAAGCACATTTTCAAACAAAGCAAGTGATCTAGCAAGAAACTAAGAGCCCATATATAACTATAGATGAAAAGGGTGCTAATACCTTCCCTTTTCATAATCTACCCCCCGAACTCAAGAAATAATCTCAAAGGTCTTTCTTTTTCTTTTCCACCTTTCCTTTTGGATAAAAGAAAAGTTGGTGGCGACTCTTGCTAACCACAACAATTGCAATCAAACTCAAAACATCCCAAGTCATTTCTCCCACTGTATTACAACCCACATATCATATCGAAACTCATCTCAATTTTCAAAAAAAAGACTCTCCAATTAAGCCATGGGTAGAAGAAGATCACTACCTCCTTGGCCTCGATATCAAATAAGCCCTATTGTTGTACTCCAATTTTTCCCCCTAAGATCCCTTCATCACACCATATTGATTCAATCACAACAAGATCATATTAGGGCTTTTGGTAATGCTCCCTATCTTTAGCTTTGATCTTTGAGGAATCACCAAGCACCTTGAATTTTTTTCTTTTGTGATCATGCATGTTTTGTTTCGACTTTCCTTTTAATTAATAAAATGAAATGTTGGTTTGTCTTTCTTGTTAATAATGCAGGTAAAAGCAATGTGGCTTAGCAAATTGATTCACGGGTTCATGAGTTTATTTCCATGCCCTAGTCAATAAAGCTTGAGAAACTCAAACCTCACTATTGAATTTGTTTTGGAAGAAATGGCGTGGCAAGGTTTATTTTGGTTCACCATATTTCAAAGTTATCAAGATTGATTGAAAAGTACAAGGGGTTGATTGAAGAAGTTGTCATGGTTGGACAAGGCATTGTTCCCATTGGTCACAAGTGCATATTTATCTCAATTATCAATATATGGAAGTGGTTTTTGTTGCTATTAGTTCTCATTATCATCCTCAACAACTTCTATCTACAAAGAAAAAGTGTTGGTACAAGAAGGTTGTTTAAAAGTGTCAAAGTTCCTCAAAGCATTTTCTTGATCTAGGAGCTAGGGTTTGGAACTTCAAAGAAGTATATCTTGCTCATCTTTTAGTATATTTGAGTGATTCCAAAAACATCCTTCTCTTCAAAGGGTTATTAACAAATCACTTCAAAAGTTTCAAGGAGTTTTCATGTGGAAGAAACTTGATGATGAAGGAAGATTACAAGTCCTCTAGATGAACCCCCCAATTTCCCATGTGTGACTTCAAATGAGCATAACTTGGTCAATTTTTATCACGTTGAGTCTAATCGTTTTCCATAATGATCTTGAGGATGTGAACTTTATTCCTTATTTTATGTGCAACGTGAGAAAATGGATGGAAGATGCCCTAAGGATACAAAAGATTATAGGTGATTTCATGATTTTTTGCCAACTTCAACAATTCATAACTCTCTCAATTTTTGGAGATTTTGAACGGTTCAAGTTTACAAATGTCATTCAAGAGTTCTATTTCATTCCATATTTTTTGGTCAAGATCAAATTCCATGTGGGAGGCCATGTTTGGATGCAAAATATTATAGGTCACTTTTGAGTAAAAAACTTGAAATATTTCTAAGTATGGAAAGTCAACTTCTTTTTCCCAACTTTGAATCATTGCAACTTTCAGCTCAAACAACCATTTGATTCCATTCTTTTCCCATTGCAGAGCTTGTAATCTCATCTTTCTAAAGCATCAAGAACCATGTATTAAGACCCCTTGAGTTGAGAATGCCATTGATTTGAATTTGGTAACATGAAACTGAAGTTTCTTCACAAGTCAGATTTTGAAATCTTTTTTTTGGCTTCTAATCACAAGTTTTCCATGCGTTTTTGCTTCTAGTCATGTTTAGCAACTTTCCAAAGGCGTTTAGCATTACGAAACACACAATATGACTAAGTTTTGGTACTAAACAAATCACACTTTGTTCATGCTGTAGACCCCCACGATTTCCCTCCAAACTTCATCATTTCACACGCTTAAGGATCCCATTCATTCTCCTATAAATAGAGGGTCATCCCCCATTCATTTCCTCAAGCTTGAACAACCAAAATTACCCTGCCAAACTCATTCCATAACTCACTTTTCTGCAACTTCGAAATCAGTGTTCAAGCCTTTTTCAATCTAATTTTTATATCAATTCACCTTCCTTGATCTTCCCTGAAGCTAACCACACAATTACCTTCAAGAATCGTGACCTATATTGATCCATAGAAGTCCAGTTTCAGAGCTGTGCAACTTAACTTTAATAGGTAGATTTCTCCATCAATTCTTCCAAACTTTGATATCATTGTGAAGCTCTCATTTCCCTGGTTCTTGTTGCAACACTTGCTTTTAACTGGAAACAAGTTTTGACCATGAAATTTTAAATCCCTTTTCAAAACTTTCCTTCCAAATTGCTTGAGCTACAGTTTACATAAATTTTTCACGAAGGTGTGGTTGTCTTCGTCTTGATAAGACGAAGTGAATGGTACCAGTCTCATGCTCTAATTTTACAGTTTGAGTGACCTGGTTTTGAGACTGGCTGGAGGTTGAAGATGACCAACGTGTCATCCTTCAACCAATGAAACAATGACATTTGTTTTTTTTTTCAATTTTTGATTTTATATTGTATCCTATGCTTTATTCAGTAATGACCATAATATGCACAGCGCGCCAGATCCCTTAGATTTGATTACTACCGCGTTTTGACTCCCATCCAATGGTCCACATATTTTTGACTTTATTTTATTTTCTAATTTTTATATTTAAATTGTTTTAAACTTCAAAAAATCATAGAAAATTCATTTTAAGTCCAAAAAATCTGAAAAAATTATGAAATTTTTTTTTATTTTTATCTTTTTGATTTTTATTTTTTTACAATTTCATTTTGTGTTTTGATCTTTTTTATAAAATTTTTACTTTATTTGATTTGTTTTAAATGTTAAAAAATACTTTTATGCATTTTTAAATTCTGAAAAAAAATAGGGAAGGATCCAATGATATTGTGACAAATATTGGTGACCTCAATTATTTTTTATTTCTGATTTTGTTATTTTTCATCATTTTTTGTTTATTTTACCTATTTATTTTAATTTTAAAAATATTTTCTGACTTTAAAAAATTACAAAAAATTTTATAAATATATTTGAGTCCATTTCTGATTTTTCTATGGTCCTACTTAATTTTTCTTGATTAATTTGAACATAGTTGATATTTTCCTCTCTTATTTTTATTTTAAAACATTTAAAAAACCCTTTTAATGTATATATTAAATGTAATATTATTTTGTGATTATTTTCTGGTTGATCTTGGGTTGAATTTTTGATCACGAACTTTCTTAACATCATTGGATCCATGGTGTTGAGTCTAACTCTATAAAAATAGATGAATGATTTTAATAATAGTTTGATTAAATTTTAATTCAAAAGTGGTTTGTATATTCTTTCCCACCCTTCTTCATTTTATTCCCTTCTTATTGCACTAAGTGTTATTGGAGCATGATCTCTATATCATGTCTCAAAACAAATGGTGCATAGATTGCTATTGACCGGCCTCAAAATAGGTGCGACTTCTATATAAGTCCACTTACGATTGCTTAACATAGCGCTAAATTTTGTCCCGATTCGAATAAATGATCATTCATGGCCTAAACCTATGTTTACAAGCCCAAGTATGTTAATTTGATCTCTTTGATCCAATAATTTTGAGATTCATTATATGGAGGCTTTGGTTCTACCAATCCTCTAATGGATCTACATCACTTTTGGTCAACGCGAATCACTTAAAGATCGTTGATCATTAAATGGTACTTTTGAGGATTAAAAAATGGATGATATACTTGACAAAAAGCAAATGCAACTTTTTGTGTGGAGGCTTTGGTTCTACCAATCCTCTAATGAGTACCAAATGCTAGTTTCAAGATGGTCATCGAACTAACCACTACTTTCTAATAATTGACTTTATTTTGTGTTTTTATTTTTTTCTCTTTTATTTTTTGCACCATTTATTTTTAGCATTTACATTTCATGCTATTTACATCTTTGCTCACTTGAGCATTTACTTTCTTGTCATTTTTATTGTGCTCACTTGAGCTTTTCTTTTCTTTTTGAAGATACCTAATAAACAACATGAACCATAAAAAACTTTAATGATACTTGGATTATTTGGTTACTATCCTTGGCATTATGGAGTATTGGACTTCTTGGACTTAGGATTAGAAACATTGGCCTATGTTGGAGACCTTGTGACCTTAATTAATATTTTGTCTGGAGTTCTTGAGGTTTACCTCAAGACATTTGGTTGTTTGTTTGTTTTGTGTGCAGGTTATTGTTATTACATTCTTTGATTGTAATATGGAATTCACATGTATACAGCCGTTACTCTGCCCATTTTTTGTGAAGACTTAATACAATTGAAATTTAGTTCTCTCAAGAGGTCTAGTATCTTTGCTTGCTTGGTTTCAATCCAAAGCATGGAAATTCTATCTTGACTCCTAATGTCAAGTATTGGCTTCTTGTTGGTTAGATGGTTCTTATCCCTAACTTTTACCTCATGCTTTAGGATAGTCTCTTCTTCTCCTCCCATCTTCTTTAATTTCAAAAATCTTCTTCCTCCTTTTGGAAACTCTTCTTGTTTTTAAACTTGAACCATTTTCATAATAAACTTGGACCTAGGTCCATGCATTTTCAAAACCTTTTCATAAATAAACTTCAATCAATTTAATAATACCTTGACATTTTTTTGTGAGAAGACTAAAAGTCAATCAATCTCATTTCAAACCATTTTGCCACTTTGGATTTTTACTTTAAAACTTTTCTCAAAAGATTAGACTCTTGTCTATCCTTGTAGTGATGCAAACAATTATACTTCTACAATATGTAGTGAAGAGAGATATTTTCCACTTGGGTGTTTGTAGCGGTAGAAATGTTTAAGACTAAGCCATGGGATTGACTAGACTTGTATAAATCAAAATAAAAATTGCCACGCACTTTATTGTTTCCAAAGGAATGGGAAAAGAGCGAATAAACCAAAAAGAGGGGGAAAGATTCTAGGTAAGGGGGTTGGTTATGAAAAGGGAAGGTATTAGCACCCTAAACATCTACGGTACTCCGCATGAACCTCTTTGTAAAATCTGTATATTTTGGCTATAAAAATGTTGTATAAAAATAGATGGTGGAGATGAGAGAAGAAATATATATTTTTTATGATTTTTGCACCTGTCGTGGTTGCGAACCTTTAGTACCTACGTACCACCTTCCGTGCAATAGGGGATCAGGGTACACATGGTTCCTCTTAAAGAAATTTTAAAAGATAAGTGTGTTGGTTAATTTTTATGAGATAATACATCATTGTCATTGTCCGTGTGGAAAACATACTTACTACCAACAATTATGAGAAAGGAGAATTCTCATCATCTCAAAGTGAAGGATATGACTTGGATCTTAAGATCAATCAATGCCTCACTCAACACCCAAGTGGAGAATATCTCTCTTCACTACATATTGTAGAAGTATAGTTGTTTGCATCACTACAAGGATTGACAAGAGTCTAATCTTTTGAGAAAAGTTTTAAAGATAAGAGCCAAAATGGAAAAATGGTTTGGATGAGATTGATTGACTTTTAGTCTTCTCACAAAATGTCAAGGTATTATTAAGTTGATTGGAGTTTATTTATGAAAATGTTTTAAAAATTCATGGACCTAAGTCCAAGTTTATTATAAAAGTGGTTCAAGTTTAAAAACAAGAATAATTTTCAAAAAGGAGAGAGATGATTTTTGAAATTAAAGAAGATGGGAGGAGAAGAAGAGACTATCCTAAACCATAAGATAAAAGCTAGGGATATGAACTATCTAACCAACAAGAAGCCAATTCTTGACATTATGAGTCAAGATAGAATTCTCATTCTTTGGATTGAAACTAAGTGTGCAAAGATACTAGACCTCTTGAGGGAACCAAACTTCAAGTGTATTAAGTCTTCACAAAAATTGGGCAGAGTAACAGCTGTATACGGGTGCATTCCAGACTACAAACAAAGTATGTAATCACAATAACTTGCATACAAAACAAACAAACAACCCAATGTCTTGAGGTAAACCTTAAGAACTCCAGAAAAAAAATATCAATTAAGGTCACAAGGTTTCCTGTTGTACCCCAAAATTTGCCCTCCCATATTTCTCAAAACATTTCAAGAAAAATTCACAAGTCTAATCCGGCGCGTCATATTCAGGTGTTCTTTCGCCAAAATATCTCTGATAACGTATTCTCAAATTCAGGTTCGGCTCAAGAGTCAATTCTTTAAAGAAGGTATCCAAATGTGTGAGTTTTCTCGAAGAAATATGGTGAAAAAGTATGCTGAAAGTGCAGTTTTTACGCGCTAAAAAATTCATAAATTGAAGATCGTGGCTCGTTTTGAACCCGTTCCGGTGGCCAAATTTCCGTCTTGACATTATCTACGTTTTCATCTCTCACGGCTGGAAGCCAATTTCGATCAGAAGGTCTTCAAAAATGTGGATTTATCAAGTATTTTCGTACCGAAAATTTGTGACAGAAGTTTATTTGCATCATGTTCAGAAAATCATAACTTAGTCGATTTTCATCGTATCGAGCTGGTTCCGGCGCCAAAATTTCACAAATTGAGTTGGCTACATTTTTACAGAAGGTAATGAGTTCAAACGATATTCAAAAGGCCTTCTTTTTTTGCTCAGAGTGCGTGACACGCCGAAAATCTTGAATGCTGAATATTATTTCATCTGGGCCGAAACTTCAAAAATTCATAACTCGGTCAATTTTTATCGGATTGGGCTCATATTTTTACACAAGGTCACTGACTCAGATATCTACAACTTTTCTTCAAAAGTCGAGACCGAATTATGCTCCGATCAATACCAGTTTTTTATTGAAGAACGTGTCAGAGTCGACACTGGAGCCCAAAATAAGTTTGTCTGAGCTGAAACTTCAAAAATTCATAACTAATTCACCGTTTATCCGATTGAGCCGATTTTCGGACATGAGTTAGTTCTCGATGTTGGTTACATTTTGTTTTCTTCAACTTCAAAAACTGCACTTAAGTCCTTGCGATTTAGCCTGGAAAGTGACGAACTCAAGTAAACATTGGAGGCCCAATTGCACATTCAAAGCCCATTTTCTTTACTCTAATTTCCATTATATAATCACATTCTTTTCACACAAACAGAGGAGAGAGAAAAAAACTCTTGCCACAACACTGTCAGAATATCAAATTCTTTCAAGAATCCCAAAACCTTGTTTATTTTTCTTCTTCAGGTATTCCCATGTGACGTTCAAAGAGTAGACCATTATGCGCTTGCAGATCTGGAAGGCTACGTGGCTTGCAAATCAAATCCAATGGCCAGGCTAGAGTCATCATCATATCCTTAAGTCAATGCACGCCTAGCAAATCCAAAAAGTCCAACGAGGCTGCTTATGTTTGGGCCTGGAAATTGCAACTCAAACACCTTCTTCAGGCCCAGCACCCCCCAAAGTTTGCTTATGTTTTTATTTTCTTTTCATATTTTTTTTGCTTTTTATTATTATTATCTTAATCAATTAATTAACAAACTAACTTTTTTTATAAAATCACAAAACACCAAAAAATAATATTTATTAATTTCATTATTTATTTTTGTAAATAAAAATTAACCAATTAATTTAGTTTTAAATTAGGTTTAATAATAATATATTTTGCAATAAATTAAAATTGATTTAGAATTAGGGTTTTGATATATATTTACCTTTCTAATTTTATTTCCTTAATTAAAATAAAAAACTCAAAAATATTTTCTTTTAATTAATTAATTCCATTAATTTAGACATAATTCTTAATTCAAAAAAGAATAAAAAATATGTTTTATTTGATAAAAAGGGTCAAAACCCTAGGACGCTCCGATTCAATTTTTCTCGCGCGAATTATTTTTGATCCATATAATTGTAATTGCTTCGAGGATGTAATAGTTTTAACTTAGGACTTTTATTTATCGTTTTATTTACTTTTCGCAATTTAATTTTCAAGGGTTTGTTTTTGGCGATGTAAATACCCGACGCCTTGTAATAGCTTAGATTTAAGATTTCCGCAATTTATATTCCGCAACTATTAACTGTTAGATGTTTGAATAATAAGCTATGCATGATAAGATCTATCTTAACTTAAAATCAACAGTAGCTCACCATGACATGTAAAGATAATATAAACTGAAAATTGACACACTCGCACATGCGCACTCTTAGGGTACGCCTCACTTGGTTGCCTCGAACGTGGTCATTGAGTATAGGAAGTTTTAGAGGTCGCCCTTTTGTCCCAAGATCATAAGTTGCCTCGAAACGGTTTCCTCAGATAAAATGATCTAAGACATTAGGGTTACCACTAAGGCATCCTAACATTGCTTTAGTGACCACACGTCCCTTAATCGAATTGACCCAAAAACTCCAACGACGATGCTTTCTACTCCTCAATAGTGGGATAGCATTGTCTAAAGGACACTTGTACATATTAATTCCTTTTTTAGTAGGTAGATGTTCTTAAGTACTTGCTCTTTTGAAAACAAAAACAAAACTTTTCTCACTTACACTCTCTTTCAAACAAAAACTCTTTTTATACCCACAATCACAAAGAAAAACAAAATTTTGAAAACATAGTGAGCAAGTACCTAAGAGCCCGTGGATAACCACGGATAGAAAGGATGCTAACACCTTCTATTTCTATAATCTACCTCCCGAACCCGAGAAACATCTCAAAAAGGAATTTTTCTGTGCTTTTGTCCTTTCCTTGTTGGATAAAATAAAAGACGGTGGCGACTCTTGTTTACCGCGACGTTTTGCAAAAACAAACGCAAACGCGAACCAGCATTCCAAAACAGTCAGTTCTCATTTCCACCAATCACATTTCCAACTTAGGCTAAGGTCTCTAACACTAAGTCCAAAAAGTACAATATTCCATGATGCCAAGGATAGTAACCAAATAGTCCAAGTATCATTAAAGTTTTTTTTGGTTAATATTGATTATTAGGTGTCTTAGAAGAGAAAATAAAAGGCTCAAGTTAGCAAAAATAAAAATGACATGAAATGTAATGCTGAAAGTAAATGGTACACAAAACATAAAAAATAAAAGGTGCATAAAGTAAAAATAATTTAAAAATTAGTGGTTAGTTGGATGAACATCTTGAAACTTGCATTTGGAACTCATTAGAGGATTGGTAGAACTAAAGCGTCCACACAACAAGTTGCATTTTCTTTTTATCAAGTATATCATCCATTTGGAATCCTCAAAAGTACCATTAATTATCAATGATGTTTAAGTGATCCGCGTTGACCAAAAGTGTTGTAGATCCATTAGAGGATTGGTAGAACCAAAGCCTCCACACAATGGATCTCAAGGTTATTGGATCAAAGAGATCAAATTGACATACTTGGGCTTGCAAACATACGTTTGGGCCACAGATGATCATTCATTCGAATCGGGACAAAATTTAGCGCTATGTTAAGGAATCGTAAGTGGACTTATGTAGAAGTCGCACCTATTTTGAGGCCGGTCAATAGCCATCTATGAACCATTTGTTTTGAGACATGATATGGAGATCATGCTCCAATAACACTTAGTGCAATGAGAAAAGGGACAACATGAAGAGGGGTGAGAGAGAATATACAAACCACATTTGAATTAAATTTAAATCAAACTATTATTAAAATCATTCATCCATTTTTGTGGAGTTAGACTCAACACCATGGATCCAATGATGTTAATAAAGTTCATGATAAAAAATTCAACCCAAGATCAGCCAGAAAATAATCACGAAATAATATTGCATTTAATATATACATTAAAAAGGTTTTATAAATATTTAAAATAGAAATAAGCGATAAAAATATAAAGTATGTTCAAATTAATCAAGAAATAAAAAGTAACACCATAGAAAAATCAGAAATGGACTCAAATATTTTTATAAAGTTTTTGGTAATTTTTTAAAGTCAGAAACTATTTTTAAAATTAAAATAAATGAGTAAAATAAACCAAAAATGATAAAAAATACCAAAGTCAGAAATAAAAAATAAGTGAGGTCACCAATATTTGTCACAATATCATTGGAGCATTCCATAATTTTTCAGAATTAAAAAATGCATAAAAGTATTTTTAAACATTTAAAACATATCAAATAAAGTGAAAATTTATAAAAATTATCCAAACACAAAATAATATTCTAAAAAAATAAATATCAGAAAGAGAAAATTAAAAATATTTTTCATAATTTTTTCAGAATTTTTGGACTAAAAATGAATTTTCTATGATTTTTTGAAATTTAAAACAATTAAATATAAAAATCAGAAAAGAAAATAAAAACCAAAAAAATATGGGCCATCTGATCAATGTCAAAATGCGTTAGTAAACAGATCAAGTTGACTTGGTGCGTTGTGCATGTTATGGACTTTAGTGGATAATGCATTGAATCATTAATTAAATCAGATTTAAAAAACAAGTGGCGTGCCATCGTTGGTTGGAAGATGACACGTTGGTCATCTTCAACCTCCAGCCAACGTGAATTGCAGGTATCTCAAACTATAAAATCAGAAGCTCAGGCCTATGCCATTCGCTTCGTCTCTTCAAGACGAAGACAACCTCACCTTCACGAAAAATTTATATAAAATGTAGCTCAATCAATTTAGAAGGAAAGTTTTGAAAAGGGATTTGAAATTTCATGGTCAAAACAAGCTTCCAAATGAAAGTAAGTGTTGCGACTAGAACCAGGGCAATGAGAGCATCACAATGATATCACAGTTTTGAAGAATTGATGAAGGAATATACCTATTGAAGTTGAGTTGTATAGCTCTGAAACTGGACTTCTATGGAGCAATATATGGCACGATTTTGGAATGTAATTATATGGTTAGCTTCAGGGAAGATCAAGGAAGGTGAATTGATGACAAAATTGGATTGAAAAAGGCTTGAAAGCAGATTTCAAAGTAGAAGAATTTTGAGTTACGGAACAAGTTTGGTAGGGTGATTCTGGTTATCCAAGCTTGAGGAAATGAGTGGGGAATGACCCTCTATTTATAGGGAATCAACTGGAATGTTCATGCGTGTGAAATGATGAAGTTTGGAGGGAAATCGTGTAAAGTTGCAAACAAGAAAAGTGTGACCTCTACTTTGATCAAAACTGATCCAAAACGCGTGTTTTGCTATGCTAATCACTTTTGGAAGTTCACTAAACATGTTTAGAAGCAAAAAATGCGCAGAATCAAAGTGTTTAGAAGCTAAACCAATGATTTCAAACTATGACTTTTGAAGAAACTTCAATTCCAAGTTACCAAGTTAAAATCAATGGCATTCTCAGCTCAAGGGGTCTTAGGGCATAATTATTGATGCTTTAGAAAGACGAAGTTACAAGCTTTGCAATGGAAAAGGAATGGAATCAAATGGATGCTTGAGCTGAAATTTGCATGGAGCAAAGTTGGGAAAAAAGTTGACTTTCCATACTTAGAAATATTTCAAGATTTTCTTCAAAAGTGACCTATAATATTTTGCATCCAAACATGGCTTTCCACTTGGAATTTGTTCTTGACCAAAAAAGATGGCATAAAGTATATATCTTGAATGACATTTTGAAACTTGTACCGTTCAAAATATCTAAAAATTGAGAGAGTTATGAATTGTTGAAGTTGGAAAAAATCATGAAATGACCTATAATCTTTTGTATCCTTAGGGTATCTTCCATCCATTTTTTTACTTTGCACATAAAAGAAGGAATAAAGTTCACCAACTCAAGATCATTGTGGAAAAATAATGGGCTCAAGGTGATAATAATTGGACAAGTTATGATCATTTGAAGTCACACATGAGAAATTGGGGGTTTATCTGGAGGACTTGGAAAATTTCTTCATCATCAAGCTTCTTCCACATGAAAACTCCTTGAAACTTTTGAAGTGATTTGTTGATAACCATTTGAAGATAAGTATGCTTTTGGAATCACTCAAAAATACCAAAAGATGAGAAATATATGCTTCTTTCAAGTTCAAAACCTTAACTCCTAGATCAAGAGAATGCTTTGAGGAACTTTGACAATTTTGAACAAACTTCTTGTACCAACATAAATGACTCGTAAATAGAATTTGTTGAGGATGAAAATGATTACTCACAGAAACCAAAACCACTTCCATATATTGAGAATTGAGACAAATATGCACTTGTGACCAATGGGAACAAGACCTTGTCCAAGCATGACAACTTCTTCAATCAACCCCTTGTGCTTTTTGAATCAAATTTGATAACCTTGAAATGTGGTGAACCAAAATAACCTTGCCATTCCATTTCTTCCAAAACAAATCCAATGGTGAGGTTTGAAATTCTCAAGCTTTATTGACTAGGGAATAGAAATAAAGTTATGAACCCATGGAGCAACTTGCTAAATCTCATTGCCTTTACCTACATAAGTAACAAGCAAGACAAAGTAACATTGCATTTTATTAATTAAAAGAAGAAATCAAGACAAAAATATTCATAATCACAAAAGAAAACAAGTTAAGATGCTTGGTGATTCCTCAAAGAGCAAAGCTAAAGATAGGGAGGGGAACCAATAATCCTAATGTGATCTTGTTGTGATGGAATCGACATGGTATGATAGGGGGATCTTAGGGGGGAAAATTAGGGTACAATAGCTACCCTTATTTAAGTTTCTTCTATCCGGAGATACGAAGGTTGAAAATCTTCGTGTCGACGCGATCAAAGATACTTAAATATAAAACAAACCATATTTTTGGCCCTAAGATGCCATGCAATGCTTATGAGCATAATTTCATATGAACAAAACCAAAGAGACGTAAAACACCACTGGGGATGTAGCAAAGGAAATACAGAAACGAAAGAGAAACCCAACCAGGAAAATAAATCACTGGTGGATCAGAAGACCTGACTTATAAAGGGTAATAAAAAGTCAAAGGATACACCAACTCCTACTTAAGGCGACCTACCAACTTTCACTAATGGTAGAAAGAGGAAATAAAAAATAACACCGACGTTCACTGACGGTGACCTACCAACGTTCACTGAAGGTAGAAGGAAAAGAAATATCATAGCATCACCATTCACTGACGATGAACTATAAACGTTCACTAAGGGTACGAAAAAGATTACAAGCACCAACTTTCACTGAAGGTGACCTACCACCTTTCACTGATGGTAGAAAGAGAATATATCATTACATTGTCGTTCACTGACGATGAACTACCAATATTCACTGAGGGTATAAAAAAGATAACAATCACCAACTTTCACTGAAGGTGACCTACCAACTTTCACTGAAGGTAGAAAGAGCATATATCATGACATCGCCGTTCACTGATGATGAACTACCAACATTCACCGAGGGTAGAAAAAAGATAACAATCACCAACTTTCACTGAAGGTGACCTACCAACTTTCACTGAAGGTAGAAAAGGAATATATCATGACATCACCATTCACTTACGATGAACTACCAACGTTCACTGAGGGTAGCAAAAATATAACAATCACGAACTTTCACTGAATGTGACCTACCAACTTTCACTGAAGGTAGAAAGAGAAAATATCATGACATCACCGTTCACTGAAGATGAACTACCAACATTCAGTGAGGGTAGCAAAAAGATAACAATCAACAACTTTCATTGAAGGTGACCTACTGTTTTACCCCAAAATTTTCCCTCTCATTTTATCAATATTTCCTTTCACAAAACTTCTTGGACTCAAGACCAGATTAGAGTTTGCTCAGCTCAAGACACTTCCTTGCACTGATAACCTGAAATTAGGGTTTGAGTTTGCACATGGATTTTTGGACTTTCAATGCATCATGTGACTTTAATACTTCATGTTGGATCTATAAGATTGCTCATACCAAGTTTCAAGCCTTGAATCACATTTTTGCCCAGTCAATTGGACAGTTGACCTAAAAATCAGCTGTATTGGGGAAAAAGTCAATTATGGCCAATTTACAGTCAAACCTCATAATTTTTTATCCAAATCAATATTATATACTCATATGAACCATTTGATCAAGTTTGGACCACAACTCCTCAAGAAATTTGATCAGATCATCAAAAGGGCAAAATGGTCAAAATTAGGGTTTTGACTGAGAAAGGGCAATTTTTGATTTTTCACCTAGCCAATGGAAAATTGGGTTCAAGCATGATTTCAAGGACTCAATGGCACCATATTTACCTAATCACAAGGTTTAAAAGATCTCAAATGCATTGGATTGACAGATGAATTTTCCAGTAAACTGATCAAAAATCAATTGTACACTGAAAAGTCAAACTTTGACTTTTTGGTCAAAATCAAGTGCCAAGGGTCATTTTTCATCAAGATGTGTCAAAACATGAAACTTGTTCACCAAGAAACCAAATTTTGAAAATTAGGGTTTAAGTTTGAAAAATATCATAACTTAGAATTTTTCT
Organism: Vicia faba; assembly: GCA_948472305.1. Lineage (NCBI taxonomy): Eukaryota > Viridiplantae > Streptophyta > Magnoliopsida > Fabales > Fabaceae > Vicia > Vicia faba. Next base: position 1,397,162,712 of record OX451738.1, on the reverse strand, counting down.
AAGTTATGAAAATTTCTTATTTTTTCCCAACTTTTTCACCATGATGAAATTGGATTCAAAGAAAACTTCAAACATGAAAGTTCTAGTCCTCCACAAAATCTAAAACTTTGATTCACAAAGTTTTCCCAAAATATGCTTAGATCTCAAGTTATGATTTTGTGAATAGGGGTCCATGAAACTTTTAACTTAGTGAAATTTTGCCCTAGTTTAGGCAGATTTTTGACCTAACTTCATGGAAACTTTACACCTAGTTCTAAGTGGAATCTAGAAATGCATTTCAAATATGGATTTTAAATAATGTTACAAGCTTTCCAAATTGTCAAGGAACTCTCCAGGATCATTTATGGTTAGGGAGAATCGAAGAAAAGAAAATGGCCATTTCTCACTTTTGTCCATGGCATTTTTCACATTGCTACAACTTGCAAATCTGTCCTAAGCACGCTTGTACTTGTTTTATAGGTATTAAACCTTTCCACACTCCTTAATTTAATGCAAATACAATGGATATTGGCTTTTTTCTGAGATATGGAACTTTGCACAATGAATTAATCCATTTATGGCATAAAGGTAACAATGTCATTTCCATAAAGCTTGCTTTTTTGCAACTTTAAATTCCTTGAGCATTGAACCTGATCTTTGGCTACAAACAAGATCCACAAACTTGAGGAAAGGTACATCAACTATGTTCAGACCTAAAGCTAGCCTGTACAGGCTTTGAGCTTTGTCAACTCACTTTTGCTTTAAAAGCAAGTAAGCTTGCAAAAAAGTCCATAGCTCTTGTATCTGTTAAAACCAAGTCTAGATATCATTTCAAACAACTTCAGCATATTGTCTCAAGCCAGAAACACAATTTGCTAAGCTCTCAAACACCCTAAAACACAAAATCATAAGTTCTTGCCCAAAACAGGGCAACTTCTGCAAACACCAAGCCACCTCCATATTCCCTCGTGCGTTTTGCTTGAAACCACTTCAAACACATTCCCTACAACACACCTAAACTATCCAAGCCATTGTTCAGCAACTGTAACCTCATTTTCAAGCTTCACCATTTTCAATTTTTGAGTTTGCAGGTTGACTTCTACAAGGAGATTCAAGTCATTTCAAAGCAAGCTGAGCATTGGGAAAGCTTGAGGGAACTTCAAGCAAGCTCACGAGTACATCAGGCCTCACTCAAAGTTGCTACATTACCATAGCCAAATTCAACTGAACAAGGTAATTTTCAAAGTTCTATCTCCTTATTTAGGCATCATTAGGCTTATGTTTGTGAAGCAAAAATGTAGTCTTTAATGTGCTTGAGCTGTACATATGCATAGCTTGTATTTATATTAACTGAGTTAGGAGAATTTGGATGATGAACATGCTGAAAATTTTAGGTTAAAATTTAGGGCCATTAAAATTCTCACTGTCCTTTGAGAGTTAGGTCACAAAACGGATATGGTTGGAATCATGATTGATAATGCTATAACTTTCATGTTGTAAATTATTGATTTCATGCAAGCAATAGAGAGAACAGGATTTGAAGTATAGAGGCGCACGCGTGTTCGTATGAAGGACAGGGACAAAATGTGTATGGGCCTGGCGCGCATGGGCCTGTTTCTTTCTGCACCCCCCTTTTTTACTTCCTGCACCCCCTTGGCCCATTTTCTATATTTTTGTATATTTTTCATTTCTTTTATATTTTTTGACTTTTATTATTTTTTCTTGAACATTAAAAAACCCAAAAATATTTTCTTAATTTTTTCATTTTTATTTTATTATTTTTATTATTATTTTTGGGCATAAAATTAATTATTAGGTTAATATACTTTTATTTTCTTAAATAGACTTGTAAATAATGCAAAAATATTATATATTTTTATTTTTATTATTTATACACTTAAAATAGTATTTTTATACAATATTTAAACTTTTAACATTTTTGTGTATATTATTTTTATTATTTCCTTGTATATAAATGAGATAAAATAATATTAGAATATATTTTCTTTTAAACCAAAAATTAGGGTTTTCACCCTTTCAAAAATAGTCATTTAATTTATTATTTTTAAGACATTAATAAATTTATTTTACATACATAAAATAAATACAAAAACATTTGTGCATATTTACATTTTATTCCATATTTAAATACTTGTTTATTTATTTATTGTTGTATAAATTCAATTGGGTTGTAATAGTAAATTAGGGCTTTATTTTTATGCAAATACCCCCTATTCAAACTTGTACCCCCCTTCCCATAATATTGTTGTAATAGTTAGATTTACTTTACGCAATTTACCGTATTATATGCATGCTTAGTAAAAAGTAGGGTTTTGAATGCAAAGACAAAAAATCAAACAAATAGCATGACTTAATACAAGATAAAAATGCATGAAAAATGAAGAAACATTGCACACAAGCACCCCTAGGGTTTCATCCACTTTGTTGCCTTAAAACATGGCCATGGTATGCATGTTAGGTATCTTGGCAAAACAAAACAAAAAAAAGAAGATCATAGTCCCTCAATGACGCTATCTTGGTTTCCTAAACAGAAATGATCTAGTCCCTCAAAAACTTGCTAAGATACTTGGCACTATTGCTATCATGGTCATACGATGACCCACACCCGTCCCGTTTAAAATCCAAAGATAGGGTTGTTTACCAAATACAATGGTAAAACAACAATGTCAAAGGTTTAAAAATGTGTAGGAAAGACTTTTGAGTAGGTAGGTAAGCTCCTAGTTACTTGATCAATTTTCAAACCATCCTTGCTATTTTCAAACAAACACACACAATTTCAAAACATTCTCCAAACAAACTTTCAAACATTGAAACATTTTTCAAAAGACAAACACCTTTGTATACATTCAAACAAGAATCATTACAAAGGTTGCCAAAATAATGGCCTCTTTTCAAACTACTTTCAAAACCATACAAAGCATCATTTCAAACAATTGAAAAAGCAAAAAGTGATCTAAACAAGTAACTAAGAGCCCATGGAAAACCATGGATGTAAAGGGTGATAGCACCTTCCATTTTCATGATCTACCCCCCGAACTCAAGAAAACATCTCAAAGGTTTTTCCTGTGCTTTTTGACCTTTCCTTTTGGATAAAATAAAAAATCGGTGGCGACTCTTGCTAAATCAAAACATTTGCAAACACAAACGCAAAACCTCAAGTCAGTTCTCCCACCGCATCACAGAACTGGCGACTCTGATGGGGAAAATTCTAAAAGTGGGGTTACCTTAGGGTTTTAGATCACCTTTACATGCTTATCTTGCTTGAGTTGTATGCTTTACACTTTGGTTCTATTGTTTGGTTTTGAATCCTCTACCCGGATTTGGGAGACATTCATTGGTAAATAGCAATATGTTGTGGAAATTGTGCGGGGTATACCGACATGGTCTAAGTAATAGCTATATTAGTGCGACATATTTGTGGGTACCCGTAGCCTTTGAGTCAATCAAATAGAACACGGGTCCGCTGAGTGATGTCATAAAGCACTAATGGACTTTTAGAACCTTTACTTGACCAACTTGGCCTTTTAGGATGTAGTGAGATGACCAGCTTTGGTGCAGTCCGAAGTTGGTAGATACTCGATACTACACTCATTGAGGGTTATTTTCTTGGAATATTTCGGTCGCCAGTAAAGTGGATAAACTGAAACAATGAACACAGGAAATAATTCAGTGATATTGAGCTCCTTAGAACCCGGTTACTATTTCTAGGACAGGTTAAGCCAACTAAACTTCAAGAGGGTACTTACTTATGAAACCCAATGCAAGCCTAAAACTAGGAACTTGTGTGATTTATTTGTACATATATACTTGTGCATAACATCATGAGAATCATGAAGCATCATATGCATCCACTAACCATTTCAAGGATTTGGATTTTCATCTTTGTTTCTGTTTTGTAGGTAATGGAATCACTCCGCAGGAAAACTATTCAGGTCAATCTTCTGAGAATCCCTCCTCAACTCAAGGAGCTTGCTTCCAAGATTCCAGAGTATTCTCCATTCACTGAGAGACATGGTCGACTTCTCAACTTGGTCAACTCCAACACAGAGGAAGACATGTGAAAGTTCTTTTCCAGTTCTTTGACCCCCTACACCACTGCTTCACATTTCCTGACTACCAGCTTGTGCCTACTTTGGAGGAATTTTCTCAACTCTTAAGGATTCCTGTTCTCCATCAACTACCTTTCAACGGTACGGAAAGAGATCCAAAGCCTTAAGATGTTGCTCAAGCCTTGCATTTTCAACCATCAGATATCACAAGTCATTGGGAAACCAGAAGTGGTGTCAAGGGTTTCTTGGCAGAGTTCCTATTTGAGAAAGCTCAAGAATGCTGGAATTCTCTAGACCTGCATGATTTTGAGGAGATTATAGCTCTTCTCATCTATGGATTGGTCTTATTCCCAAACCCTGACCAGTTTATAGATGTGAATGTTGTCAAAATCTTTATGGCTCGCAACCCGGTGCCTACATTGCTTGGGGATATCCTCCACTCTTTTCACACTCGAACAATGAGGAAAAGAAGTGTTCTCATGTGTTGCACTCCTCTACTGGCTAGATGTTTTATTTCTCATCTTCCCCAATCAGTCTTGAAGAATGAGAAAGGTTTGAGGTGGTCACAACGATTGATGACTCTTACCCATTCAGACATTCATTGGTGTTCTCAATCAAAAGAGAATGTCATCATCATTGACCGTTATGGAAAATTCCCTAATGTTCCTCTACTTGGCATTAAGGGAGGCATTACCTACAACCCTTGCTTGGCTCTGAGACAATTTGGGTATGCCCGAAGGGATGGTCCACATGACATGCTGATTCTAGACTTGGTTTTCGACTTCGACAATGACGATCAAGGACTTCGACAAAGGTTCATCCAAGCTTGGAGGATGCCAAACAAGGTAGACAGTAAGACCTTGGGACACAAGAATTCCATCCCCCTTGAGCCTTACCTCAAGTGGGTACGAACCCACGCCCAAAGTCTTATGATGCCTTACCCCTACCTGCTTCCTGTGATTATAGAGCCTGTTATGGAAGGAGAGGTTTCATACACCCTCCTACATCCTGACATGCCAACATCACTAGAAGATTTACAAAGGAGTTGGATACAGCTCAAGGGAGAACGCGATACTTTTGAAGCCCAATTCTACGCCAGTGAGAAGAAGGTTTTGGAACTTACTCGTCAACTTCACGAAGAGAAGACTCTTAACACCTACATTGCACCAAAGAGGATGCGCAATGTCTTTTTACCTTAGAATTTTGTATTATTTTGCCCATGGGGCATTGATGTACTAACAAATTCTATCTTATTAATATGACGTGTGTTTTTTTTTTGTTTTAAAACAAATTTGAATTTCTGAATCCTTGAATGCATTACATGAATACATATCATTCATCATATGCATAAACAGGTCTTCACACTAAGTTTCCTCATCTCTCTGCTGTTTATTTCAGCAAGATGGATATAGAACAGACAGTCAGAAACTTGCAAGCGTAGAATTCATAGTTTCAACAGCTACTTCTGACCTTGGCTAAGGGGCAAGAGGAGCTCAAGACTCTACTAGAGAAGGAAAAAGAGAAAAAGAAAAAGAAGAGAGCTGGTGCGGCTACATTGGGCAGAAGATTTGAAGGTCAAACCAGAAGGGTCCTAGATTTTCCATCAACCTCTGAGGAAGTAGAAGGAAAAGGTAAAGGAACTGCAGTGGCATATGATTCTGAGGCAGAGGAATAAGAGGATGAAGACTATTATGAACAACAATACCCTCCTGTAGATGACAAATACAAGAACTTGGAAGAACGTCTGGCTGCCATGGAAATACAGAGAGTGCTAGGGCTGGACTTTGAAGAGTTAGGGTTGGTATCTGGAATTGTAATCCCTCCCAAGTTCAAGGTACCACTTTTTTCTAAGTACGATGGGGTGTCTTTCCCAAAGATGCACCTACGATCTTATGTTAGGAAAATTCAACCACATTCTTCTGACAAAGACCTATGGGTCCATTTCTTCCAGGACAGTCTTTCAGGAATGCAGCTGGATTGGTTTTACCAGTTGGAGAGGTCTGATGTGCATAATTGGGAAGATTTGGCGGCCGCCTTCTACAAACAATATCAATATAATGCAGACTTAGCACCAACCCGTACTCAATTACAGAGTATGGACATGGTCTCAAATGAAGTCTTTAAAGAGTATGCCCAGAAATGGAGAGACTTGGCGGGATGAGTACAACCACCTCTATCTGAGAGGGAGCTAGTTGATATGTTCTTGGGAACTCTGTCGGGGCCGTTCTTTAATCACCTGATTGGAATCTCCTCTGTGGGGTTCACTGAGTTGATTCTAACTGGTGAGAGAGTTGCAGCCGGCATAAAAAGCGACAAAATTCAAAAAGATGCATCTGCTTCCGCTGCCATCAAAAAAACTTTTCCAGCAAAGAAGGAAGCATCAGCTGTCTACTCCCAAAGAGGTCAAGGAAGAGTTGAGCGCCGACCAGCGGTGGGGGCCGTAATGATTCAGGACTCTGCAGCTGATCAACCCAGAAATAATCAACCCAGAACCAACCAAGCAAGGGTGGAAAGGCCTGTAAGGAAATTCACCCGGATAAGCATGACTCTTGCTCAGGTGCTACCCCACTTCTCTGTTCTACCATGCGAATGCCAAGTGTGCTTATCATTCAGACATCCTGGGGAACGACACCAACAATTGTTGGGCACTCAAGAATAAGATTCAGGATTTGATAGACGCTAAAGAAGTTGAATTCGACGCCCCTGAAAAGCCGAATGTAATCTCTTCTCCAATGCCAAAGCATGGCCACAATGCCCATGTTGTTGAAGAAGATCTTTTTGTTGCTACTGTTGATGATTTGATGACTCTGCTACCGATAATCAAGTTGAATTTGTTGAAGGCTGGGATTTTCCCAAGTTGTGAAGAAGATTGCTGCCTTTGTTCATCCTTACCAACTGACTGTCCTTTGTTGAAGTTAGGCATCCAATTTCTAATGGATAACCAAGAAATCCTATTTGAAAAGGCTCCTGTTACACCGACTCCTGTCAATGATGTTTCAATAATAACCATATCCGCCAATCTTTCCAAGGTCTCCAAAAGACCTGTTAAGATTAAATCCGCTCCAAAGACTATACCTTTGAAGATAACCATGCCCGGGCCCATCCCGTACAAGTCCGACAAATCAATACCATGGAACTATGGTGGAGAAATCTACTACCACGGTATTAAACAAATTGAATCAACTGAAGAGAGTTCTAATGAAGAGACTTCCGACATTGGAAACATCGCTGGAACGAGCAAAATCACCCGCAGTGGAAGAATTTTCTCTCCAGAGATTGCCCCTCCAAAGGAAATCTTTGGACCCTCAGCTGCTCCTAAAGTTACCCCAGCACCGGTAAACCTATCTGCAAGAACTCCAATTATTAAAGAAGTTGTAACTCTTGTGGTTGTCCCCTCTACTGCTGCTGATGATAGAGGGAAAGGGATCCAAGAAGAGCCCGTCAGGATGAGGGCTCAGCCATTGGTCATCCCTGAGACCTCTCAAAAAGAAATGGAAGAGATTTTGAAAATAATCAAGAAAAGCGATTATGATGTTATGGAACAACTGGGGCAAACCCCCTCAAAGATATTTATGTTGGCCCTGCTGCTTTGTTCAGAAGCTCATGCTAAAAATCTGATCAGATTTTTGAAGATGGCCCACATGCCACAGGAAACCTCTGTGGATCAGTTCCAGGAATGTGTTGCTAGCCTAACAACTGACAACGGTCTAGGATTATCCGATGCTGATTTAACATCCAAGGGGAGAAAACATAATGACGCTTTGCATGTCTCGGTGGAATGTAGAGGGACTACTTTAGCACACGTACTGGTAGACACTGGTTCATCATTGAACGTCTTGCCAAAGAAAGCCTTTGATAGACTGGATTGTGAAGGCTTAACCCTGAAACCCAGCAATATCATTGTCAGAGCCTTTGATGGTTCTAAAAGGATGGTCCACGGGGAGGTGGACATCCCGATTAAAGTTTGAACTGAAACCTTCAACTCCACATTCTATGTGATGGACATCAGTCCTTCCCATTCTTTCTTATTGGGAAGACCTTGGATTCACCATGTTGGAGCGGTCACTTCTACTCTGCATCAAAAGCTCAAGTACCCTGTCCAAGGGAAAATTGTAACTGTTCATGGTGAAGAGGAATATATGATCAATCATCTTAATTCTTTCCGCTATGTGGAATTAGATGGGGAATTCATAGATACCCCTTTTCAGCACTTTGAAGAGGTTTCTTCTGAAATAACAGCAACCAAAACAGTGTCTTTTGTACCCATGATTACCAGACCTCTGCCTCGGATGTCGTCTCTCAAGGATGAAAAGGCTGTGATTAAAGAAGGAGGAAGCACAATCTGGGGGCAGCTTCCCGACTTTCCTTTCAAATCAGATAAATTCGGCTTGGGTTTCACTTCAGCTAGTCAGAAGGCCGTGCGTCGCTCCCGTGCCAGAGGGCCACCGGTGAAGATCACCCATCATGGAGTCAATGCTTTGGAGGATAGTGAAGAGGGGAGCAACTTAGAAGAATGGATTTTCCATACTGTTGACGGAGGACTGTGCAACTGGGAGGCAAAAGACTTTGTTCCGATTACTTTCATAAATCAGTAATTTATCTTTCAAACATTTCTGTTGGTTTGTAATAATTCTTGAACAATTCGTACACTTTTAACCTTGTGCCTTACCCGAGGCACATAGGTCCATTTTTAAGGGTTTGATTTTTCATCTTCATATGCAATTTTAATGAATCATGGATGTTTTCACATATAAACTTTTGTGTTCATTGTATTTCTTTTTGCATTTTATTTGTTTAAAGATGGATATCCCTTACACACACCCACACTCACAAATGCAGGTACCCTTCCATCCCGGATTCCATGGGTAACAATTCTCCTATGGCCTTCAGTGACTCTAAAGATCTGGTCTACCATGCTGAATACGAAGGTGAGGAAGATTGTGAGGTGCCGGGAGAATTGGCTAGACTGCTACAACAGGAAGAAAGGGCTATTCTACCTCATGAGGAGCTGTTAGAGACAATCAACTTGGGTACTGACGAAGACAGAAAAGAAGTCAGAGTGGGTACCAACCTAGAGCCAAGTGTCAAAGAGTGTCTAATTCAGCTATTGAATGAATATGTTGAGATCTTTTCCTGGTCATATAAAGACATGCTGGGACTCGATATATATATTGTGGTTCACCGTCTTCCCACAAGAGAAGACTGTCCACCAGTTAAATAGAAATTCCGTTGCATGAGGCCCGACATGTCTGAAAAGATCAAAGCGGAAGTTATGAAGCAGTTCAATGTTGGATTTCTTGCTGTTACTTCCTATCCACAATGGGCTGCTAACATTGTGCCTGTACCTAAGAAGGACGGCAAATTCAGAATGTGCGTGGTTTACAGAGACTTAAACAGGGCTAGCCCTAAAGATGATTTTCCACTACCGCACATTGACATCTTCGTTGACAACACAGCTCAACACAAGGTATTTTATTTCATGGACGGATTTTCAGGTTACAACCAGATCAAAATGGCATCTGAAGACATGGAGAAAACTAATTTTGTTGCACATTGGGGTACGTTCTGCTATAAAGTGATTCCATTCGGACTGAAGAATGTTGGGGCAACCTATCAGTGCGCCATGGTAGATTTGTTTCATGATATGATACATCATGAGATAGAGGTCTACGTAGATGACATGATAGCCCATTCACAAACTGAAGAAGAACACCTCGACCACCTACAAAAGCTGTTTGTCAGGTTGAAGGAGTACAAGCTCAGACTGAACCCTAACAAGTGCACTTTCGGTGTCCGATCTGGTAAACTCTTGGGTGTCATTGTCAGCAACAAAGGCATCAAGGTTGATCCTGCCAAAGTCAAAGCTATACAAGAAATGCCTGCCCCTCGCACTGAGAAGGAGGTCAGAGGTTTCTTGGGACGCCTAAACTACATTGCAAGGTTCATTTCTCACCTAACATCTACCTGTGAACCAATCTTCAAGCTGTTGAAGAAAGATCAGGTGGTTAAATGGAATGATGACTATCAAATTGCTTTCAATAAAATCAAGGAGTATTTGCTAGAACCTCCTATCTTGATGCCACCCGTCGAAGGAAGACCGCTAATCATGTATCTGACTGTCCTAGAGAATTCAATGGGGTGCGTACTGGGCCAACATGATGAGTCTGGCCAAAAAGAGCATGCCATTTATTACCTTAGAAAAAAGTTTACCGACTGTAAGACCCGATACTCATTGCTCGAGAAAACTTGTTGCACTTTGGTATGGGCTGCTCGCCGGCTAAGGCAGTATATGTTGACTCATACCACTCTGCTGATATCAAAGATGGATCCGATCAAGTACATCTTTGAAAAGCCTGCTCTATCTGGAAGAATAGCTAGATGGCAGATGATCCTAATAGAATACAATATACAATACACGACCCAAAAATCTATAAAGGGGAGTGTACTAGCTAACCATCTGGCTCATCAAGCTGTCTAAAATTACCAATCCATGAGGTTTGACTTCCCTGACGAGGACATTATGACATTGGACAACGTTGAAGACTTCAGACCATATGATGAACCTGAACAAGGATCCCGATGGACCCTGTACTTTGATGGTGCCTCTAATGCACTTGGAAACGGTATCGGCGCGGTACTCATCTCCCCAGAAGGCTGCCATACACCTTTCACTGCCAGAATTTGCTTTAACTACACCAACAAAATGGCCGAGTATGAAGCTTGTATCTTTGGTCTCAAGGGTGCAATAAAATTGGGAATCAAATCTTTGGTTGTGTTTGGAGACTCAGTTTTGGTCATCAATCAGATCAAAGGAGAGTGGGACACTAAACATCCCAACCTCATCCCTTACAAATAACATGTCTTGACATTGTTACCACATTTCGAGCAGATTAACTTTGAGCACTTCCCACGAGAAGAAAATCAGCTAGCAGATGCTCTAGATATAATGTCATCCATGTTTAAACTTAACTGGGATAATGAGGCTCCCTGAATCACCATTGAACGGATGGACGAACCTGCACATTGTCACGAGATTAATACTGAAAAAGTAGTGGAACGACCTTGGTTTCACGAAGCCAATAGGTATCTCGAGGCTCAAGAATATCCTGAAGGAGCTTCAGTTAACGACAAAAAGTTCTTAAGGAGATTCTCTGCCAAGTTCTTCCTGAGCAATGGTATCCTGTACAAGCGCAATCATGATTGCATTCTGCTCCACTGTGTGGACAAGATTGAAGCTGAGCAGATCATGGCTGAACTGCACAATGGTACCTTTGGCAACCACTCTAGCGGGCATACGATGGCTAAGAAGATTCTATGGGAGGGCTATTACTGGTCTACCATGGAAGCTGACTACCATCAATATTCCAGGACTTGTCACAAGTGCCAAATCTATGCAGACAAGGTACATATACCTCCAGTTCCTCTCAATGTCTTAACAGCTCCTTGGCCATTCGCTATGTGGGGAATCGACATGATTGGAGAGATCAAGCCTAAAACATCCAATGGACACTGTTTCATCCTGGTAGCCATTGATTACTTTACCAAGTGGGTTGAAGCAGCTTCCTTCGCCTCCGTTACAAAGAATGTGGTTTCCCGCTTCATCAAGCAGAACCTCATTTGTCAGTACGACATCCCCGAAAGGATCATTACTGACAACGGTACAAACCATAACAACACTATGATCACCGCTTTGTGCGAGCAGTTCCATATTCAACATCACAATTCATCTCCCTATCAGCCAAAGATGAACGGTGTTGTCGAAGCTGCGAACAAAAATATCAAGAAGATCATACAAAAGATGACAGTCACCTACAAGGACTGGCATGAGATGTTACCGTTTGCTCTCCACGGGTACCGTACCACGGTGCGTACATCAACTAGGGCAACACCCTATTCTTTGGTATTCGGCATGTAAGCTGTTTTGCCTATCGAGGTTCAGATTCCCTCCTTGAGAATCATGAAAGATGATGGTTTGAGTGAAGACGATTGGATTCAGACCCGGCTTGATCAACTTAACTTGATTGACGAAAAGTGACTTACTGTTGTTTACCATGGTCAGACGTATCAAAAACGGATGATCAAGGCTTTCAACAAGAAAGTCAGACGCCAGGTATATCAAGCGGGGATCTGGTAATCAAGTGGATCATCTTGCCGCAATGTGATCCCAGGGGCAAATGGACTCCTACCTACGAATGACCATTTGTGATCAAGAACATCTTTTCTGGTGGGGCAATGATATTAACCACCATGGACAGCGATGACCTGCCGCACCCTACAAATGCAGACATAGTCAAAATATACTACGCATAAATGACCCGTTAGGTTGACACACCTAGGCAAAAAAAGGGAATCCCGGTGAATCGAAAACCCGAAAGGGAGGTTCAGGAAAAAATTAGGGATAAATAAAAAAATATGTACACCCGACAAGTTGAAAACCCGAAAGGGTGACTTGGGCAAAAAAGGGTTTCCCGGTGGATCGAAAACCCGAAAGGGCGGTCCAGGAAAAAGTTAGGGAATTAAAGCGTATGACTATGTCTCGTCGGATCACTTTAAGGATAATCTCTTCACATACAAGCTCCAGGATTTTGATCAACTCAATCATCTTCGGATGAAGCAACGAATGGACAAGATATTCAAAGTTACGAAGGTTATAGTAGAATGGGAACCCCATGGAATTTGCACACATATCCATATTTCTTTGTATAAATTTTTCTCATGTTTATGACAACGTTCTCTTACTAGGATGTATGTCTCCTTTGTACAAAATACTTACACAAAGTTAATACAAAGATACTTCAAAGTGCAGAAAACTATTTGTCTTTTCCTCTTTACACTTGTGTTTTATTTGAAAACGTCCAATGATTTATTAATGAGCATATGCATTTGAATATAATCAATGTTTACAAATAAACGAAATGAGAATAAATAATTACTGACAAGTTGAAAGTATAGGAAAACGTCTTTAGGCTATTCCAGGAGAAATCCCCTGCAGTACATCATCTAGGTCCCCAACGGAGCTAAAATCATGAAATACATATCCCCATCGGAATTAAATTTCAAAATCCCCATCAGAGTTAGGTTTTCAAACTCCCAATCCCCAGCGGAGCAAAACCTTGAACTACAGACCCTCAACGAAGATGAAACCTTCTTCCCCAATCGAGTCAAATTTCCAACTACCAATCCACAGTGGAAACCATTCAGTTTCTCCAAATTCCCCAGCATGTTGTCTTAAAGTATGAGGATCAACCAGATAACAGTTAACTTTTGTCTCTCCCCAAACTAGGATAATTCCCCAGTACAGTGGCATACAACCCAAACTCCTGAACTTTTTCCAAAACAGGAATAAGCTTTTTCCCCAGAGTCCTAAACTTACTCTCCAGCAGGATAGCTACTCCCCAGCAGCATAGCTACTCCCCACAGAGTTTTTCATCCCCTAACAGAATGAAGATTATCGTTCTTGATTCCCCAATGAAGTTGCCAGAGTCTTCATTACTCCCCCAGCATGAATTTGTCAGATTTTTTATTCCCCTACAGATCGAAGATTCTCATTCTTGACTCCTCAGCATGAAGTCACCAACGTTTTCATTGCTCTTCAATAGGATAAAGATTCTCATTCTTAGTTCCCCGCAGAAGCCATCAGAGTCTTCCTTATTCTCCAGCAGATCAAGGTTTTCCTTTATTCGATCCCCGGTAGAGATCACCAGAGTTTCCTTATTCCCCAGCCGAGTAAGGATTCCCATTGTGTAATCCCCAGCCATAGTCATCAAAGTTCTCGGGATTCCCCAAGTAGGTTTCGCAAACAACACTTGGCATTATTCTCACAACATAATGTTTATCATCCTCCAACTCCAAAAATTTGAAGGATCCCTATATCCCCAGGAAAGTCGTGAAGGATTATCACATCCCCACAGAAGTTGTCAGGGTTTTTCCATCCCCAACAGTCACCAAGGATTTCTCATCCTCGACAATCAAAGATTTTGAATCTCTGGCAGCAGTCAAGGATTTTATTATCCCCGACTGTCAAGGATTTACTTTCCTCAACAATACAGCAAATCATCTTACATGCGCATACATTATATTCATATATCATAAACATTGATAAAACACATTTTATTGCATCATACATTTCATGCAACATAATTTTGTGTTTTAGCTAACATTTTACCCTTTTCGGGATAAGATTAACAACTATCTTTAACAAATATTCAAAGATTTCAGATACAGTACGAATACACTCCAGACACGGAAGTCATTCTGTTACTCATTCAGATCTCTTATTCAGATTCAGTACAGATACACTCCAGACACGAAAGTCATTTTGTTACTCATTCAGAATTCAAAGTCAAGATACAGTACGAATACACTCCAGACACGGAAGTCATTCTGTTACTCATTCAGATCTCTTATTCAGATACATTACGGATACACTCCAGACACGGAAGTCATTCTATTACTCATTCAAAATTCAAAGTCAAGATACAGTACGGATGCACTCTAGACGCGGAAGTCATTCTGTTACTCATTCAGATCTCTTATTCATGATACAGTAAAGATACACTCCAGACACGGGAGTCATTATATTACTCATTTAGAATTCAAAGTCAAGATACAGTATATACGCTCCAGACACGGATGCCATTCTATTACTCATTCAGATCTCTAATTCGGATACAGTACAGATACACTCCAGACACGGAAGTCATTCTATTACTCATTCAGACATCAACTTCAGATACAGTCCAGATACGCTCCAGACACGGTTTCCATTCTGTCACTTATTCTAACTTTTTCCCCAGCCCAGAGATGCTCCAGACATGAATATCATTCTGTCGCTTATTCAGATTTCAAGATTCGGATACAATGCATATACACTACAGACACGGAAGTCATTCTGTTATTCATTCAGATTAAAATACATTTACAGCTCGGATACGCTCCAGACATGGATTCTATTCCCTTGTGTTGTACCCCAAAATTTTCTCTCCCATATTCTTCAAGATTTGTCAAGATCAACCTCAAAATCTCTCAAGGGTTGCACATTCCAATTGCCTCCTAACACAGTCAAAATTAGGGTTTTGGTTCCTGCAAGGAAGCTGAGGTTTTCAAGGGTCCAATCAAGTCCCATATGCCTACATACATTGTCAAGCATCTACATGTCAAGGTTCAAGACTCACAGCATCAAATTCCACAGTCAAAAGCCCTAATTGCTTCACAGTCAACTACAGGGGCAAAATGGTCATTTGGCAGTCAAAAGTCAAAATTTTTGGTCAACATCTTATTTTGAAGCCACAATCATCATTTGATCAAGTCTTGATCATGATTTCACAAGCATGGCTCAAAAATCATCAAGATGCCAAAAGTTTCTATTTTTGGACAACTGAAAAGTCAACTGTAACTTGACCAAGGCATAACTTTTTCATGGTTCATCAGAAAAATCCCATCCAATGCTCATTTTGAAGGGGATGACATTTCCTACAACTCATCTTCACACTCCAAATCCAAGAAATGCTCTCACAAAAAGTTATCAATTTCTACATTATAGGTCATTTTCAAAAGTCAACAAAAAGGCACTTTAAGTCAAAGACCATAACTTGATATTGGTGAATAAAAATGACATGGGACCAAAGGAATTGGTTAGAGGACTTCAAGACCTTTCCAAAACGTCCAAGAACATGTTCATAGCTTCAAAATTGAGCAAGATATGCATTGGAGAAGTTGGGAAATATTTGGGAATTTGCAAAAGTCAACTTTGCCCAAAACACTTCATTTTTGCTAATGGGTCTCAAATTCTTTCTTGAATCTTTACCCAAGGCTTATGCACGACCCATTAAGACTAATTTGAATTATTTTCTTATTTTTATTAATTATTTGTATTTTTAAATGATTAATAATTCATTTAATTAATTTAATTGTAGGAAAATATCAAAACATGGTTTTCAAATCTTTTTGTGATGCAAATACACTTAGGGCAAGCTGGCAATTCGTGTACACATCAAGGACATCAAAATCCCCATGATTGGAAAGGTTTTATCAAAGAAAAAGGTTGAAAAAGATTTGATTGGCAATCACATAATGAAACATGAATGCAATGGATTTTTGGGCCTAAAGTTGACCTAATTCCCTTCCCATATATGCAAGAAACCTAACCTTATTCATAAGAACGGGCAAGAGCTGCTGAAAAGAATATAACAAAATTCCAAAAGTTCAAGAAAATTGGCAAACTGAATTCTCACTTGCAGGATAATTCACACCCTTTTCTTGGTTCCATCACGTTACTGACATTGCCAGGAACCTATTGCCATCAAGAACAAGCCCTAGCACTCAAGGAAACAGCCAAACAGAACCACGGTTTGAACAAACTTTTCCATAATCGAAATTCAATTTTTGTGCATCATTGACATGTTTTGATTATTGATTTGCATTACTAACATCATCCTGAAGCTTTTGGTATGGATTAATTATGTTGAAACATCTTGAATCGAAAACTACCATGGACGAATGTTAGGGTTTCAGAGCTTTCATATTAGGGCTTTTCTCATACTATAAAATTAGACCTCAAGACATATATGGTTAAAATCGTCAGGACAAGACGAATTCATTGATACCATCACGCCTTTTTTATGTTATCTGTAACTCTAATCGCTATTCTTGGCAGTTTTGGTTTGTGGGGGTTAAAAACCCCCGCTATCTTGTTTTTGTTTTACAGAAAAAGATGAAGAAGACGAGACGTGGAATCATTCTGTTGGTTGGTTCAAACAATGGCGCACGTTTTTTAATATCCAAGCATAATTGAGTTTTTAATACATTATTTTCATTAGCCAGTATAATAACAAAGCGTGCAAAGTAGGTTGGTGGTTGGTGGCGTGGCTTGCAATCGTTGGGACCTGGGTTCGATTCCCAGGTCCACCCAAATATCCAATATTATTTTTCATAACATCTTCCTGTGCAGGCTTTGCAAATGATGTCCATCATATACCCTCAGCGCTCCACATGCCAAATGGCCATGATCAATAATCTGAAGGCCAAAAAATGATGAAAACTATATTCCCCAATCAACCAGCAAGCGCCTGATTATGAAAGTCAACAAAGGCTTGGTGTTCTTGGGCCTAAATCTCCAGAATCACACCTCCATCTGGGCCTTCAAACCCCCCTGGTTCATTATTTTCTTTTTCTCTTTTTAAATTCCTTTTACTAATTTTTCTTTAATCATTATTAATTATTATTATTAACCAATAAATTAATTTTTCATAATAAATTCAAAATTAAAAAATTGTGAATATTTTATTATTTATTAAATTCATTAACTATTATTTTTGTAAATAAATATTAACAATTAACTTAGTTTAATTTAGGCTTAATTTTCACCTTTTTCTCAATAAATAAAAATCATGTAGAATTAGGGCTTGATAATTTTCATTCACATTTTCTTATTATTATTATTTATTAATTATTATTATTTTTGTACATAAAAATGTAAATTAATTGATTTAGTAAATTAGGTTAACTTGGACTTTTTTTTATAATTAAAATAAACTTAGAACTAGAGTTTTTCTTAACTTTTAATTTTAATTCCTTTTTATTTTCATTAAAACATTAAAAACATAAAAAACATTTTTCTTTTTAATTAATTAGCAAACTAGGGTTAATTTTAATTAAATGCAAGGGACAAAAAACTCATATTTTCTCAAGAGGGTCAAAAACCCTAGGACGTTCCAAGTTAAATCTTTCGCGCACTATTTTATTTTTAATTATTTATGTATCTGCTCAATGGATGTAATAGTAATTAGGAGTTATCGCTTTCTTTACTTTCCGCACTTTTTTCCAAAACGGGTCTTTGTTTTTTGGCGATGTATAGACCCGCGCCTTGTAATAGCGTAGCTTTACATTCCCGCACTTTAATTTTCCGCACTCCTAACTGTTAATAAGCATGAAAGACTGAATGACAAATTAAAAACAACTCGTAGCTCACAATTGCATGATCAAAGATAAACATAAACTGAATTGAACACACAAGCACATGCCACTTCTAGGGTACGCCTCACTCGTTTCCTCGAACGTGGTCATCAAGTATAGGGTGTCTTAGAGGTAGCCCTCTTGTCTAAAGATCCATTCGCCTCGAAACGGTTGCCTCGGATAAAAGGATCTAGGACATTAGGGTTACTTCTAAGGTGTCCTACTATTGCTTCGGTGACCACACTGTCCCTTAATCGAATTGACCCGAACACCTCCAACGATGGTGCTACCTACCTCTCAATGGTGGGATGGCACTATCTAAAAGACTCTTACACAGCCTAATTCCTTAGGGTAGGTAGATCTCATGGGTACTTGCTCTTTTCAAAACAAACAAAAATACTTTTCACACTGACACTTTCTAAAAGTTTTCAAACAAATTTTTCATACACTCTTGAGGACAGATACAAGAGTTACTTAGAAATTTTTCAAACAAAACTTTTTCAAAACCCACTCACATTTGAAAAGCAAACATCTTTGAAATCATAAGAGCAAGTACCTAAGAGCCCATGGATAACCATGGATAGAAAGGGTGCTAACACCTTCCCTTTCTATAAATCTACCTCCCGAACCGAGAAACATTCTCAAAGAAGGAATTTTGCTGTGCTTTTGTCCTTTCCATGTTGGAGAACATAAAAGACGGTGGCGACTCTTGCTTACCGCGACATACGCGATCCAGCTTTAAACAGTCAGTTCTATTTCCACCGATCACAGAACTGGCGACTCTGCTGGGGACACTAAAAGTGAGGTGTACCTTAGGATTAGACCACTCTTATGTTTTCAATTGCTTTCTTTGTTTGCTTTAATATTGTGGGCTTGCCTTGGAGTTTCATAGATCCTAACCCGGATCTGGGGGATACCTTTTAGGTAGCAACAAACTGTGAGGGAACTGTGCGGGGTATACCGACACGGTTGAAGCAGTTGCTACGTTGATGTGGCACTTTGGTGAGTACCGGTAACCCTTGAGTCAAGTCAAGGAGAGTACGGGGCCGCCGCGTGGTGTCGTGAAGCATCAACTGACCTTAGGAACCTTACTTGACCATCCTGGCCTCTTTAGGGGTAGTGAGATGACCGACTTTGGTGCAGTCCGAAGTTGGTAGATACTCGATACTACACTCATTGAGGGTTGTTTTCTTGGAATATTTTGATCGTCGGTTCAGTGGCTAAATCAAAACAATGAACACAGAAAATAACCCGATGATATTGAGCTCCTTAGAACCCGGTTACTTTTGATAGGACAGGTTTGAGCCCACCAACTTCAAGAGGGTAGTACTCAAACTTCATGCTGGCCTGAACTCTAAGGGATGTCTTGTGTGACTTGTGTGCCTTCAAATTTGACTACTTGCATGCTTGTTATCTGACACTTGAGTTTCTTGCAGGTTTTGTTTACAGTCCTTAATCTGGACTCATAACAGGGTTCACTTACATCACTCCATGCATAGCATAACATCATACCATTGCATACATCCTACATAAGGACTAATCCATTTCAAGGATATCAAGGGTTTGTGATGCAGGTCATGATGAACCAACTGTCTAGCAAGGGGCAAAGGGGATTTATTTTCCTCTAGCCAAAGTTGTTTGGAGATCAAAGCACGATAACTTGAGTCAGGGGCTATGACCCACTCGATATGGTGAGCTTGACTCTTGAAGAAGGACTCTTAACAACACGAAGTTTCTTCAATCAAAGCTGCGAAATTCAAATTCTAACAATTTCTTGTTTACCCCGCGAGATCCTTGAAAACATTGCATACATATATCATACATATCATTGCATAGCAGGTCACCCTTTACAGGTCTCTCATATTCTCGCTGTTTATTTCAGCAATGGCTTTCCAACAAGACAACCAGGATCTTCATACTCAAGAGACTCAGTTCAGGGAAATCTTCCTAAGCCTATCCAAGGGGCAGAAAGAGTTGAGAACACTCCTCATGGGGAATTTGGTAAAGAAAAGTCCTGAAGACAGTAAGGACGAACGGCTGAAACATCTGCAAGCTGAGGTAGATGCAATGAGAACTCAGATACTGGGGAAGATGGCTCTCATCCAAGGCTTAGCTCGGGAGCAAGAAGAGTTGAGAACTGTGGTCAACCAGCTTCATCAAGACAGATACAACAGTATGAAGCAAATAGTCAAGGCTGAGGATCAAGTCATTAATCAACTTCCGAGAAGTCAAAGGTTTGGTTTGATGAAGAATATACCTCTCCAGGGTGCCACTACCTCACAGGTCCAACAACAACCTGACCATAAGTAACGGGCTACTCCGAGGCCGTTCACCAAGCTCAACATGCCGCTGTCCCAAGCTTTGCAACACCTGTTGAATTTGAATCTGGTGACGTTGATAGGACCTCACCCGAATCCTAAGACTTCTTCACCCAATTACAATCTTGATGCCAGGTGCGCATACCATTCTAACAGCCCGGGGCATGATACTGACGACTGTTGGAAGTTGAGGTACAAAATCCAAAACCTGATTGATGAAGGAGCATTGGAGTTCGCACAAGATGGTCAGGCTGAGTTCTTCTACTATCCCTCCAAGGCTCACCATTTTAAGTGACAAGTCCTGAGACGAGAAGACTTTTTGTTCATTAGAATTTTCAATTTGTAATTTTCTTTGCTTATTCAAACAATTATTGTCTTGGCAAACCTTTTTATTTCATTAATGCATCGCATATGTCTGTTTTGAATCAATCCATTCGTATCCACTATATTCAAATTGCTTTTATTCTTGTGATGTTCAACTCTCGATTAAAAAATTCTAAGCCTTTTGAGGGAGGATGACGAAAACGATACCATGATCTTTACAATATGCTTTTGAACAGACCCCGCTGATGAAGTACAGGCATTATTTCAAATCCTAAACATTGGAGTTATAAGGAAGATAATCCCTAGTCAACCCCTTTGAGCCAAAGAAGTTGGAGTTTTTTCTTTTTGCAAAAAATTAAAAACCCTTAATCATAACCTGGGGCAGGGTAGTTCTCTCAGTTGATCCAGGTGCACGACGAATATCATCAAAGGAGTCCTTCCGAGATAAAAGACCGTGATGATTCCGTATAATCATAAGGACAAGCAGTCGTTATCTTTCAAAAAGTAAAAGCCCAATAAGTCAAAACCTATGAAGGAGACTTACAAAACTGGGGCATCCCGCTGACTGTAATCACAAAAGAAACAGTTCAGGAAAAAAGACAGGGATAATAAAAACCAAAAGGAAAGAGGTCATACAAACCCTCAACAAAAAAAAATGACTGCCTATTCAAAATAAACTATCAGTATCCGAACCATCACCGGAATATCAGAGCAAGGATTTAAACAAGATCTAATGCACGATTAGCTGAGTTTAGGATCGAAGAACATCACGAAGAACGGGTGGGTACAAATAAAATTTGAGCCTTTATCCTTTGTTTCTTAAACTGTGAACCAGGCCACGTTATAACCCTTAAAAGTCCTAGCTGAAGCATGGGTTAGTTCGAAAGCATACTGTTACAAAAGGTATCCTGACTCCTGTAGGGCTTGTAGTAAAATCCTGAGTTGACATCGCATTTTACAAAAACTCACTGGTTTTATTGAAAAATGCATTTTCAAAAAATCTTCAAGACAGACATAAGCTTTGCATTTTTAAATAACATTGTTTACATATGACTATTTGTTCAAACAGCAGAGAAATTCGCACGACGAATATCTAGTGAACAGAAACCTTTTCAATAAAAAAGGTCACCTAAAGTGGAAAAACACTTCCAATCAAGGGGCATGGCATGATCATTGTCTATCATCTGGGGCAGTCAAGTCCAGATTCAGAGAATCTCTCAAAAATGCCAAATAGCCAAGGGCAAATCTCCGCCTGAGTCACTTGGGGCATTGGACATGAATTCCAGCAACGAATCTTGCACGATCAAACATCTTCTGGTAGTATGGCAACACAACACTACTGACAGTGACACCTCCCTACATCCTGAGAGCGTGGACATAATCAGAAAATACTACGCATAATCAAAGACTCGCTAGGTCGACTGGCCTAGGCAAAAATAAGGGCTTCCCGGCGAACCAAAAGGGTTCGGGCAAAAATGAGGGATGAAAATGAAAAATCTGTACACTCGGCAAGTCGAAAACCTGAAAAGGCGGCTTGGGCAAAAAAGGGTATCCCGATGGACTGAAAACCCGAAAGGGCGATCCAGGCAAAAATTAGGGATCAAAGCGTACGACTATGTCCCGTCATCTCGTCACTTTCCTACCAGAAGAAGATTTGTCAATCGGCAGTTATCAAGCACCTCATAGGCCTTCTTCTCCCGCAGAAACGGGGGCAATAAGAATTTTCCAAACTGTATAAGCTGCTCTGTCCACCAGGTATCAGGGTAGGTTCAGCTGAAGAACATAACCAAGATACCTTCACTCCCCATAGAGTAAGACAAGACTCAACAATACTCTCCCCAAGCAGAGTTGGTCTCCCGTCAGCCCCGAAAAGGAACAGTATCTCCAGCAAGTCAGCAACACTCTCCCCAAGCAGAGTTAGCCTATTGTCAGCCTTAAGGAAGTTGGATATCCCCAGAAAATCTCAATATTCCCCAACGGAGTATACAGATGTTCCTAAGCAAGCATCCCCGGCAGTCTTAATATAAGATTGTTCCCCGGCGGAATACCAGACACCCCAGTGGAGCTATTCCCCAGAACAGTCCAAAGTTTCCCCAGGAAAGTTGAACCATCTCCCCAGTAGATTCTGGAAGCTTATCCCCTGCAGAGTACAAATGCATCTCCTCAGCCATATCCAAAGGTTATTCCCGACCAGAGTCTAACTGGGTTATCCTCAGCAAATTGCAACGGAAAGATTGTCCCCAGCAAAGTTCTTCCTATCCCCAGCGGAGTTCATCAAAATCCCCAACAGAGCTTATCAACGGAATCCCCAGCGGAGTTATCAGTAAAATCTCAGCGAAGCATCTCTTCCCAAAGAGTATTTCCCCGCAGAGTAATCTCTTCAACAAGTTTATTCCCCAATGGAGTCATTCTCTCCTACCGGTTTATTCTTGCAATCAACATCCCCAGCGGAAACGCAGAACTCTACTCTTCAACATCAACCCAGGATTTAACAAACTCCCGGCATTCGTCAAGGATTTATTTTCCTAAATGAAAATACATTCATGGACATTTCACATTTCATACATCCTGCTTACATACATGATAAAGTGCATACGACACCAATCTCATTTATTTTTGAGAACATCTTAAAATCATGCAGTTCATGCATCATGACATTGCATACAACTGATGTTTTGCCTTTTTAGGAAAAAGGTTAATCCAAAGATGATTACTATCAACTGTCGCAATTCCAGATTCGATTCCTGTATCTAGCCAGTGCATGTCTGTAGACGACCAATTCCAGATTCGATTCCTGTATCTAGCCAGGGCATATCTGTGAGTAACTGATTGTAGATTCGATACATGTATCCAGCCAGGGCATGTCTGCACGAAGAGTTTAGAGATTCGATACCTGTATCTAGCCAGGGCATATCTACATTAAAGAGATTAAAGAGATAGCTGGGAAATGCTCCAGATATGGATGTTGTTCTTTTGCTTATTCAGATTTTCTCTTCAGATATAGCTTGGAAATGCTCCAGACATGGATGCTATTCTTTTGCTTATTCAAACTTCCTTCTAGAGATAGCTTAGAGATGCTCCGGACACGGATGCTGTTCTATTGCTTATTCAGATCCCTTCTAGAGATGGTTCAGATGCGATCCAGATATGGCTACATTCTGATACTTATTCCAGATTCCCTTTCAGATATAGCTTGGAAATGCTCCAGATATGGATGCTATTCTTTTGCTTATTCAGAGATAGCATAGAGATGCTCCAGATCCAGATGCTATTCTTTCGCTTATTCATATTTCTCTCCAGAGATAGCTTAGAGATGCTCCAGATATGGATGCTATTCTTTTTCTTATTCAGAATTGCTTTTCAGAAATGGCCTAGAGATGCTCCAGATCCGGATGCTATTCTATTGCTTATTCAGAGATAGTTCAGTTGTGACCCAGGCATGGAGACTTTCTGATACTTATTCAAGAGTTCCTTTCAGATGTAGCTTGGAGATACTCCAAACCCGGATGTTATTCTATTGCTTATTCAGATTCAAACTTCTAAAGACGACTTAGAGATGCTCTAGACCCGGAGGCTACTCTATTGCTTAGTCCAGATTCATTCAAAAGACATTCCAGATGCGATCCAGATTCAGATGACATTCTGTTACTCACTCAGATACAGTATGGATATACCCCAAACGCGGCGGTCATTCTACTGTTTATTCAGACGTCAGCAATTAGATATAGACTAGATATGCTCCAGACACGGAAGCTATTCTATTTCTTATTCAGATTCAACATACCAACAGTCTCCAAATGGCATCTATAAGCCCATTTCCGACAAGGCTCTGTCACAGCTCCAGATGGAATCTATAATCCCATCCTCCTATCCATCATCTCTCCAAATGGCATCTGTAAGCCCATTCCCGCCACCATGCTGCTGATACTCTACTATGTGAGTGCAAATTTCTGGGCACTTTAGTGTTCAATCATCTTCCATCTTTGGATCACGAAAGGCTCGAAATCCAATCTATATCCTCAGGTTTAAGAAGATTGAACAGGGGCAACTGTTGTACCCCAAAATTTTCCCTCCCATATTCTTCAATATTTGTCAAGATCAACCTCAAAATCTCTCAAGGGTTGCACAGTCCAATTGCCTCCTAACACAGTCAAAATTAGGGTTTTGGTTCTTGCAAGGAAGCTGAGGTTTTCAAGGGTCCAATCAAGTCACATATGCCTACATACATTGTCAAGCATCTACATGTCAAGGTTCAAGACTCACAACATCAAATTGCACAGTCAAAAGCCCTAATTGCTTCACAGTCAACTGTAGGGGCAAAATGGTCATTTGGTAGTCAAAAGTCAAAAATTTTGGTCAACATCTTATTTTGAAGCCACAATCATCATTTGATCAAGTCTTGATCATGATTTCACAAGCATGGCTCAAAAATCATCAAGATGCCAAAAGTTTCTATTTTTGGACAGCTGAAAAGTCAACTGTAACTTGACCAAGGCATAACTTTTTCATGGTTCATCAGAAAAATTCCATCCAATGCTCATTTTGAAGGGGATGACATTTCCTACAACTCATCTTCACACTCCAAATCCAAGAAATACTCTCACAAAAAGTTATCAATTTCTACATTATAGGTCATTTTCAAAAGTCAACAAAAAGGCACTTTAAGTCAACGACCATAACTTGATATTGGTGAATCAAAATGACATGGGACCAAAGGCATTGGTTAGAGGACTTCAAGAACTTTCCCAAATGTCCAAGAATATGTTCATAGCTTCAAAATTGAGCAAGATATGCATTGGAGAAGTTGGGAAATTTTTGGGAATTTGCAAAAGTCAACTTTGCCCAAAACACTTCATTTTTGCTAATGGGCCTCAAATTCTTTCTTGAATCTTTACCAAAGGCTTATGCACGACCCATTAAGACTAATTTGAATTATTTTCTTATTTTTATTAATTATTTGGATTTTTAATTGATTAATAATTCATTTAATTAATTTAATTGTAGGAAAATATCAAAACATGGTTTTCAAATCTTTTTATGATGCAAATACACTTAGGGCAAGCTGGTAATTCGTGTACACATCAAGGACATCAAAATCCCCATGATTGGCAAGGTTTTATCAAAGAAAAAGGTTGAAAAAGATTTGATTGGCAATCACAAATGAAACATGAATGCAATGGATTTTTGGGCCTAAAGTTGACCTAATTCCCTTCCCATATATGCAAGAAACCTAACCCTATTCATAAGAACGGGCAAGAGCTGCTGAAAAGAATATAACAAAATTCCAAAAGTTCAAGAAAATTGGCAAACTGAATTCTCACTTGCAGGATAATTCACACCCTTTTCTTGGTTCCATCACGTTACTGACATTGCCAGGAACCTATTGCCATCAAGAACAAGCCCTAGCACTCAAGGAAACGGCCAAACAGAACCACGGTTTGAACACACTTTTCCATAATCGAAATTCAATTTTTGTGCATCATTGACATGTTTTGATTATTGATTTGCATTACTAACATCATCCTGAACCTTTTGGTATGGATTAATTGTGTTGAAACATCTTGAATCAAAAACTACCATGAACGAATGCTAGGGTTTCAGAGCTTTCATATTAGGGCTTTTCTCATACTATAAAATTAGACCTCAAGACATATATGGTTAAACTCGTCAGGACAAGACGAATTCATTGATACCATCGCGCCTTTTTTATGTTATCTGTAACTCTAATCGCTATTCTTGGCAGTTTTGGTTTGTCGGGGTTAAAAACCCCCGCTATCTTGTTTTTGTTTTACAGGAAAAGATGAAGAAGACGAGACGTGGAATCATTCTGTTGGTTGGTTCAAACAATGGCGCACGTTTTATAATATCCAAGCATAATTGAGTTTTTAATACATTATTTTCATTAGCCAGTATAATAACAAAGCGTGCAAAGTAGCTTGGTGGTTGGTGGCGTGGCTTGCAATCGTTGGGACCTGGGTTCGACTCCCAGGTCCACCCAAATCTCCAATATTATTTTTCATAACATCTTCCGGTGCAGGCTTTGCAAATGATGTCCATCATATACCCTCAGCGCTCCACATGCCAAGTGGCCATGATCAATAATCTGAAGGCCAAAAAATGATGAACACTATATTCCCCAGTCAACCAGCAAGCGCCTGATTATGAAAGTCAACAAAGGCTTGGTGTTCTTGTGCCTAAATCTCCAGAATCACACCTCCATTTGGGCCTTCAAACCCCCCCTGGTTCATTATTTTCTTTTTCTCTTTTTAAATTCCTTTTACTAATTTTTCTTTAATCATTATTAATTATTATTATTAACCAATAAATTAATTTTTCATAATAAATTCATAAATAAAAAATTATGAATATTTTATTATTTATTAAATTCATTAACTATTATTTTTGTAAATAAATATTAACAATTAACTTAGTTTAATTTAGGCTTAATTTTCACCTTTTTCTCAATAAATAAAAATCATGTAGAATTAGGGTTTGACAATTTTCATTCACATTTTCTTATTTTTATTATTTATTAATTATTATTATTATTTTTGTACATAAAAATGTAAATTAATTGATTTAGTAAATTAGGTTAACTTGGACTTTTTTTTATAATTAAAATAAACTTAGAACTAGGGTTTTTCTTAACTTTTAATTTTAATTCCTTTTTATTTTCATTAAAACATTAAAAACATAAAAAACATTTTTCTTTTTAATTAATTAGCAAACTAGGGTTAATTTTAATTAAATGCAAGGGACAAAAAACTCATATTTTCTCAAGAGTGTCAAAAACCCTAGGACGTTCCAAGTTAACTCTTTCGCGCACTATTTCATTTTTAATTATTTATGTATCTACTCAATGGATGTAATAGTAATTAGGATTTACCGCTTTCTTTACTTTCTGCACTTTTTTCCAAAACGGGTCTTTGTTTTTTGGTGATGTATAGACCCGCGCCTTGTAATAGCGTAGCTTTACATTCCCGCACTTTAATTTTCCGCACTCCTAATTGTTAATAAGCATGAAAGACTGAATGACAAATTAAAAACAACTCGTAGCTCACAATTGCATGATCAAAGATAAACATAAACTGAATTGAACACACAAGCACATGCCACTTCTAGGGTACGCCTCACTCGTTTCCTCGAACGTGGTCATCAAGTATAGGGTGTCTTAGAGGTCGCCCTCCTGTCTAAAGATACAGTCGCCTCGAAACGGTTGCCTCGGATAAAAGGATCTAGGACATTAGGGTTACTTCTAAGGTGTCCTACTATTGCTTCGGTGACCACACTGTCCCTTAATCGAATTGACCCGAACACCTCCAATGGTGGTGCTACCTACCTCTCAATGGTGGGATGGCACTATCTAAAGGACTCTTACACAGCCTAATTCCTTAGGGTAGGTAGATCTCATGGGTACTTTCTCTTTTCAAAACAAACAAAAATACTTTTCACACTGACACTTTCTAAAAGTTTTCAAACAAATTTTTCATACACTCTTGAGGACAGATACAAGAGTTACTTAGAAATTTTTCAAACAAAACTTTTTCAAAACCCACTCACATTTGAAAAGCAAACATCTTTGAAAACATAAGAGCAAGTACCTAAGAGCCCATGGATAACCATGGATAGAAAGGGTGATAACACCTTCCCTTTCTATAAATCTACCTCCCGAACCGAGAAACATTCTCAAAGAAGGAATTTTGCTGTGCTTTTGTCCTTTCCATGTTGGAGAACATAAAATACGGTGGCGACTCTTGCTTACCGCGACATACGCGATCCAGCTTTAAACAGTCAGTTCTATTTCCACCGATCACACCTTGCTCATACAAATCCAATCTCCAGATACAACTCAGATACGTTCCGGATACGGATACCATTCTGATGTCCATTCTCCTGATTTTCAACAAACATTCTTGGATGGCATCTTTAAGCCCATCTCCGACAAGATTCTGTCACTTCTCCAAATGGAATCTTTAAGCCCATTCCCTCAACTACATTTTGACGAGTGCAAATTTACGGGCACTCTAGTGTCCAATCATCTTTTACCTTCGAGTCACGAACGGCGAAACTCGCCAATCTAACTCTTCAGGTTCAAGAAGATTGAACAGGGGCAGCTGTTGTACCCCAAAATTTGCACTCTCATTTTATCAAAATTTCCTCTCACATAACTTCTTGGACTCAAGACCAGATTAGGGTTTGCTCAGCTCAAGACACTTCCTTGCACTGATAACCTGAAATTAGGGTTTGAGTTTGCATAGGGATTTTTGGACTTTCAATGCCTCATGTGACTTTCATACTTCATGTTGGACCTATAATATTGCTCATACCAAGTTTCAAGCCTTGAACCACATTTTTGCCCAGTCAATTGGATAGTTGCCCTAAAAATCAATTGTATTGGGGAAAAAGTCAATTATGGCCAATTTACAGTCAAACCTCATAATTTTTGATCCACATCAACATTATAGACTCATATGAACCATTTTATCATGTTTGGACCACAACTCCTCAAGAAATTTGATCAGATCATCAAAAGGGCAAAATGGTCAAAATTAGGGTTTTGACTAAGAAAGGGCAATTTCTGATTTTTCACCTAGCCAATGGAAAATTGGGTTCAAGCATGATTTCAAGGAATCAATGGAACCATCTTGACATAATCACAAGGTTCAAAAGATCTCAAATGCATTGGATTGACAAATGAATTTTCCAGTCAACTGATCAAAAATCATCTGTACACTGAAAAGTCAAACTTTGACTTTTTGGTCAAAATCAAGTGCCAAGGGTAATTTTTCATCAAGATGTATCAAAACATGAAACTTGTTCACCAAGAAACCTAATTTTGAAAATTAGGGTTTAAGTTTGAAAATTTTCATAACTTAGAATTTTTCTAAGTTATGAAAATTTCTTATTTTTTCCCAACTTTTTCACCATGATGCAATTGGATTCAAAGAAGACTTACAATATGAAAGTTGTAGTCCTCCACAAAATCTAAAACTTTTATTCACAAAGTTTTTCCAAAATATGCTTGTATCTCAAGTTATGATTTTGTGAATAGGGGACCATGAAACTTTTAACTTAGTGAAATTTTGCCCTAGTTTAGGCAGATTTTTGACCTAACTTCATGGTAACTTTTCACCTAGTTATAAGTGGAATCTAGAAATGCATTTCAAATATGGATTTTAAAGAATGTTACAAGCTTTCCAAAATGTCAAGGAACTCTCCAAGATCATTTATGGTTAGGGAGAATCGAAGAAAAGAAAATGGCCATTGCTCACTTTTGTCCATGGCATTTTTCACATTGCTACAACTTGGAAATCTTTCCTAAGCATGCTTGTACTTGTTTTACAGGTCTTAAACCTTTCCACACTCCTTAATTTAATGCAAATACAATGGATATTGGATTTTTTCTGAGCTATGGAACTTTGCAGAATGAATTAATCCATTTATGGCATAAAGGTAACAATGGCATTTCCATAAAGCTTGCTTTTTGCAACTTTGTATTCCTTGAGCATTGAACCTGATCTTTGGCTACAAACAAGATCCACAAACTTGAGGAAAGGTACACCAACTATGTTCAGACCTCAAGCTAGCCTGTACAGGCTTTGCGCTTTGTCAACTCACTTTTGCTTCAAAAGCAAGTAAGCTTGCAAAAAAGTCCATAACTCTTGTAACTGTTAAAACCAAGTCTGGATATCATTTCAAACAACTTCCTAAAACACGATTTGATAAGCTCTCAAACACCCTAAAACACAAAATCACAAGTTCTTGCCCAAAACAGGGCAACTTCTGCAAACACCAAGCCACCTCCATATTCCCTCGTGCGTTTTGCTTGAAACCACTTCAAACACATTCCCTACAACACACTTAAACTATCCAAGCTATTGTTCAGCAACTGTAACCTCATTTTCAAGCTTCACCATTTTCAATTTCTGAGTTTGCAGGTTGACTTCTACAAGGAGATTCAAGCCATTTTAAAGCAAGTTGAGCATTGGGAAAGCTTGAGGGAACTTCAAGCAAGCTCACGAGTACATCAGGCCTCACTCAAAGTTGCTACATTGCCATAGCCAAATTCAACTGAATAAGGTAATTTTCAAAGTTCTATCTCCTTATTTAGGCATCATTAGGCTTAGGTTTGTGAAGCAAAAATATAGTCTTTAATGTGCTTGAGCTGTACATATGCATAGCTTGTATTTATATTAACTGAGTTAGGAGAATTTGGATGATGAACATGCTGAAAATTTTAGGTTAAAATTTAAGGCCATTAAAATTCTCTCTATCCTTTGAGAGTTAGGTCACAAAATGGATATGTTGGAATCGTGATTGAAAATGCTATAACTTTCATGTTGTAAATTGTTGATTTCATGCAAGCCATAGAGAGAATAGGATTTGAAGTACAGAGGCGCGCGCGTGTTCGTATGAAGGACAGGGACGAAATGTGTATGGGCCTGGCGCGCATGGGCCTGTTTCTTTCTGCACCCCCCTTTTTTACTTCCTGCACCCCCTTGGCCCATTTTCTATATTTTTGTATATTTTTCATTTCTTTTATATTTTCTGACTTTTATTATTTTTTCTTGAACATTAAAAAACCCAAAAATATTTTCTTAATTTTTGCATTTTTATTTTATTATTTTTGTTATTTTTTTTGGGCATAAAATTAATTATTAGGTTAATATACTTTTATTTTCTTAAATAGACTTGTAAATAATACAAAAATATTATATATTTTTATTTTTATTATTTATACACTTAAAATGACATTTTTATACAATATTTAATTTTTTAACATTTTTGTATACATTATTTTTATTATTTCCTTGTATATAAATGAGATAAAATAATATTAGAATATATTTTCTTTTAAACCAAAAATTAGGGTTTTCACCCTTTCAAAAATAATCATTTTATTTTCTTATTTTTAAGACATTAATAAATTTATTTTACATACATAAAATAAATACAAAAACATTTGTGCATATTTACATTTTATTCCATATTTAAATACTTGTTTATTTATTTATTGTTGTATAAATTCAATTGGGTTGTAATAGTAAATTAGGGCTTTATTTTTATGCAAATACCCCCTATTCAAACTTGTACCCCCATTCCCATAATATTATTGTAATAGTTAGATTTACTTTACCCAATTTATCGTATTATATGCATGCTTAGTAAAAACTAGGGTTTTGAATGCAAAAGACAAAAAATCAAACAAATATCATGACTTAATACAAGACAAAAATGCATGAAAAATGACAACACATTGCACACAAGTATCCCTAGGGTTTCATCCACTTTGTTGCCTTAAAACATGGCCATGGTATGCATGCTAGGTATCTTGTCAAAACAAAACAAAACAAAAAAAGATCATAGTCCCTCGATGACGCTATCTTGGTTTCCTAAACAGAAATGATCTAGTCCCTCAAAAACTTGCTAAGATACTTGGCACTATTGCTATCATGGTCATACGATGACCCACGCCTGTCCCGTTTAACATCAAAAGATAGGGTTGTTTACCAAATACAATGGTAAAACAACAATGTCAAAGGGTTAAAAATGTGTAGGAAAGACTTTTGAGTAGGTAGGTAAGCTCATAGTTACTTGATCAATTTGCAAACCATCCTTTCTATTTTCAAACAAACACACACAACTTCAAAACATTCTCCAAACAAACTTTCAAACATTGAAACATTTTTCAAAAGACAAACACCTTTGTATACATTCAAACAAGAATCATTACAAAGGTTTCCAAAACAATGGCCTCTTTTCAAAATACTTTCAAAACCACACAAAGCACTATTTCAAACAATTGAAAAAGCAAAGCAAGTGATCTAAACAAGTAACTAAGAGCCCATTGAAAAGCATGGATGAAAAGGGTGCTAGCACCTTCCCTTTTCATAATCTACCCCCCGAACTCAAAAAAACATCTCAAAGGTCTTTCCTGTGCTTTTTGACCTTTCCTTTTGGTTAAAATAAAAAGTTGGTGGCGACTCTTGCCAAACCGAAACATTTTCGAACAAAAATGCAAAACCTCAAGTCAGTTCTTCCACCACATCACACATGCCAACTTTCACTGAAGGTAGAAATAGAAAATATCATGACATCGTCGTTCACTAACGATGAACTACCAACGTTCACTGAGGGTAGCAAAAAGATAACAAGCACCAACTTTCACTGAAGGTGACATACCAACTTTCATTGGAGGTAGAGAGATAATATATCATAGCATTGCCGTTCACTGATGATGAACTACCAACGTTCACTGAGGGTAGCAAAAAGGTAACAATCACCAGTTTTCACTGAAGGTGACCTACCAACTTTCACTGAAGGTAGAGAGAAAATATATCATGACATCACCATTCGCTGATGATGAACTACCAACGTTCACTTAGGGTAGCAAAAAGATAACAATCACCAGCTTTCACTGAAGGTGACCTATCAACTTTCACTGAAGTTAGAGAGGAAATATATCATAGAACCTCTGTTCACTGAAGATGAACTACCAACATTCACTGAGGGTAGCAAAAAGGTAACAATCACTAGATTTCACTCAAGGTGACCTACCAACTTTTACTGAAGGTAGAGAGAAAATATATCATGACATCACCGTTCACTGACGATGAACTACCAACGTTCACTAAGGGTAGCAAAAAGATAACAATCACTAACTGTTACTGAAGGTGACCTACAACCTTTCACTGAAGGTAGAGAGAAAATATATCATGACATCGCCGTTCACTGATGATGAACTACCAACGTTCACCGAGGGTAGCCAAAAGATAACAAGTTTTTTTCCAAAATTCTGGCGTTTCACCTAGAACGGGTCTCAACTTCTTCTTTAACCAAAGCATTCCGCCTGGAAAGGGTAACATATAAGTTGTGTCAAATAAAGAGACTACCACTTGTAAAGATTTCACAATGAACTGTCTCTGCGATATTAAAAGTCTTGCCATCCACTGGAGTAATTTGCAACGGAATGCAAACTATCCACTCATAGAGAAGATAGCAACAAAAAAAAAACAGTTACGTCGACTTTTACAGGGAAGTACAGGTTGCTCAAATAAAGAGACCTGCCACTTGCTGTTATGAGGGATTATAAAAAAATGAATTTATGGGGAAAGAAATATGACTTCCTGGGGAACGAAATATGACTTCCTGGGGAAAGAAATATGGCTTCCTGGGGAAATGCCAATGTATTCCTGCTTGAGAAGATAAAGGTCTTCTCATACAAAATAAATGCACATTCTCAAACCCATGCTCGAAGTTGCGGAAATCCAAAGTAATAATATTGCCGAGGATCAAAAAATTCAAACCAGAAATAAACTGGAATGAGACAGTCATTTGAAACACTTCCTTTGAGAAATAAACTCAAGAGGGAGACCCAAATCATCCAGTCAAAGAGCTGTAAAGAAGGCTGAAGAAAAAATCTTCCACGAGGGATAACTCAGCGGGGAAATTGAAAGAATATACGCTTTCTGCTTAAGTCCAACACTCTATTGGAGAGAGGACAACATAACATCTGCAAAACAAGGTTACATGTCAATAAAATATCAATGAATGTGAATGAGCAATGATTTTCCAATTTATCTATGCATGATGTATGTATGAATGCACGAGTGTTTATCGCGTATATGTTGACAAAATAGATATATAACACTGGGAGCAAACAGGAAAAACCAAGTCGGGCACAATCAACACTCGGCCAAATTACATCCAAGATGAACAATCCAAGAAAAAGTAAGTGCCAACTGAGGAAATAAACCTACTGCCTGGTTTAACTTTATTGGGGAGTAACATAATTCATAAGTAAATAAAACATAGCGACCAAACAGTACATATACAGAGAGACAACATCCTCTCCCAGGTCTTTACCAGGGAATAACAGTCATACTTCAACGGGAAATCAAATATTTTCAAAAGTAACGCTTCTATTAGGGATTTTGAAAAATCAATTTCAAATAGAGCAGACGGACATCAAATCATCAAAACATTCACCGGGGAATTCGTGCCGACTTCATTGGGGAGGTCAACACCACCTTCACAAAGATAAAACCAATATACGTTCTTTACTGGGGAAAACATAGGTCTGTGTTCTTCGAGAGTAATCATTGTACCAACTTCTCTTGGAAGAAATATTTTCTTTTAAACGAACGAAATCTTCATTGGAAAAATCTTGGATTGGATCTTCATATCATGCAATCTTAGAAAAGAGGAGAAATGAAACAAAACTTGACCGGGGATACTGGAGTTACAAACCCTATACGATGAAACATCCTGAGCAAAACTTCTCCGAGAAACAAGACTTCTTAAAAGCAACTGGAGTTCGTCCATTCCTGGGATCACCACTTTTGTTGTTTCTCTTGCGTCACAAATTTTAAAGTAAAAAAAAATTGTAAATTCTTTTTAAAAATGAATTTTGTTATTCAATCATTTCGCTTTTAAATTTATTATCAACAATAAATAGAGTCATTGCAAGCTAAATAAAATAAGAAATACAAAGAATTGGGTAAAAGCTCAAATTTCATTAATAAAATGGTAGTCTACAAGTGGCGTGACTCCATGAATAATTACAAAGTTTGGAAAATGGTAATATATAATGGAAAAGATACATTGAGATACAATGACCACTATCCCCTCTAACAAATTTAGAAATCCTGAGCAGCAACTTCTGCTGAAGTATGATGAGGATCCGAGAAGATTGTTGCTCCAATGATCAAGTCATGTCTGATGTAGTTACTTGCCAAGAAAGTCCCTAACTTTTTCCTAAGCTGCCCTTGCGGGTTTTCAACTTAGCGGGAAATGTATTCTGTTTATGTCTCTAATTTTTTCCTAGACCTCCCTTTCAGGTTTTCAGCCTACCGAGACTCGCTTTTTTGCCTAAGCCGTCCTTTCGGGTTTTCAGCTTAACGAGTTGTTCTTTTATTTCTTTAGGAGAAGTATTTATTGACTGCATCAACATTCATGGGACGTGGTAACTACTTGCCATCCATAGTTTCAAGAATTAATGCACCGCTAGAGAAGGCTTTCTTGACAACATATGGGCCTTCAAAATTGGGAGTCCACTTGCCCCTGGAATCAGCGTTAAAAGACATGATCTTCCTGAGCACGAGGTCGCCTTCTCTGAATTCACAAGGTTTGACCTTCTTATCAAAATCTTTCTTCATACTTTTCTGATATAACTGGCCATGACACAGAGCCTTCATTCTCTTCTCTTCAATCAAATTCAATTGATCAAACCTGTTTTGGACCCATTCAGCCTCTGACAGCTTGGTTTCCATTATCACACGCAGAGAGGGAATCTCAACCTCAATTGGGAGTACCTCTTCCACTCCATACATAAGGAAGAACGAGGTTGCTCCTGTTGAAGTGCGGACAGATGTCCGATATCCATGCAAAGCAAAAGGGAGCATTTCATGCCAATCCTTATAAGTAACAACCATTTTCTGGATAATTTTCTTAATATTCTTATTAGCAGCTTCAACAGCCCCATTCATCTTCGGCTTGTACGGAGATTAATTGTGATGGACAATCTTGAATTCCTCACAAAGTTCTTTTATCATCTTTTTGTTCAAATTCAAGCCATTGTCAGTGATAATTCTGCTCGGCACACCATACCGACATATAAGATTATTCTTAATGAAACGCACAACCACCTGCTTGGTAACATTAGCATATGAAGCATCCTCCACCCATTTGGTGAAGTAATCAATTGCTACTAAGATAAAACGGTGTCCATTTGAAGCTTTGGGTTCTATCATTCCAATCATGTCAATACCCCACAAAGAGAAAGGCCATGGGGAAGAGATCACATTAAGAAGTGTTGGAGGCAGATGAACCTTGTCCGCATAAATATGGAATTTATGACACTTCTTTGCAAATTTATAACAATCAGATTCCATTGTCAACCAATAGTAACCTTCCCTTAGCATATTTTTAGCCATCGAATGTCCATTGGCATGAGTGCCAAATGAACCTTCATGAACCTCATGCATCAACATGTCTGCTTCGTGTCTATCCACGCATCTCAGCAAGACCATGTCATAAATTCTCTTGTACAACACATTTTCACTGAGGAACAAAATGCCAGCCAATCTTCTCAATGTCTTTCTATCTTTATTCGAAGCACCAATCAGGATATTCCTGAGTCTGAAGAAAATGCTTGATATCATAATACCAAGGTTTTTCATCTGCTATCTCTTCTGTTGTAAACACATGAGCGGGACTATCCAGTCGCCGAACCATAATTTGGGGTATATCATTCCAAGTATTCACCTGGTATATGGAAGCCAAAGTTGCAAGAGCATCCGCCATTTGATTTTCATCTCTAATAATGTGATGGAATTCAAATTTATTAAAGAAGGGTAACAACCTTCTAGCATAATATTTGTAAGGGATTAAGCCGGGGTGTCGAGTATCCCATTCTCCTTTAATCTGGTTTATTACCAAAGGTGAATCACCATACACATCTAGAATTTTAATTCTGAGATCAATAGTTTCCTCGAAACCCATGATGCAAGCCTCATATTCTGCCATATTATTAGTACAATCAAAGGTCAACCTAGCAGTGAAAGGAATGTGCGATCCATGTGGAGTGACAATCAAGACACCACTTCATTTACCATAAGCATTCACAGCTCCATCAAATATCATACTCCAACGAGATTCAGGATCAGGACCTCCCTCAGGGAATGGTTCATCACAATCTTTTACTTTCAAAAATATCACATCCTCATCGGGAAAGTCATACTTCACAGACTGATGATCATCAACTGGTTGGTGAGCAATGTAGTCTTCCAACACACTACTTTTAATAGTCTTTTGAGTGTGGTATTCGATGTCATATTCAGATAACAGCATCTTCCAGCGGGCAATTGTCCCAATAAGAGCAGGATTTTCAAAAATGTACTTGATTGGATCCAATTTGGAGATCAACCAAGTAGTGCGATTCAACATATACTGCCGCAAACGTTTGGCTTCACCGGCCAGAGCACAACATGTCTTCTCCAACATGGAATACCGCGACTCACAATCAGTAAACTTTTTACTGAGATGATAAATGTCATACTCTTTCTTCCTTGTTTCGTCTTGTTGTCCCAGAATACAGCCCATGGAATTATCTAACACTGTCAGATACATAATCAACGGTCTTCCTTCGATAGGAGGGAGCAAGATATGAGGTTCAAGCATATATTATTTAATACTCACAAACGTCCTTTGGCAGTCATCCGTCCATACACAACCTTGATATACACAACCTTGATCTTTCTTTAACAACTTAAATATTGGTTCACATGTTGCAGTAATGTGGGAAATGAATATGGAAATATAATTCAAACTCCCGAGGAATCCTCTGACTTGCTTTTCAGTTCTTGGCGCTAGCATCTCTTGAATTGCTTTGACTTTGTAAGGGTCAACTTCAATTCCTTTCTGGCTAACAACGAAACCCGATAATTTCCCTGATCGAACACCGAAGGTACATTTATTTGGATTCAAGCGGAGACGATACTTTCTCAAACACTGAAACAACTTCAACAAATCTTATACATGCCCTTCTTCAGTATGGGATTTAGAAATCATATCATCAACATATTCCTCAATTTCCTTGTGCATCAGATCATGGAATAGGGTTGTCATAGCCCTCTGGTACATTGCACCAGCGTTCTTTAACCCGAAGGGCATCACTCCGTAACAAAATGTTCCCCATGGTGTGATAAACGTTGTTTTTTCCATGTCCATTGGAGCCATTCTTATTTGATTATACCCAGAAAATCCGCCCATGAACGAGAATACTTTGAATTTTGATGTGCTATCCACTAACATGTCAATGTCTGGCAATGGAAAATCATCTTTTGGACTAGCTTTATTTAGATCTCTGTAATCTATGCACATGCGAACTTTTCCGTCTTTTTTTGCTACTGGGACAATATTGGCAATCCACTGAGGATACACTGACGTCACAAGAAAACCAACATTTAATCTGCTTTAGGACTTCCTCTTTGATCTTCACTGCCATATCTGGGTGAGTTCTTCTCAACTTCTGTTTAATTGGCAAATACTCTAGCTTCAACGACAAACGATGGTCTACAATGTTTGTATCTAGACCAGGCATATCTTGATAAGACCAAGCAAAAATATCCACATACTCTTTCAACAACTCAATCAACCTGCTCTTTACATCAGGATGCATCAATGCTCCAATCTTGATTTCTTTCAGATCTTCTTCTGAACCCAAATTGATCACTTCCAATGGCTCTTTATATGGCTGAATGGAATTTTCCTCGTTCTTAAGAAACCGTGAGACCTCTTCTGGAATCTCATCATAGTCTTCTTCTTCAGCCCCATACACAAGACATTCAAAATTGAGAGAGGGTGCAGGGTCATTGTATTCAATGATTTTTTTTAATTAATCTGCACATATGATTTATGATTGCATTTAGAAACTGAAACATATAACAAGTGATCATGCATATTGTATTTCAGTTATTATTTATTTTGAAAGGTTTTTTCTGATTACCATTTTCCAAGAAAAAGCAAAAAATTAAGACATAATTTGGGAAACAAAGACAACTTTTATTATTGATTTTAAAAGTCGCAACAAACAGATAAGCCCTATAATATTAATACTTCCACCTTGGGCAGAGTGAAAGATTTTCAAAAGGATTAACAAATGAAGTTACTTTGAAACATGTATGCAAGAGGGAACATCATTGGTGATCCAGTTCTGAACCCTAACTCTGTGTGTCACATAATTTGCCATTTCTGGCTCTGTTTCATCCTCCACAATGGCATTAATCTCGGAAATAGTTGGATGAAGATAACCCCCACTACGGAAGATGTCTTGATACTTGCCTGCAGCATACTTCGGCTTCGTGCTCTTACCTTTGTCATTCTTCAAAGAGAACCCCAAGCCAGCTTTATTCTTGTTCACAGGTGGGTCCATAATCTGTCCCCAAACTTCACTATGGCCATTACACACAACCTACTGCGCATCCCTGAGCGAAACCATAAAATTCTCATTTCCTCTTATGTTGTCAATGGATAAAGCTTGGAACTTGGTTCCAACAGAAGCTTCATCTGCCTCCACAATGCTGAAAGAGGAAAAATGAGATATCAATAATGCTTGTTCTCCATTTATGATCACAACATTCCCTTCACGTACAAACTTCAGTTTTTGGTGTAAAGTTGAAGTGACAGCCCCTGCCTCATGTATCCACGACCTTCCTAGCAAGCAACTATAAGCAGGTACAATATCCATGACCAGGAAAGTAATCTGAAACAAATGTGGGCCTATATGAATAAGTAAGTCCACCTCACCAATAACAGATTTCCTTGATCCATCAAACGCTTTCACAATAATTCCACTTGGGCGCATGGGCGTTCCTTGATATTTCAACTTCATAAGTGTGCTTCTTTGTATAACGTTCAATGCATATCCATTATCAATCAACATATTAGATAGTGAATCATTCTTGCAATTCATAGAGATGTGGAGGGCCAGGTTGTGATTCCTTCCTTCATCAGGAAATTCATTGTTGCAGAAACTCAGGTTATTACATGACGTAATGTTCCCTACTACGCTGCTAAACTGGTCTACAGGCATGTCACTTTCCACAAAATCTCTGTCCAACACTCTCATCAAAGATTCTCTGTGAGCAGAGGAGTTCATCAATAAAGCCAAGATAGATATTTTTGAAGGTGTCTGCAGTAGCTGATCTACAATTCTGTAGTCGCTCATCTTGATTATCTTCAAAATATCATCCACTTCTTTCTCTAACGTAGCGCCACTAGTCTCACCCGTAACCTTCTTGGGTTCAATATTCTCAGCAAGTTTCTTTCCAATGCTAACATCTCCTCGAACAACTGGTGCAAATACATGACCGCTGCGGGTTACTCTGCTTGTCTCAGCAATATTTCCAACATCAGGCATTGGCTGGATGGGAACTTCCACACCATCCTTCAAGATTGTAGCATTATATTTGTAGGGTACAACCTTATCTGATTTGTAGGGGACAGGACCCGACAAACTAATCACAAATTGGGTAGCAGCTGGCGTACTATGATACTCGACTTCAAAATGGGCGGGTGCACCAAAACAAGGCACAATGACATTTACCCCTTCTTTAACACAATCAGTCATATTGAGTCATCTCTGGAAAACAAATCCTCATCTGAGGAGAAATACTCATTTGCAGAGGTATACTCATCATTCGACTCTTCTTCAGCCAAACAAACCTCAATCATATCAACTTCATGGTAATCATCCCTTTGACCCGTAACCTTGATAGTTCCATTGTCCAACAACAACTGAACACCTTTCTTCACGATTGAACATCCTCGGGAATCTCGACAGCAAATTCGGCAAGATCCATACTGATGTTCCACCTGACCAGCCATGTGACAGAAATTAGCATGCAATTGGACAAGGTCTTCATTCATATACTCCACATAAAAAATTATGAACTCTCCAGGACATCCAGAAACCATGTTTACTTCCTCTTCATACTCTGCCCTAGGCCTGATTATGTGGATGAGTCCATCATCCATCATCTCCTGCAAATCAGCCTTTATCTTGTCACAACCCTGTATATCTGTACTGCAAATAGAACAATCGGAATGGTCATGCGTATAGTAGCTAAATTCACAGAGGTCTGCATGCATTTTCACCAAATATCCTCTAACCAAATTAATATCAAAAATCTGGAAGTCGCCTGGACAACCGACCACCATGTTCACAGCATTCGCTCCTTTATGCTTGGGTAGAGGATTGTCTTTCACATTAGGGCTCACATCCTTGAAAGATAAAATATAAGACTTCACCAACTTCTGCACCTCAGTATTCAAAGGATATCAATTCTCAACATTATGCCCTGGTGCTCCCTGATGAAAAACACATGTTTGGTCTACTTTGTAATACCAAGGCAATGGTGATGGTACAACGGGAGGTGGTCGGGTCTGAACCAACTTCTTCTAAATTAATTCCTGTAGCAACTCTGTATAACTCATAGGAATAGGGTCATAACTCTCCCTTCTCTGACTATACCCTTGATTCCCTTGCTGGGACAGTCTCTGATAAGCAACGGTGGTTGGAGCTACACCAATAACTGGAGTAACTGAGGAGACTTGCTGGTGACGCTGATAATTTCTTCTAGGAGGATTGGCCCTCCTCTCTTGCATAACAACGTTTGTATCTTCTTCCTTCTTCTTGGTAAACCCATAAGATGGCTTCTTCGCACCTACAGATCCTTCACTCTTTGTTAAACGACCCTCTCTTATAGCCTCTTCTAGACGGATACCCATTCCTACCATTTCAATAAA
This sequence comes from Vicia faba, assembly GCA_948472305.1. NCBI lineage: Eukaryota > Viridiplantae > Streptophyta > Magnoliopsida > Fabales > Fabaceae > Vicia > Vicia faba. The sequence goes on along the minus strand of OX451738.1, from coordinate 1,397,120,759 downwards.
ATTACTTGGCGCACTTGCTACCATCTTTATGTAGTAGAAAACACCCAGAGTCTTCAAGAAAATCTTAGTCATCTCCTTCTCTTCCATGGGAGGAATCACTTGGGCAGCTACCTCACGCCATCTCTATTCATATTCTTTGAATGATTCCCTGTCTTTCTGAACCATGGACCTGAGTTGATCATGGTCAGGCACCATGTCCATGTTATATTTGTATTGTCTGATAAATGCTTTTCCTAAGTCATTGAAAGTATGGATGTTGACGCTGTCCAAACTCATATACCACTTCAACGTAGCACCGGTCAAACTATCCTGAAAAAAGTGAACCAGCAGACGCTGATCATCAGTATGGGTAGACATTCTCCTTACATACAGCACAACATGAGCACGAGCACAGGTGTTTCCCTTGTACTTCTCAAACTCCGGGACCTTAAACATTGCAGATATCTTAACATTCGGGACCAAGCATAATTCATTCACATTCTGCCTGAATAACTATTTTCCCCTGAGGGCCTTCATCTCCCTCTGCATCTTGTCAAACTTCTCTTGAAAATCATCCATTCTGTCATAAAGACCCAAGTCTTCACTTGGTGGAGGAAAAGGACGACACACATCATCGTTAATAAATGGAACCAAATTCACCGAAGGAGGTGCAGCAGGAGCAGCCTGCACCACAGGAGGTGCAGGAGTAACAATAGTATGAACAATTGGAGTATCTTGAGGACCAAGATTGAAACCTACAGATGCAAAATTCTCTTGAATTCCCCATGGATAACTTTGAGGCATGCGATTTTGAACAACAGCTGGAGTAGCGGATACAGGAACAACGGGAACTTGAGTAGTAACCCTTGTTGGTTGAGGTTGGACACTCGATGGCTGATTTTGAGCAGCCACCAGAGATTCCATCATAGCAGTAAGATTGGCCATGCCGGCCTTAAAAGCAGAAACTTCCTCGCGCAGCTCGCGATTCTCTTGTTCTAAGTTGTCCATCTTTTTTCTGAAATTATCCCGAGTGTTGTAGTGGTGATTCAACTTCCTGAACGAAGTAAAGAAGCTTGGTAAGACACCTGGACATGTATAACAAATGCAAGAAATATGTGCAATATGATGCATGATGTGCAATGCACATGATTTAATTTTTATTATTTAATATCTCAAGGGATTTAAAGTTTTATAGACACATTACAAATATCAAAGTAATAACGCCTTTGAAATACTGAAATTTTTTATTATAATAACTTCCAAATAGGTTACAAGTATAAAAAATCCCAAGTACAAGATGAAAGTATAGTCTAAAACCCCAAGAAGTAAAGCTATCAGAGATTACTCTATACGCTGGCGCTTCCCCGTAAGCTTGGCAATCTTAGCCTTCAACCTCTGGTTTTCTTCCGCATACCTGGTGGAAACCACCTTCCAATCACCTGAATCAGAAAGTGAGTAATCAACATCTGATTGAGGCTTAGGAGAAAATAAATCCCCTTGCCTCTTCATAGTCTCTACTGCTCGACTCTCAAGGATCTAAATCAAGTCACCTTTCTCCTTCAAGTCTGGTCTAAAGGAAATCTCTAAAGTTTGGAACTTATTCTTCCAAGCATCATTTTCCTGTTGCATCCTGACCAAAGCAAGTTGCAGCTCTTCTAGATCATCCAATAAGGGAGAGTGGTTTTCACAAATAAATCAGGCATAAGCGTTTCCCAGGAATACGACATCTTCAACTGACTAGCTCTCGCTTGAACCCATTGAAGATATGGCTCTAAAGAAACAACACTCCTAGGTCCCAAGTCTTTCCTACTCTTCTTGTGGATGTGACGCCAGGCCTTCGCAATCGGCTCCCTAGCCTCCTTATGGTCTCCTCCCTCCTTCAGAAAGAAACTACTCAAATGAATACTATTTGGTTTATCCCTCATCATATAACTAAGCTATCGTCGTGCAAGAACAGGGTTATAGTTAATTCCTCCCTTTGTACCGAGAAGAGGTACATTGGTGAAACTATCACAATTGTCAACAATCTCTATATCCTGGTAAACTCGATGATACCAATCAATATCCGAGTGAGTAAGTTCCATGATCTTATGAGCCCAACGAGGTTCCTTCTTGACATCCCAAAAAGCATCAGACTGAGGCATATGAGAGATAAACCATCGGTACAACAAAGGCGTGCAACAGATAATCATACCCCAATGATAAGAATTCTGAAGGTGAATAGAGTAATAAGCATCACCCAACAATGTAGGAACTGTGTTTCCAATCATGAAGATCCTAATAGCATTAACATCAACAAATTTGTCCACATTAGGAAATAAGAACAACCCTTAAGCAAGTAGAGCAAATATGGCCTCAAAAGCGACCATACTCTTCATCCTGGCAAAGTAACGAGCTTTCTCCAATAAGAACTAGGCCAATAATCCTCTAATCCCTCCTTTAATAGTCATATGGGCTTCCACCTCAAACTTCTTCAAATGAATCAAATCAGCAATCTCATGTGGTTTTGGCTCACCCTTCAAACCAGTAAAAGGAACACGATCAGTAACAGGTAAATCCAACAGATAAGAATACTCCTCCAGTGTAGGCATCAACTGATAGTCAGGGAAAGTAAAGAAATGATACATCAGGTCATAGAACTGGACCAAGGTTGAGAGAATACCCTCCTTCATCCTAAGCTTCATGAGAGGAATGATGGATCCATACTTCTTCCGAAAATCTGCAGGACACTCGATCTCGGGAATTAGACTGATCAACTCATCTATCTTGGGATCCTTGAAACTGTACTTCCCGGTCTTTCATTTTCCAGAATCTATGGTTAAAAAGTACCTGAGATATTCATAAATGGTCAACTTTTAAGTCCCTTGAAATATGATTTCTTCAAATGATGCTTATGAGTGCATGGATGCATGATGCAATAATCACATACAAGATCACTCATATAAGGTTCATAGGTTCAACGTCACGAGCATGAGGTCGAAGGTACTACCCATAAGGTGTTGGTCTAAAAGTTATCACCTGCCGAACAAGGTTCTAGAAGTTCCCATAGTCTACATCCTTACTTCAGATATTACCAACTTCTCAATTAACTCGGTAATTAGTAATATTCTCAAGAAAAACTCGTCCGAGCGTAGTATCGCATGACAACTATTTCCCGATTACTCCGTCATAGCTTCCGCACTACACCTAAAAGGCCAAGATGGGTTTGGTATTCTACGGTTCTCAACTTTAGCGGGCTCCCAGGTCGAAAGCAGTACGTCTTCTTGATTACTCGGTAAATGACACTACAGTCAAAGGGGCCTCCACTGAGTGGGGTATCTCATGCCTCCTTTTTTGGGATTACTCCCTCAAAGTTAACATGACTATACCGCCCGTCCTATATTAAAGTTTTCCGAAGTCCGGGTATAGGACTTATGAGTAATCACCAAGCACCCTGAAAACCAGGAAAATCCAGACAAACATATATACAACAAATAATATAACACATAAACAACAATAACACATATACAGATATAGACAAATATAGGTTCAATCCACTTAGGGATGGACCAGCAAGAGGTCAATCTGTCCCCAGTGAAGTCGTCATTTTTTCTGTAGCGGTAGAAATGTTTAAGACTAAGCCATGGGATTGACTAGACTTATACAAATCAAAATAAAAATCGCCATCGCGCTTTATTGTTTCCAAAGGAATGGGAAAAGAGCGAATAACCCAAAAAGAGGGGGAAAGATTCTAGGTAAGGGGGTTGGTTATGCAAAGGGAAGGTATTAGCACCCTAAACATCTATGGTACTCCGCAGGAACCTCTTTGTAAAATCTGTATATTTTGGCTATAAAAATATTATATAAAATAGATGGTGGAGATGAGAGAATAAATATATATATTTTATGATTTTTGCACCCGCCGCAGTTGCGAACCTTTAGTGCCTACGTACGACCTTCCGTGCAATAGGGGATCAGGGTACACATAGTTCCTCTTAAATAAATTTTAAAACATAAGTGTGTTGGTTAATTTTTATGAGATAATAAATCATTGTCATTGTCCGTGTGGAAAACATACTTACTACCCACAATCATGAAAAATGAGAATTCATATCATCTCAAAGTGGAGGATATGGCTTGGATCTTAAGATCAATCAATGCCTCACTCAACACCCAAGTGGAGAATATCTCTCTTCACTACATATTGAAGAAGTATAGTTGTTTGCATCACTACAAGGATTGACAAGAGTCTAATCTTTTGAGAAAAGTTTTAAAGATAAGAGCCGAAATGGCAAAATGGTTTGGATGAGATTGATTGACTTTTAGTCTTCTCACAAAATGTCAAGGTATTATTAAGTTGATTGGAGTTTATTTATGAAAATATTTTGAAAATGCATGGACCTAAGTCCAAGTTTATTATGAAAGTGGTTCAAGTTTAAAAACAAGAAAAATTTTAAAAAAGGAGAGAGAAGATTTTTGAAATTAAAGAAGATGGGAGGAGAAGAAGACACTATCCTAAAGCATAAGATAAAATCTAGGGATAGGAACCATCTAACCAACAAGAAGTCAATTCTTGACATTATGAGTCAAGATAGAATTCCAATTCTTTGGATTGAAACCAAGTAAGAAAAGATATTAGACCTGTTGATGGAACAAAACTTCAAGTGTATTAAGTCTTCACAAAAATTGGGAAGAGTAACGGCTGTATACGGGTGCATTCCAGACTACAAACAAAGTATGTAATCACAATAACCTGCACACAAATAAAACAAACAACCCAATGTCTTGAGGTAAACCTCAAGAACTCTAGACAAAATATCAATTAAGGTCACAAGGTTTCCAACATAGGCCAAGGTCTCTAACACTAAGTCCAAAAAGTTCAATACTCCATGATGCCAAGGATAGTAACCAAATAGTCCAAGTATCATTAAAGTTTATTTTTTTTGGTTTATATTGATTATTAGGTGTCTTAGAAGAGAAAATAAAAGACTCAAGTGAGCAAAAATAAAAATGACATGAAATGTAATGCTTAAAGTAAATGGTACACAAAGCATAAAAAATAAAAGGCGCATAAAGTAAAAAAATTTTAAAAATTAGTGGTTAGTTGGATGACCATCTTGAAACTTGCATTTGGAACTCATTAGAGGATTGGTAGAACCAAAGCCTCCACACAATAAGTTTCATTTGCTTTTTGTCAAGTATATCATCCATTTGGAATCCTTAATAGTACCATTTAATGATCAACGATGTTTAAGTGATCCACGTTTGCCAAAAGTGTTGTAGATCCATTAGAGGATTGGTAGAACCAAAGCCTCCACACAATGGATCTCAAAGTTATTGGATCAAAGAGATCAAATTAACATACTTGGGTTTGCAAACATATGTTTGGGCCACGAATGATCATTTATTCGAATCGGGGTAAAATTTAGCGCTATGTTAAGCAATCGTAAGTGACCTTATGTAGAAGTCGCACCTATTTTGAGGCAGGTCAATAGAAATCTATGCACCATTTATTTTGAGACATGATATAGAGATCATGCTCTAATAACACATAGTGCAATGAGAAAAGGGACAACATGAAGAGGGGTGGGAGAGAATATACATACCATATTTGAATTAAATTTAAATCAAACTATTATTAAAATCATTCATCCATTTTTTGGAGTTAGACTCAATACCATAGATCCAATGATGTTAATAAAGTTCATGATCAAAAATTCAACATAAGATCAGCTAGAAAATAATCACGAAATAATATTGCATTTAATATATACATTAAAAAAAGGTTTTAGAAATATTTAAAATAGAAATAAGGGATAAAAATATCAACTATGTTCAAATTAATCAAGAAACAAAAAGTAAGACCATAGAAAAATCAGAAATGGACTCAAATATATTTATAAAATTTTTGGTAGTTTTTTAAAGTCAAACTATTTTTAAAATTAAAAGAAATGAGTAAAATAAACCAAATATGATAAAAAAATACCAAATTCAGAAATAAAAAATAAGTGAGGTCATCAATATTTGTCACAGTATCATTGGATCATTCCGTAATTTTTAGAATTAAAAAAATGCATAAAAGTATTTTTAAACATTTAAAACAAATCAAATAAACTGAAAATTTATAAAAAATATCAAAACACAAAATAAAATTGTGAAAAAATAAAAATTAGAAAGAGAAAAATCAAAAAAAAAATTTCAGATATTTTGGACTAAAAATGAATTTTCTATAATTTTTTGAAATTTAAAACAATTAAATATAAAAATCAGAAAAGAAAATAAAAACCAAAAAAATATGGGCCATCTGATCAATGTCAAAACGCGTTAGTAAACAGATCAAGTGGACCTAGCATGCTGTGCATGTTATGGACTTTAGTGGATAATGCATTGAATCATTAATTAAATCAGATTTTAAAAAAAAAGACAAGTGGCGTGCCATCATTGGTTGGAAGATGACACATTGGTCATCTTCAACCTCCAACCAACGTGAATTGCAGGTCTCTCAAACTGTAAAATCAGAAGCTCAGACCTATGCCATTCGCTTCGTCTCTTCAAGACGAAGACAACCACACCTTCACGACCAATTTATGTAAACTGTAGCTCAATCAATTTGGAAGGAAATTTTTGAAAAGAGATTTGAAATTTCATGGTCAAAACAAGTTTCCAGATGAATGTAAGTGTTGCAACTAGAACTAGGGCAATGAGAGCATCACAATGATATCAAATTTTTGAAGAATTGATGAAGGAATCCACCTATTAAAGTTAAGTTGCAGAGCTCTGAAACTGGACTTCTATGGAGCAATATAGGGCACGATTTTTGAATGTAATTATATGGTTAGCTTCAGGGAAGATCAAGGAAGGTGAATTGATGGAAAAATTGGATTGAAAAAGGCTTGAAAGCTGATTTCGAAGTAGCATAATTTTGAGTTATGGAACAAGTTTGGCAGGGTGATTCTGGTTATCCAATCTTGAGGAAATGAATGGGGAATGACCCTCTATTTATAGGGAATCAAATGGACTGTTCAAGCGTGTGAAATGATGAAGTTTGGAGGGAAATCGTGTGAAGTTGCAAATAAGAAAAGTGTGACTCTACTTTGATCAAAACTGATCCAAAACAGGTGTTTTTCTATGCTAATCACTTCTGGAAGTTCACTAAACATGTTTAGAAGCAAAAAACGTGCAGAATCAAAGTGTTTAGAAGCTAAACCAATGATTTCAAATTCTGACATTTGAAGAAACTTCAATTCCAAGTTACCAAGTTCAAATCAATGGAATTCTCAGCTCAAGGGGTCTTAGGGCATGATTCTTGATGCTTTAGAAAGATGAGGTTATAAGCTTTGCAATGGAAAAATAATGTAATCAAATGGATGCTTGAGCTGAAAGTTGCATGAAGTCAATTTGGGAAACAAAGTTGACTTTCCATACTTAGAAATATTCCAGAATTTTCTTCAAAAGTGACCTATAATGTTTGGCATCCAAACATGGCTTTCCACTTGGAATTTGTTCTTTACCAAAATAGATGGCATGAAGTAGATATCGTGAATGAAATTTTGAAACTTGAACCATTCAAAATCTCCAAAAATTGAGAGAGTTATGAATTGTTGAAGTTTGAAAAAAATCATGAAATGACCTATAATCTTTTGTATACTTAGGGTATCTTCCATCTATTTTCTCACTTTGCATATAAAAGAAGGCATAAAGTTTACCTCCTCAAGATCATTGTGGAAAAAGAATTGGCTAAAGGTGATAAGAATTGGCCAAGTTATGATCATTTGAAGTCAAACATGAGAAATTGGGGGTTCATCTGGAGGACTTGTAATCTTTCTTCATCATTAAGCTTCTTCCACATGAAAACTCCTTGAAACTTTTGTAGTGATTTGTTGATAACCTTTGAAGAAAAGGATGCTTTTGGAATCACTCAAAAATACCAAAATATGAGCAAGATATGCTTATTTGAAGTTCAAAACCTTAGCTCCTAGATTAAGAGAATGCTTTGAGGAACATTGATAATTTTGAACAAACTTCTTGTACCAACACAAATGCCTTGTAAATAAAAGTTGTTGAGGATGAAAATGATAACTCATAGCAACCAAAACCACTTCCATATCTTGAGAATTAAGACAAATATGCACTTGTGACCAATGGGAACAAGACCATGTCCAAGCATGACAACATCTTCAATCAACCCCTTGTACTTTTTGAACCAAATTTGATAACCTTGAAATGTGGTGAACCAAAATAACCTTGCCATGCCATTTCTTCCAAAACAAATCCAATGGCGAGGTTTGAACTTCTCAAGCTTTATTAACTAGGCATGGAAATAAACTCATGAACCCATAGAGCAACTTGCTAAATCTCATTGCCTTTACCTACATAAGTAACAAGCAAGACAAACCAACATTGCATTTTATTAATTAAAAGAAGAAATCAAGACAAAAATATTCATGATCACAAAAGAAAACAAGTCAAGGTGCTTGGTGATTCCTCAAAGAGAAAAGATAAAGATAAGGAGGGGAACCAAGAATCCTAATGTGATCTTGTTGTGATGGAATCAATATGGTATGATGAGGGGATCTTAGGGGGGAAAATTGGGGTACAACAATGTTGAGTGAGGAATTATTGATTTTAAGCTCCAAGCCCTATCCTCCACTTTGAGATGATGCAACTTCTACTTTCTCATGATTGTGGGTATTAAGTATGTTTTCCACACGGACAATGAGGATGATGTCTTATATCATAAAATTAACCAACACATTTGTGTTTTAAAATTTTTAAAAGGTGAACTACGTGTACCTTTATTCCCTATTGCACGAAAGATGGTACGTAGGAACTAAATGTTCGCAACTACGGCGGATGCAAAAATCATAAAAAATATATTTATTATCTCACCTCCACCATCTATTTTTAATACAACATTTTATATCCAAAATATACAGATTTTTCAAAGAGGTTCCCGCGTAGTACCATAGATGTTTAGGGTGATAATACCTTCCCTTTGCATAACCAACCCCCTTACCTTGAATCTTTCCCCATCTTTTTGGTTACTCGCTCTTTCATTATTCCTTTGGAAACAATAAAGCGCGGTGGAGATTTTTATTTTGATCTGTATAAGTCTAGTCAATCCAATGGCTTAGTCTTAAACATTTCTACCGCTACACCTATGAACAAAGAATCCTGGAACAGATTAAGGAAAACCAGTCGGCATTCAAGGAAGATCTAGACTGAGTCAAAGGTGATGTGAGTTCGATTAAAAGAGATTGAGTCAAGTTCTCCTAGCCCTAAAGAACTTCATTAATAAACAAGACTAGATTCCCAGGGTAGCTTTCAAAGAAGTAGCTCAAACTATTGGTGCATCAAGCGGTCACCAACTAAGAAAAGAGCTAGAAGTAGGACCCCTCCATCCAAAAAGGTCTGTTTCGGACCCCCCCAAAAAGACAAGAGGGAGAAATTAATTTAGTAGCCTCACAAGCAAGGATACCACGACCATTAGTGATCCGACAAGTACAACAGCAAGGCAGAAGGCCACCCATAAAATTTAATCCGCTCCCTATGCCACCTAGCCAGTTATTGCAACAGCTACTTAAGGAATCCTTGGTGGAAATCAAGCCTCTAGCTCCTCTAGTTGGGACACTTCCATGAAGGTACAATGTCGACGCCAGATGCGAATACCATGCTAACTCTCAGGGGCACACCATAGAACAATGCTGGGAATTTAAACATAAGGTCCAAGACTTTTAAGAATCTCAAGACATCACTTTTGAGGAACCTAACATCAAATCAAACCCTACGCCTCCACACGGTGGACCAACAATAAAGGAAATTGAAGTAGTCACCGACTACGGGGCAACCAGACAAGCAAAAGCCCTGATAAGCTTGTTGAGGTAATATCTAGGGGAGTGTGGGGTTCCTATTGGAGCGTAATGAAGCCTTTGAGAAAAATCTGCAAAAGCTAATGGACCAGGGGATAGTCCAATTCAGACAATACCCTGAAGAAAAATACGTAGCTACTCTAAGGGATAAAGCATGGGTATCTCCAACCGAGGAAACCTTTGTTAACAAGGGAATAGAGCATGGCGGACATGTGGCAAAGATATCCAACAAAGTCAATACCAAAAGGGGCCAATGACTTCATTTGAGAATGCGCCCCAGAAGAAGAACTCAAAAGATGGACGGCCTAGGAGATTCCTGAGATCTTTTTTCTTTCCTAAGTAATTTTTCTTGTTTTTTTGAAAGAACCTATGTCAAGCCCGGGGCATAGGGGTTTCTTGTAAGGGTTCCCACGTTTTGTTTCAGACAATATTTACGATTAATAAAAGTGATATTTTGTTTTCAATTAATATCCTTGTCTTTCATTAGCATTCAACTCTTAAATTTAAAAATGGCAATACTTTCTCTGCATATGTATTTTCAAATAATCATATACTAAAGTCAGCACCAAAACATGATAAAGGTGCAAATTCATGCCTAAAAACACCGATAATGCTAATGCTACGACCTGATATAATTTTGATGCTCCTATCAACCAAGCTAAAGAGGAAGATGATAAAGATCTTTTACTCTCTGAGGAAATGGCGAGGGAAATAGAATGAATAGCTAACAATATACAACCATATCAAGAGGCTATCTAGCTGGGCACATGGGAAGATCCGAAAGAAATCAAGCTAGGGGCAATGTTAGAGCAGATCGTCAAAGGAAAGCTGATCAAATTATGGCACATATCTGCTCGGTCCTATTGAAATAGGCCAAGGTTAGACACATACATGATGGTGGACGAATCACCTCTTCAAAGAAGGTTGTTCGCCAGTTAGGCAAAAATAAGTGACTATGAAATATCGGGACCCGACGAAGGACCCGATCCAGGGACACGTCGGATAGTCACATTTAACGGGGCTTCAAATGCATTGGGGCACGATATAGGGGCAGTTTTGACTTTCCCAAAGAATGCTCACAAGCCATATACCAAGTCAACAGCGAATGGGATACTAAACATCCAAAATTGATTCCATATCGAGATCATGTTTTGAAAACTGGCTGCGGAATTCACAAAGATCACTTTCGGTCAAATCCCATGAAAAGAAAATCAAATGGTAGACACTCTGGCAACTATATCAGCTGCGTTCAAAGTAAATTGGTCAAACCATGAACCGCGTATCACAAACAGACACTTCAAAGAGTCCGCATAATGTCTTTCTATCAAAGAAAGACCAGAAAACCAACCTCGAATTTACGGCATCAAGAAGTACCTGGAAAAGCAAGAACATCCAGAAAATGCCTCTAGCATCGACAAACAAACTCTATGGAAATTAGCCTCGGAATTCTTTCAGAGTAACAATGTACTGCACGAGATGAACCACGACATGGTCTAATACTCAAGATGATTCTGCTACCTCGCCTCAATTCACATGGTAAATGGACACCTAACTACGAAGGTCCATACATAGTCAAAGTAGCATTCTCCGGTGGTGGTCTTATCCCAAAAACAATGGATGGGGAAGAAATATCGCTTCTAGAAAATTTAGACGCAGTCAAAAAATACTATGTATAAGAAGCTCGCTAAGCTCGAACCTCAAACTGGCGACTTAGGCAAAAAGGAGAGTCCCAGTGGATCGAAAACCCTAAAGGGCGATCCAGACAAAAATTAGGGGCATGTAGCAAAAAATTATCCCGGTGGATTGAAAACCCGAAAGGGCAATCCAGGAAAAAGTTAGGGATCATTCAAAAAGAAATAAAGAATAAAAAGACTGCGATCTAAAACTGCAACTACGAACCATGAAGTGAGGGATAAATCTAAATCATACGACTCAAAAACAAAGGAGATAAGAGCTATTAAAAGGATATTGGGAAGACAATAGTAGCAATTATCATTTTCATTGCCATTTACAGTTAAATTTGTTTTTCGGTAATTACCTGTTTCAAGGAATTGCATCTTATATACTCACCTATTCAGAGGCATATCAATAAAACATTTACTTTCTTTGCATCTTTCAAATTTCATTTTTTCTTTTCTCCGACTTGTTTACAAAGTACTACGATTATTACTTGTGAATATTGTCTTGTAATCATTTCGGGGAATTAACGAATAAAAGCATTTAACAAAACATCGAAAAAGAATTTAGGTTAGAAAAACATAAAAAGAAAATTCACATCTACGTCCATGCATATGTCTACTCCTATGTCTACAATACAAATTCTATACACATGTCCATGTTTACGCCTGTGCTTACAACATAAAAATCTATGCATATGCCAACACCTACGCCCACGCCTATGCTTGCACTCACAATAAAAAAATCTATACATATCTACTCCTACGTCTACGCGTCCATACTTAAAGTCTACCTCCATATAAATGTCCACGCCTACGCCTGCACTTACAACATAAAAATCTACACATATGCCAATACATACGCCTACGTCTACGCTCGTTCTTACAATACAAAAAAATCAATGTTCAAAATTTTGCTAACGCTTTTCACCGCATTCAAATCAAATTCAACAATGCTACGACGACACAACATACAATGCCATAGGATTGGTAACTCTAAGCCAATGGTTTAAAGGGGAGAATGCTAAAAATGGTCTTTATAACATTTCAAGGCATACGCACATCTTACACATATTTCATACATACATTTTGCATATCCAAAGCATACATACACTATACATTTCAACATTCAATACACATATACTCAGAGTTACACACATCAAACATCATACATTTTGCATACATCTAAACATTTCAATATAAGACATCGTACGCATGTATCATACAGCAAACAAATAGTCTCACCCTCGATTTAACTATCTAAGGGTCAACCAACAAAACACTTCTCCTACGATTCAACCCATCACCTAAGTCTTCATGACGTGACACATTCATCCCATCATCTAAGTCTTCCTGCAGTGATGAGTTCCTTACAAACCCAGGTCATCGCCTCAGACTTCATGCAACAATGCTCGAGAACCAAATTTAGCTTATCGCCTCAGACTTCATGCAACGATTTGCGAACCTAACCCATTGCCTCAGGCTTCATGCAGAAATGTGTTTCTTTATTCCATGACACATACCATCGCCTAAGACTTCATGCAGTAATGTCCAAAAACTAAATCTGGCTTATCGCCTCAGACTTCACACACCGATTTACGAACTTAACCCATTGTCTAAGTCTTTATGCAACAGTGTGTTCAATTATTCCACGTCACTGATCATCGCCTCAGACTTCATGCAGCGATGCTCGAAACCAAAATCTAGCCTATCACCTCAGACTTCACGCAACGATTTGTGAACCTAACCCATTGCCTCTGACTTCATGCAGCAATGTGTTTCTTTATTCCACGACACATGCCATCGCCTAAGACTTCATGCAGCGATGCCCAAAAACCAAATCTGGCTTATCGCCTCAGACTTCATGCAGCAATTTTCGAACTTAACCCATTGCCTAAGTCTTTATGTAGCAGTGCGTTCCATTTTTCTGCAACACTGATCATCACCTCAGACTTAATGCAGCAATGCTCGAAAACAAATTATAGCCTATCGCATCATAATTCACGCAGTGATTTGCGAACCTAACCCATTATCTAAGTCTTCATGCAGCAGTGTGTTCCCTTATTCTGTTACACAAATCATCGCCTCAGACTTCTTGCAACGATGCTCGAAAATAAAACCTATCTTATCTCCTCAGACATCACACAGTGATTTGAAAACTTAACCCATTGCCTAAGTCTTCATGCATCAGTGTGTTCCCTTATTCCACGACACAAGCCATCGACTAAGACTTCATGTAGCGATGCTCAAAGACAAAATTTAGCTTATCGGCTCTGACTTCACGCAGCGATTTGCGAACCTAACTCATTTCCTCATACTTCATGCAGCAATGTGTTTCTTTATTTCGTAACACAGATCATCGCCTAAGAATTCATGCAGCGATGCTCGAAAGAAAACAACAATCTAGCCTATCGCCTCAGACGTCGTGCAACATTTCACAAACATAACCCATGGCCTCAGTCTTCAAGCAACCATGAATCATCAATTATTGTTGTATTCCTCCTCGAAATGGTAAGCGATACGTCACCAGCTTTGCCTACTTCCTTGAGACTCGTAAGGGTATGCTATATCAGTGTAATCTTATGTTTGTCGGACAAATTTTAGAGTATTCCAAGTATTCAATAAAATCCCAATCAAAATGCGCAAGACTCACCTTTTATCACGCTATTCGATTGGAAGATGATTGAATAGGGGCAACTGTCGTACCCCAAATTTGTCCTACTTCGATGATTTTATTTTTCAAGATTAAAATAGAAGAAATATTTAATTAAAGATGGTACACTAGTATCTGATGGTCCATGTTTATCCGACTAAGGAGTGTATTTTAATTCAGGAAAGCGAGACTTTCTAAATCAGAAAGACTCGTGTATCCGTGAATCCATTTGCGGGGAATGTTGGCTATTGGCCCATGTGATTCATAAATCGAAATTATTCAAATAACTATTATATTCTTAATTATTAAATAATTGTTATTAGTAAAAGAGGGGTTGAAATTAAACTAAGCCCATTTAAGTGTTATTTACTGTTAGTAAAAAGGGGGTGTTTTATCAAATTAACTAAGCCTATTAAGTTTCTCTAGTTGGCCCATCTAATGTTTTTGAAAAAAAGTGTTAAACCTTTTGTTATCATTTTACTAAAAAATATGTTCTTTATTAAAGAGGACGTTATAGTAGTACTGTTAAACTGTCCAATATTATAATAATGTTTTACTAAAATATTTTTAGTAAAAATTATTTATATTATTTATTAAGAGATTTTGTTTATAAGATCTACTTATTTATTGAGGGTTTTTGTTTAAAAAACTACTAGCTTTGGGCCAGAGGAAAGGAAGGCCAATTGAGCCTAGTTATACTAAAAAACGCTTGCTGTAATACAAAATATTGTCGCTGGATAAAACAAATGCTGGGCCCAATAATGCAAACTAACATTGTACCAATCATAACAATATTTGCGCATGTTTTTCTCAACAAACACATATTGTTCAAATTAAACTGCAACCAAATCCGAAAATCTGAATCAAATCTTACTAAAAATAATGTACAAATCTTTTATGAAGAATGAACTAAATCAAACTCAATGAAGTCTGGAAATATTTATTACAACAAATCAAACATTACAATAATCTAAATCAATATTACAGAATCAATCAGAAATTACAAAGCTTAATCAAATGCAATCTAAATCTATTATATTTACAAACGAAATCAATTACAGTAAGAATAATAATCCCTAATTGTTCATAATCCCTAAATCTAAGCTAACCCTAAGCAACCCTAATTCGCTTCAAGCCCTATAAATATTGTACATAATTAACAGAACTGGGGGGACGAATATACTGAAAGGGTGAAGAATACTGGAACAGGGAAGAACAGAGCCGCGAAGAAGAATTGGAAGAATATGAAGGACCAATCTCTGGTTGTTGAAGAACACGCAAAGGACAATTAGGGTTTCAACATCTAAAACCCTAAACGTGTGAACCGCGTCCGCTGACCACCTTGCCATCCGCCGGCTCTACTCCATTCGCGAACATCACTGAGAACCTTCAAATCGGGAGAGAAGGTTAGCACCAAAATCGAAAAAGCTCAGAAATTAGAGACAAATACTCGCGAAAGGGTAACTAGAATTATCTCATTTTTGTTGTTTTCGTTGTTGTTGTTCTTGTATTGGGGTGCTGGGTCGGATTCTTGTTGGGGTTTTGGTAGAGCCGCCGTAGGTAATTTGGACGCTAGGGTTTGAAGGTTAGGGATTGTTGGGTAAACGAGAGAGAAAGATTGAGTTTTCTGTAAACTGAAAAGAAAATGGAAAGATAATGTTAAAAAAAAAACAATATGTAATTCGTATGAATCTCGTACATGCTCGCACACCATGCTTAGCATACTTCTGCACTCTTATCTGTATGATCGTAATTGGACGGCCGATAGGCCAAGTCCTACCTTAACCTTGTGCTCCCTCACTTACATGACCAGCCCAACCCTTTCCTTACATCACGTTTGGGCCTAACCCACTGCTTCTCGCACCACCCTTTTTCCATAATTACTGAATGCCATAACAAATTATACCCCCTGTCTAAAAAAACATATCTGAGCCATCCCAGCATAGCCTTTCAGCACCACCCTAGTTTTAATTAATAACTAGGATTACACCCCGTGAGTTTAATTAAATTATATTCTTTCTATATTTCACCTATTCTTTATATATATATTTTTTAATATTATTATAATTATTTATTTCTTTTATAATAATAATTATTAATATTATTTATTATTATTTATTATATGTAAATATTATTATTTATTATCATCTAAATTATTTTTATTTCGAAACTCATGCATATATTTTCTAAATTTGCATTAAATATTTCTTTAGTCATGCATTAACAAGATTTTTTGCAATTAATACGATTAAAAAAATACTCAACAAACAACAAACTATTTTTTGCAATCAACTAATCTAATCAACTGTTTTTTGCAAAAGGGTTTCAAACGGATTTTGACTAATCGCGCATTTAGTCAAAATATCCGCAATCACTACTCCTGGACAAAATACAAGGTGATTCAAAATACGTTTGCAACTCCTAAAAAACACCAATCATGCGAACTACGAATTGAGACTCTGATTCCTCATAAGAGGATACGTAGGCATACGATCAAAAATCGTAGAGACCCCTATTAAAAATTAAACTCCATTTTTCCCTTATAAAAAATTAAACCCTTTCCCCTTATAGAATTTAAATCCTCTTTCCCCAACTCAAACCTAAAACCTAGTATCCTTGTGAACAAGTTAGATGAAAGGTGCCTAACACCTTCCTTTCGTCTAAAGAAGTCTGAAATCTAGAATCTCAGTCTGCGAATTAGGGTTTTCTGTTAGATTCCTTCCCCCTAGGATAAAAACTAATAGTGGCGACTATGATCAAAAAACCAGTCGCAACAGTTAGCACCCTTTCTATCTGTAGTTTTCTACGGGCTCTTAGATGCTTAGCTCATTTTTAAATACCTTGTGCTTTGCGTGTTTTTGAAAAATTATTTTTGAAATGCCAATAGTAAGGAAACTTGCTATATGATAACTCTTGTATCAGTCTTCAAGAGTGTTGATAAAGCGTTTTGAAAATGTTTTTGAAAGTTGTTTTGTGTAAGTGTAAAAATTTGTTTTGAGCATACCATCTAGGAACCATCTACTTTACTCGAAAGGATTGTCCTTTTCCTCTTTTCCTTTATTTAGTGCTATCCTACTATTAATGATTAGGTAGCCCTAGTCGTTGGATTTTTCGAGGGACATTCGAAGGGAAGTTTATAGTCACAAAGACAACTGGGCAAGAAACTTTAGTAACTACCCTAGGGTTTTAAGATCATTTTTACGGAGGCAACATCGAGAGGGTCATCGAGGGACTTATGATATTTAAACTAGAGGGTAGCCACTAAAATCTCTCACGTTTCGAGAGTTGTGACTGTTTTCCGAAGGAAATCAAAGTGGGGTACCCTAGAGGTGCGCATGTGAAATTGTATTGTTTTAAGTTATTTATCTTTTTGCATTTAGGTTTGCTAGCATTTTATTTTATTCTTGCCACACAATCCTAGTTAGCATGCATCTAAGAAATTAATAGTTTGTAGAAACTAAAAGTACGAAAATGTAAATCTAGCTATTACAAGGCTTCGGGGAGGGGATTATTTACATGTCCAAAATGGGGTATAAAGCAGAAAAAATAAAAGTCATACTTTAAACGATTACAACCACGAAGAAAGTACAATAATATGAAAAATAGAATGCGAAAGATAATAACATGAGCGAAATGAAAATAACATTTAAAACCTAAAAAGGAAAAACCTTTTTGTTTGTTTTGATCATGGAAAGAAATTTAATTTAAAATCCTAAGTCTATTTATTTTTAAAATAAGAAAAGGGTTAAAATAATTAATCAATTAATTTACAAAATTAATTATTTGAGAAAATACTAACATAATATTTGGTGTGATTTTTTTTATGTGATTTTACAATGTTATGAAAAAAAATAAAACAATTAAAAGAAAATAAATAAAACAAAATAAAGAAAGTAAATGGGCCACGATAGTAAAAATAATAGAGGGTTAAGTTTAAAAAATGCAAGCCCAGATCAAGAAGAGGCCCATGTTGCCTTTTGATCCAATGAGAGAGGTTATCCTTCAATCTAATGGGGGAGGTTGTCTTTCGATCCAATGAGGGAGGTTGTCCTTCGATCCAAGGGGGGAGGCTGCCTTTCGATCCAATGATGGAGGTTGTCGAAAGTGTATGAGGGACTGCACATTGATGGTACTAGATCTAGAATGATGGGATGTACTGGTGTTGACCATGTGGTGCATGGTGTGCACGTTAGACCTGCAAGCATGGGATCTGGAATACAATTATTAGAAAAAACAATATGCATGACCTGGGTGTCAATCCCAGGTACTTCCCCTTAATTTGAACCCCCACCTAATTTGAACCCTTGAGTCCAAATCTGAAGTTATTTTATCCTGAAGCACCATGAATCCTGAGATTTGAAGGAACCGATTTCAAAATGCCCTAGCAATGGCATTTTGTTTTTTGGGGGCTGAAACTCACATGAATTACGTTAACGTTCATAAATAATTACAATAACATGAATATGCAATCGAAAGAGATTTAAATTAAAGGTTAAACGATTTTGAGATCCAAAATTTTTACCAAACAGAAGGATTGCATTAGCATGTTTCTGGGTGCGTTTGAATTGCTTAAGGCCTGGGAATCACTCCTGGGACCTTCAAGGGGTGAATAGTGGACTTGGTTTGGGATGAGGAAGCTTACACTATGCTTTTCTATTTTGACAACTTTGATGTATTTCTTTGTGATTTTTGGTAGGCAATCTCCTGTTTAGGTAATCTCTCCTGTATTTATAGGGGTGTGGTGGTGAATGAAAATGGCATGAATCAGCCATTAACCATGGCTTTGAAAGCAAAATTGAAAGATTTAATAAGTTTCCATTTTGAGATATTTTCTACCATTTTGGACTTTGAGTGAACCTGGACAAGTTTCATCCCATTAGGTGTTCATTTCAACTTTTCACATCTTGATTCTTTCGAATGCTCCCAAGCTTTGTTCTTTTTGATGGCTTTGAGTTCCAATTCAAATTGCTCAAAGTTTCATCATCGTGGCTTCTTCGATTGAGTCCATCTGCATTGGTTATTTGATCTATAAAATTCTCATATCTAAACAACCTAGTCGAATTCAATCCTTATTCCTTTCAATTTACTTTCCTTGAAGCTTCGTTTAGTTCACCTCTTTCAAACACATTTGTGACTGTTGTGACTGTGTCGAAGCTTCATTCTACTCACCTTCTTCGAATACAACTTTTACTCCAATCACACCTTTTTCTTTCATTTACAAGACCATCTTTACTGATCACTAGTTCACCTTCGATTGGTGAATATAGCTTGTATGCGCCAATCCAAGGATAACCTATGAGCACCAAGACTTTACTTCGATCACACAATTCCTTCCTTGTGTGTTTAGGCACATGCCTGAAACAAATTCATCCTAAAACTCTAAGATGACTCCTATTTTGCTGATTCGTCTCTAACTGTCCTTCGATCACGCCATGTTTGAAGGTTACATATCCTTCGAACCATTAGACTTCCACGTGTTTCTTTGGATAAGATCGAAGCTTTTGAATTCAAAATCTTCTTCTTTTTGAAGCACCAATTCAAACAACGTGTCAGTCGAAGTGTGTCTTCCTTGTAATTCTTCGAATAAATTACATTTCCATGGTTCAAAAACAAACCCTTCGGCCTGTAAAGAGGCTCCACCTAGGGGAGGCCGTTGTGCCTTTTCCCTCTGGTGTTATTCATGACACCCTTAAGGAAGCCACCTTTTGAGAAGGTAAACCAACCGTAGATCAAAATTAAGGAGACTACCTTATAAGGGTACCTGTCACAAAACCCCGTCAGTAAAATATACATCCCTACCTTATAGGGGTACTTATTACAAAAATCCTGTCACTCAACCCTACACCTATGCATTCATACATTTCATATATTCTTATACATTTCATATATTCGTCACCCGTTTCTTTGTCTTATTCACATGGTACAAAAATAGTAATAAAATCCAGATCTCAATGACTTTCTTTAAAAATGGATACTGAAGGAAACAACTTGTCCGCGTCAATACGCCAAACATGTATAAAATCAAAGCCACAAAAGGGAAATAATATGCTAAAGAATTTCTTAAGCTTTGTCAAGCAAAGGCGGATGGTTTCGAGAAATGAAACCTTAGATGGAAATCCATTGGTTAGGAGGAGAATTTTTATGGTCAATTCTTGGTCAACCTTGAGCAAATGGGGACCTCAATGAGAATGCCTTGAATAGAATGGGAGGGAAAAGTTTGGGGTACAACAGCTACCCCTGTTCAATCTTCTTAAACCTGAGGATTTAGATTGGCTTGTATGTCTTTCGTGATCTGAAGGTGGAAGATGATTGAACACTAGAGTGCCCATAAATTTGCATTCACATGAAGTAACATCGTTGGTTGATGATATCAGAGACTGGCTTAAAGATGCCATTTGGAGAAGATTACTGAAAGTTGTCGGAGATGGGCTTAAAGATGCCATCCAAAGTAGATGCTGACTTTATAAGAGGTCTCTTTATGGGGATTCCAGTTTTTATTGTCTAAGGAGGACTCCACTGGAGAATGTTGATTTATATTCTTTTTCTTGAGGAAAACTCTGCGGGGAATAGAGTCTAGGAGATTTAGTTGTCCATGGATCTACTGAGGCGTTATCTCTGGACTGGAGAGATGAAAGTTAGCTGTTTTCTGGTTGAAATCCAGGCTACACAGTAACTTACTTGGGGAAAATGAAATTAACTGTTATATGGAAATATATTAGAAGGAGCCTGTGTAGGGCTGCTTCAGGATGAGTCTGTGTTAAACTTCATCTGGAAATATATGAGAAGGAGCCTGTGTAGGCTGATTCAGGATGAGCCCGTGTAAAACTGCATCTGGAGATATATGAGAAGGAACCTGTATAAGATTACTTCAGGATGAACCCGTGTAGAGCTGCATCTGGAGATCATGAGAAGGGACCCGTGTAAGATTGCTTCGTCTGGTCGTGTAGATAGTCACTCCGTCTTGTTTCGGGAATTAATCCATAATCAACTATTCACAGATAGTTTCCCTGTTTGGTTTCAGGAATTAATTCAGAACTTTCTTTTGTTGGTCGTGGAGATAGTTTCACTGGCTTGTTTTAAGAATTAATCTCTGCCCTATTTGAGAAATAAATATAGTTTCCCCGTCTTGTTTCGGGTGTTAATCTTTAATCTTCTCATGTAGATAGTTGTCATGTCTTGTTTCACGTATTAATCTACAATCAGTTGTCCATAAATAGTTGTCTTGTCTTGTTTCATGAATTAATCTATGACTTTAGAGAAAGAAAGATAATTTCCCCGTCTTTTCGGGAATTGATCTACAATCAGTCATTCACAAATAGTTGCCCTGTCTGGTTTCAGGAATTAATCTGGAACTGTTGAAAATTGATGATGATATTTGTCTGCTTGCAAACTTTCCTGAAAAGGTAAAGAATAAGCTGTATGCAATGTCATGATGCATGAAATACATTGGGTAATGATGTTCTCAAAATAAATGAGACTACAATATATGCATATGTACTTAATATGTTATGAAGTTTGTAAAATGATGTATGAATGTAGTATGTGATTGTATCCGTTGTTCTATTGCAGTTTTGTTAAACTGGGGAAACTAAATCCCTGATTGTTGCTGGGGATGAAGAATGTATGTTTTCAAATTTTTTTGAAGTTGAAATGCTGAGAGATGGATTTCTGTTTTGGGGAAAGGAAACTCCGTAAACCGCTTGGGGATTGTCAGAATGAATCTATGTCGTGATTGTATCTGTTGATGTATTGAATGAGTATCAAAATGTCATTCGTCTCTGGATCGTATCTGGACTATATCTAGAAGAGAATATGGATTAAGTGTCAGAATGTCATCCGTCTCTGGATCGTATCTGGACTGTATCTAGAAGAGAATCTGGAATAAGTGTTAGAAAGTCATTCGTGTCTGGATCGTATCTGGACTGTATCTAGAAGAGAATCTGGAATAAGTGTCAGAATGTCATTTGTCTCTGGATCATATCTGGAAAGCATCTAGAAGAGAATCTAGAATAAGTGTCAGAATGTCATCCATCTCTGGATGGTATCTGGACTGTATCTAGAAGTGAATCTGGAATAAGTGTCATAATGTCATCCGTCTCTGGATGGTATCTGTACTGTATCTAGAAGAGAATCTGGAATAAGTGTCAGAATGTCATCCGTCTCTGGATCGTATCTGGACTGTATCTAGAAGAGAATCTGGAATAAGTGTCAGAATGTCATTCGTCTCTGGATAGTATTTGGACTGTGTCTAGAAGAGAATCTGGAATAAGTGTCATCCATCTCCGGATTGTATCTGGACTATATCTAGAAGAGAATATGGAATTAAGTGTCAGAATGTCATTCGTCTCTGGACCGTATCTGGACTGTATCTAGAAGAGAAGCTAGAATTAAGTGTCAGAATGTCATCTGTCTCTGGATTGTATATGGACTATATCTAGAAGAGAATCTGGAATAAGCATTAGAATTTCATCCATCTCTGGATCATATTTGGACTGTATCTAGAAGATAATCTGGAATAAGTGTCAGAATATCACCCGTCTCTGGATCGTATCTGGACTGTATTTAGAAGTGAATCTGGAATGAGTGTCAGAATGTCATCCGTCTTTGGATCGTATCTAGAATGTATCTAGAAGAGCATCTGGAATAAGTGTCTGAATGTCATCCGTCTCTGGGTCATATCTGGACTGTATCTAGAAGAGAATCTGAAATAAGTGTCAGATTGTCATCAGTCTCTGGATCGTACCTGAACTGTATGTAGAAGAGAATTTGTAATAAGTCTCAGAATATCATCCGTCTCTGGATCGTATTTAGACTGTATCTAGAAGAGAAATATGTTTGGGGGAATAAACCCTATTGATGGATAAGTACTCTTGCTGAGGAAACACCCTTGTTAAAGAAATGAACTCTGCTGGAGAGCAGAAGTCTGAAGTTGGTTTTACAACCTTGGAGGAACAAGCTCAGTTGGGGAAGAGAGACTCCATGAACTGTACTGATTTAAACTCCTTAGGTTGGTGATATTGCCAAGAATATGTTTGCTTGATCACACATGGCTCTTTGCTGGAATTCATGTTCAATTCCCCAAGTGATTCAGACAGAGGTTTGCCCCTGGCTATTTGGCACTTTTGAGAGATTCCTCGAATCTTAACTTGACTGCCCCCCGATCAGTTTAGACACCATGTCATGTCTCTTGATTATGAAAGGCCTGTTATTGGACATGTCTTTCCATCTGAGGTAGGATTTTCGTTCATTGACTATTGGCCGTGCGAATTTCTCAGTTGTTGAACAATTAGTCATATGCGAATAGTGGTATTAAAAATGCAAAGCTCATGTCTGTCAAAGTTTTTGAAAATTCAATTTTTGGTAAAACAAAATTTGCAAGAATGTGATATCAACTCAGAATTTATAGCAAACCTTACAGGAGTCAGGATACCTTTTGTAACAGTATGCTTCCAAATTAACCCACGCTTTAGCTAGGACTTTTAAGGGTTATACTGTGGCCTGGTTCACGGTTTAAGAAACAAAGGATAAAGGCTCGAAAGGGTTTTTATTTTCCTCTTTTCCTTTAGACAGTGTTATCCTACTATTAGTGAGTAGGTAGCCCTAGTCGTTGGATGTTTTGAGGGACACTCGAAGGGACGTTTATAGTCACAAAGGCAACTGGGCAAGAAACCTTAGTAACTACCCTAGGGTTTTAAGATCATTTTTATCGAGGCAACATTGAGAGGGTCATCGAGGGACTTATGATCTTTAAACTGGAGGGTAGCCACTAAAATCTCTCACGTTTCGAGAGTTGTGACTATTTTCCGAAGAAAATAGAAGTGGGGTACCCTAGAGGTGCACATGTGCAATTGTATTGTTTTCAGTTACTTATATTTTTGCATTTAGGCTTGCTAGCGTTTTGTTTTATTCTTGCCACAAAATCCCAGTTAGCATGCATCTAAGCAGTTAATAGTTTTCAGAAACTAAAAGTGTGGAAATGTAAATCTAGCTATTACAAGGTTTCAAGGAGGGGATTATTTAAATGTCCAAAATGGGGAATAAAGCAGAAAAAATAAAAGTCCTACTTTAAACTATTATAACCAGGGAGCAGGTACAGTAATATGAAAAATAGAATGCGGAAGATAATAACACGCGCGAAATGAAAATAACGTCTAAAACCTAAAAAGGAAAAATATTTTTGTTTGTTTTTGATCATGGAAAGAAATTTAATTTAAAATCCTAAGTCTATTTATTTTTAAATTAAGAAAAGTGTTAAAATAATTAATCAATTAATTTACAAAATTAATTATTTGAGAAAATACTAACCTAAAATTTTTTGTGATTTTTTTTATCTGATTTTACAATGTTATGAAAAAAATAAAACAATTAAAAGCAAATAAGTAAAACAAAATTAAAAAAGTAAATGGGCCAGGATAGTAAAAGAAACAGGGGGGGTAAGTTTAAAAAATGAAGGCCCAGATCAAGAAGAGGCCCAGGTTGCCTTTCGATCCAATGAGGGAGGTTGCCCTTCGATCCAATGGGGGAGGCTGTCTTTCGAACCAATGAGGGAGGTTGTCCTTCGATCCAATGGGGGAGGCTGTATTTAGATCTAATGAGGGAGGTTGTTGAAAGTGTATGATGGACTGCACGTTGACGGTACTGGATTTGGGTTGATGGGATCTACTGGTGTTGACAATGTGGTGCATGGTGTGCACGTTAGCCATGTAAGCATGGGATCTGGAATATAATTGTTAGAAAAAACAATATGCATGACCTGGGTGTCGAACTCAGGTCCTTCCCCTTAATTTGAACCCCCTCCTAATTCGAACCCATGAGGCCAAACCTGAAGATATTTTATCTTGAAACACCATGAATCGTGAGACTCGAAGGAACTAATTTCAAATGCCCTAGCAATGGAATTTTGTTTATTGGGCACTTAAACTCACATGAATTACATTAATTTTCATAAATAATTACAATAACATGAATATGAAATCGAAAGAGATTTAAATTAAAGGTTAAACGATTTTGAGATACATTTTTTTTACCAAACACAAGGATCTAATGAGCGTGTTCCTGGGTGCGTTTGAATTGCTTAAGGTCTGGGAGTCACTCCTGGGACCTTCAGGGGGTGAATAGTGGACTTGGTTTGGATTGAGGAAGCTTACACTATGCTTTTCGATTTTGACAACTTTGATGTATTTCTTTGTGATTTTTTATAGGAAATCTCCTGTGTAGGAAATCTGTCCTGTATTTATAGGGGTGTGGTGGTGAACGAAAATTGAATGAATCAGCCATTAACCATGGCTTTGAAAGCAAAATCGAAAGATTTAAAAAGTTTCCATTTTGAGATATTTTCTACCATTTTGGACTTTGAGTGAACTTGGACAGGTTTCATCCCATTAGGTGTTCGTTTTAACTTTTCACATCTTGATTCTTTCTAATGCTCCCAAGCTTTGTTATTTTTGATGGCTCTGATTTCCAATTTGAATTGCTCAAAGTTTCATCATCGTGGCTTCTTCGATTGAGCCCATCTACATTGGTTGTTTGATTTGGAAAATTCTCATATCCAAACAGCCTAGTCGAATTCAATCCTTATTCCTTTCGATTTCCTTTCCTTGAAGCTTCGTTCTATTCACCTCCTTCAAAAATAGTTGTGACTGTTGTGACTGTGTCGAAGCTTCGTTCAGCTCACCTCCTTCGAACATAATTTTGAATCCAATCCCACCTTTTGCTTTCTTTTACAAGACCATCTTTACTGATCACTAGTTCACCTTCGATTGGTGAATATAACTTGTATCACCAATCGAAGGATAACCTATGAGCACCAAGACTTTACTTCGATCACCCAACTCCTTCCTTGTCTGTTTAGGCACATGCCTGAAACACATTGATCCCAAAACTCTAAGATGACTTATATTTGGCTGATTTGTCTCTAACTATCCTTTGAACCCTTGTCAGGATGGTTGCTGGTTTGAAAATGATGGTTGCTTATCCTTTGAACCATTAGACTTCCACATGTTTCTTTGGATAAGATCGAAGATTTTGAATTCAAAATCTTCTTCTTTTTGAAGCACCAATTCAAACAATGTGTCATTCGAAGTGTGTCTTCCTTATAATGCTTCGAATAACTTACATTTCCATGGTTTGAAAATGGACCCTTCAATGACGCTCTTTACGATATTCTTTAATTGAAGACTTCATAAAAGCCTCCTCACGCTTCCTTTCGAACTATCCTTCCTTCGATCCTAGTGCTTCGTTGGGCATCAAATTAGACTGCATACTGCTGTCGAAGCTGCTTCGACCCAAAAGCTCTTAGGCATATTTTTAGCTTTCGACCTACACCTTGTCATGTACACTTCTTTTCTTTCTTTCAGCTATGCCTTTATGATGAGGCTTATATCATGCCATGGAAATAATTTGAAGCCCTTGCAAACCAAAATTATTTGTGAGAAATAAAACCTTAGATGGAAATCCGTTGCTTAGGAGGAGAATTTGTCTAGTCAATTCTTGGTCAACCTTGAGAAAATGGGGACCTCAATGAGAATGACTTGAATAGAATGGGAGGGAAATTTTTTTGGGTACAACACCACCCCCTGCTTTACCATCACCTTGGACTTAGTACTATAAGGCAGATCAGACATGCGCTTTCCATCAGGGTGCACCAGGGCTCAATGGGGAAAACTATTATCCCCTGAAATTAGAGTTGCAGAAAATGGAGAGATCTGGCCTTTTTTCCTTCAAAGATGTCAGCCCGAATGTAAAAGATAATCCTCTGTCAAAACATGGAGGAACAAATAATGTTAACATGGTTTCTGTTTGTCCAGGGGACTTCTGGGTTTATGATATCAACTTGGACAGAGGAGACTTGATAAAGATGCATGCAGACCTTTGTGAGTTTAGTTAATATAGTCATAACCATGCTAGTTGTGGTATATGTAGTACTGATAGACAAGGGTAGGATAAGATAAAGGTTGATTTGTAGGAGATGATGGATGAGGGCCTCATCCATATAATCAGGCCTAAGGCAGAATATGAGGAGGAAGTGAAATTGGTCTTTGGGTGTCCGAGAGAGTTCCGGATCTTTGATGTGAACCATATGAACGATGATCTGGTGCAATTGCACGCTACCTTCTGCCATATGGAGGGTCAGGTAGAGCACCACTATGGATCTTGCAGGGTATGCTGTAGAGATTTTCGGGGATGTTCCATTGTAAGAAAAGGTATTCAGTTGTTATTAGACAATGCCACTATCAAGTTGTCAGGCCATAAAGATGATTACCACGAGGTTAATACGATATAAGTTTGCTTGGTTGAGATTGAGTTAGAGGATGAATATGCTTCTGCGGATGAATTCTTTTCTTCAGATGAAGATATGATCTATGGTGATGATTCTGCAATTCCCAATTAATTTGAGGAGGGGGTGAATGTAATTGTTCCTTGTTTCAATGATTCCGCCCCTGTTGAGATTGAATACTGTAGCAAGCCGATTGTTGCCCCAGTAGTGATTTGCTTACTGGGTCTTGTTCCTTAAAAATGAGACAAAGTTGTACCGTACAAGTACAATTTTACAATCTTAGAGGATGGTGTGGAGGTTCCCATTAAGCTTTTTTCTAATATTACTGAGACTAGTAGAGTGACCCGCAGTGGTCATGTTTTTTCACCGGTTGTTCGAGGAAATAATAATGCTGGTAAGAAGGTTATTGAAAGCGTTGAACCTAAGAAAGCTGTAGGGGAATCCAGTGGTGCTACTCTGGAGAAGTATGTGGATGATATATTGAAAATTATTAAGATGAGCGACTACAGGATTGTAGATCAGCTATTGTAGACTCCTTCAAAGATATCTATCCTAGCATTTCTGATGAATTCTGCTGCCCATAGAGAATCCTTGATGAAGGTATTGGATCAGGCCTCCGTGGAGAGTGATATGTCGTTAGATCAATTCAGCAGTGTGGTAGGTAATATTACGTCCTGTAATAACCTAAGCTTTTGCGATGACGAATTTCCTGACGAAGGGAGGAATCACAATTTGGCTCTCTACATATCCATGAACTATAAGAACAATTCATTGTCAAATGTGCTGACTGATAACGGGTCTAACTTAAATGTCATACCGAGGAGCACGCTGATGAAGTTGAATTATCAAGGAGCTCCCATGCCCCAAGTGGCATTATTGTAAAAGCTTTCGATGGATCAAGGAACTTTGTTATTGGGGAAGTGGATCTGCCTATTCACATAGGCCCTCACCTTTTTCAGATTACTTTCCAAGTCATGGACATTGTGCCTGCATACAACTTCTTACTGGGATGACCACAGATACATGAGGCAGGGGCCGTCACTCCAACTCTACACCAAAAGATGAAGTTCGTGCGTGAAGGAAAGGTGATTATTATAAATGGACAACAAGCATTGTTAATCTCTCATTTATCTTATTTCAGTGTTGTAGAAGCAGATGAAGCTGCTGTTGGAACACATTTCCAAGTTTTATCCATTGACAACGTAAGAGAGAATAAGAATTATATGGATTCATACAAAGATGCTCAACAAGTTGTGTGCAATGGCCCAAGTAAAGTATGGGGGCAGATTTTTGACCAGCCAGTGAACAAGAACAATTCTAGTTTGGGATTTTCTACAAAGAATGGTAAAGGTGAAAGCATGAAGCCGAAAACTACTTTGAGCAGATATCAGAATATTTTCCACAACGTAGGTTACCTCAACCCAACTATTTCTGGGATCAATGCTATTGTGGGGGATGAAGAAGAACAGGAGATGCAGAATTATGTGACGCCTAGAGTTAGAGTCCAGAACTGGGTCACTATTGATGTTCCCCCTTGCATCCATGTCTCAAAGTAATTTGTTTTGGTTAATATTTGCAAAAAGATTTCACCATGCCCAAAGTGGAAGTTAATATTGTATGGGCTTATCTGTTTGCTTTGACCATTTAAATCATAATTAAATGTTGTCTTTGATTCTCAGAATTGTGTTTTTATTTTTATGCTTTTTCTTAGAAAAATGGTAATCAGAAAAAAATCTTTCGGAATAAATAACAATTGTAAATAAATCTACATGATCACTTGATATATGTGTCAGTTTCTAAAAGCAATCATAAATCACATATGCAGATTAATTAAAAAACCTGTTGAATAAAATGACCAGGCACCCTCTCCCAACTTTGAATATCCTGTTTATGTGGTAGAGGAGGAATAATATGATGATATTCCAGAAGAGGTTTCACGGTTGCACGAGCGCGAGGAAAGTTCCATTCAGTCGTATAAAGAGCCGCTGGAAACAATCAATTTGGGTTCAGAGGAAGATCTGAAGGAAGTCAAGATTGGAGCATTGCTGCATCCCGACAGGAAGAGCAGGTTAACTGAATTATTGAAAGAGTATGTGGACGTCTTTGCTTGGGAATACTAAGACATGTCTGGTCTGTATACTGATATTGTGGAGCATCATTTTCCGCTGAAGCTAGAGTGTCCGCCAGTCAAGCATAAATTGAAAAGAACGCACCCTGATATGGCAGTAAAAATTAAAGAAGAAGTCTTATAGAAAAATAATGCCGGTTTTCTTGTAACATCAGTGTATCCTCAATGGATTTCCAATATTGTCCCTGTAACAAAGAATGACGGAAAAGTTCACATGTGCGTTGATTACAGAGATCTAAATAAAGCTAGTCAAAAAGATGATTTTCCATTGCTACATATTGATATGTTGGTTGATAGTACAACAAAATTTAAAGTATTCTCGTTCATGGATGAATTTTACTAATATAATCAAATAAGAATGGCTCATGAGGACATGGAAAAAACAATGTTTATCACACCCTGGGGAACAGTCTGTTGCAAAGTGATGCCCTTCAGGTTTAAGAACGCTGGTGCAAAAAACCAGAGGAATATGACAACCCTATTCCATGATCTGATGCACAAGGAAATTGAATTATATGTTGATGATATGATATCCAAATCGCAAACCGAAGAAGGGCATATAAAATATTTGTTAAAACTGTTTCAGCATTTGAGGAAGTATCGTCTCTGCTTGAATCCAAAGAAATGCACCTTTAGTGTTCGATTAGGGAAGTTGTTAGGTTTTATTGTCAACCAAAAATGAATTGAGGTTGACCCTGATAAAGTCAAAGAAATTCAAGAAATGCCTGCGCCAAGGACTGAAAAGCAAGTTAGAGGCTTCCTCGGGCGGTTGAACTACATTTCCAGATTCATTTCCCACATGACTGCAACATGTGAACCGATCTTTAAGTTGTTAAAGAAAGATCAGGGTTGTGTGTGGACAGATGATTGTCAAAGGGCATTCGAAAGTATTAAAAAATATATGCTTGAATCTCCTATCTTGTTCCCTCCCATTGAAGGAAGACCGTTGATCATGTATCTGACAATGTTAGATAATTCTATGGGATGCATTTTGGTACAACAAGATGAAACAGAAAAGAAGGAATATGCCATCTATTACCTCAGCAAGAAGTTTACTAACTTTGAGTCACAGTATTCTAAGCTGGAAAATACATGTTGTTCTCTGGCCTGGGCGAATAAGAGGTTGCAGCAATATATGTTTAATCATACTACTTGGTTGATTTCCAAAATGGATCCAATCAAGTAGATTTTTGAGAAGTCTGCTCTTACTGGGAGAATTTCCCGTTGGCAGATGTTATTTTCTGAATATGATATTGAATACTGCACTCAGAAGGCTATAAAAATAAGTGTGTTGGCAGATTATCTTGCTCACCACCCGGTAGATGATTATCAATCTGTCAATTATGATTTCACTGATGAGGATGTTATGTTTCTGAAAGCAAAAGATTGCGATGAACCTTTACCTGGGAAAGGTCTTGATCCTGAATCTCGGTGGGGTATGGTATTTGATGGAGCTGTGAATGCTTGTGGGAAAGGAATCAGTGTTGTGATCATCACTCCTCATGGATCACACATTCCTTTTACAGCAAGGATGACATTTGATTGTACTAATAATATGGCATAGTATGAAGCTTGTATCATGGGTCTCAAGGAGGCCATTGATCTCATAATCAAAGTTCTGGATGTATATGATGATTCAGGTTTGGTGGTAAACCAAATTAAAGGAGAATGGGATACTCGTCCTATGGCTTGATCCCTTACAAATATTATGTAAGAAGATTGTTACACTTCTTCAACAAAGTTGAATTCCATCATATTCTCAGAGATGAAAATCAGATGGCGTATGCTTTGGTAACTCTGGCTTCAATGTATCAAGTGAATACTTGGAATGATGTGCCTCATATCACAGTGCAACGCTTGGATAGACCGGATCATGTGTTTACAACAGAGGGAGTAGTATATGAAAAAACTTGGTATTATGATATCAAGAATTTTCTCCGGACTCAGAAATATCCAGCTGGGGTATCAAATAAAGATAGAAAAACATTGAGAAGGTTGGCGAGAAGCTTTTTCCTCAATGAAGGTGTGCTGTATAAAATAAATTATGACATGGTCTTGCTCAGATGCATGGATAGACACGAGGTAAACATGTTGATGCATGAAGTCCATGAAGGCTCCTTTGGTACCCATGCCAATGGATATTCGATAACGAAGAAGATGCTTAGGGAAGGTTACTATTGGCTGACAATGGAATCTGACTGTTATAAATTTTCAAAGAAGTGCCATAAATTCCAGATTTAGGCTTACAGGGTTCATGTGAATCCAACGCTTCTCAACGTTATTTCTTCCCCATGGCCTTTCTCTATGTGGGGGTATTGACATGATTGGAATGATTGAACCAAAAGCATCAAATGGATATCATTTCATCTTAGTGGCAATTGAATACCTCACCAAATGGGTGGAGGCAGCTTCGTATGCTAATGTCACTAAATAGGTGGTAGTGCGCTTTATCAAGAACAATCTCATATGTCGGTATGGTGTGTGAAGCAAAATTATCATTGACAACGACTCAAATCTGAATAATAAGATGATGACAAAACTTTGTGAAGAATTCAAGATTGTCCACCACAATTCATCTTCTTACATGCCAAAGATGAATGGGGTTGTTGAAGTTGCTAATAAGAACATCAAGAAGATCATCCAGAAAATGGTTGTCACTTATAAAGATTGGCATGAGATTCTCCCTTTTTCTTTGCATGCATATCAAACATCTTCCCGCACTTCAACATGGGCAACCCCGTTCTCTCTTGTGTATGGCATGGAAGTAGTGCTCCCCATTGAGGTTGAGATTCCCTCTTTACGCGTGAATTTGATTGAAGAGAAAAGAATGACGGATTTATTTCATGGTCATTTATATCATAAGAGAATGAAGAAAGCTTTTAATAAGAAGGTCAAACCTCGCGAATTTAGAGAAGGTGACCTCGTGCTCTAGAAGATCATGTCTTTCAACGGTGATTCTAGGGGCAAGTGGACTCCCAATTTTGAAGGCCTATATGTTATCAAGAAAGCCTTCTCTGACGGTGCAATGATTCTTGAAACAATGGATAGCGAGGAGTTCCCACGTCCTTTGAATACTGATGTAGTCAAGATATACCTTACCTAGATTGATAAAAGAACAACTCGCTAAGACGAAAACCCGAAAGGGCGGCTTATGCAAAAATGAGCGTCTCGGTAGGCTGAAAACCCGAAAAGGAGGTCTAGGAAATAATTAGAGACAGAAACAGAATAATTATTCTTGGTAGTTTGAAAACCCGCAAGGGAAATCTAGGGAAAATGTAGGGATTTTCTGGTAAGTAACTGCATCAGACAAGACTTGATCTTTAAAGCAACAATCTTCTTGGATCCTCACTACTTTTCAACTGAAGTCATTTCTCAGGAATTCAAAGTTGTTAGGGAGAATAACAGTCGTTTTATCTCAATGTATCTTTTCCAATGTTGTTGCACCCTAAAATTTACCGTCTTGATTTAGGCTTATGTTTCATCATGAATATCATATTACATTGCATTCATACATTGTGATGGGATCAAAGTACTTTGGTTACCAGGTTTTCCTCAAGCTTTGAAGGATGATGGAATTAACAATTTTCTCAAGAAGAACCTTATTATCTAAACCTTTGAACCTTTCAAGCTTAAAAGTTATTGCATGTCTCAAGATGCTTCATCCATCTTTTTGGATCATCAGAGGATTGGAGTTTGTGTTTTATCACAAGGGGAATCACTCTTTGGATTCATCAGCCAAATTAGGGTTTGCTTGAGCAATATTGTTGGCCAATTCACAAATCTTGATTTTCAAAGCAACAACATTCCTTTAATATTTGAAAGGTCTTTGCACAAAGAATTGATCAAGTCACCCAAAGGATTTGAGGTTTTGAAGATGATTCATCAGTCTCCTAATGTGTTGACCAAAATTAGGGTTTTGGTTTTCATTAAGATTTCTTGAGAATTTTGAATTGAAACTTCGCACATGGCCTTTATATGTTTGGAAGGTCATATGTTTGAAGTTTTGATCATCAATTTTGAAGAGAAGTGGATCAATTGATTCAGAGGGGCAAAATAGTCATTTTGGTCCAAATCAGTCAAAGTCAAAGTTGACCAAGTGAACTTTTGGTCAACCATCAACTCAAGGATGTGATTTTCATATTTCAAGTCCATTTTTGTCATTGGATCAAATAAATTGAAGTTTGGGTTGAAACTTATTCATGAAGAAACCCTAAAAGTTTCAAATTTTGGAAAAAAAGGACTTAATTTCAAAAAATCATATTTTATTCATCCTTGATCAAGAAGATGCAAATGAAACATTCTTGGAAATCTAAGAGAATTATATTTCACCTGATTTTTATCTCATATTCAAATTGGCAAGGAATCAAGAGTTATGGTCTTTTGAAGTTATAAAATTATAGGTCATTTTTCAAAATTATTGAATTTCAAGCCAAATTTTAAGAACCTTAATTGATTAATTTTCAAAAACCATAAAATAAGGGTTTGTAGATACTTTCAAGACCTTTCCAAATTGTGTTCATTTGTGCCAAAATTCAAAAGTATGAGCAAGTTATGTGTTTTGGAAATTTGAGGCATTTCATTGAAATTTGGCAAATGTGCAAAATGGCCATTTCTTGAAAACTCAAGTTTTAGCCATTCTTCTTGCTTCTAATCAAGCCCATTGGTAATTTGTGATATGCTGAAGCCCATTACACTTGCTATTTCATGCCCCATATGATATTGCACATGCTTGGATCAAAAAATGCAAAACTTGCTCAAAATTGCCAAATCACCAACACAAGCTTAATACAAGGATTTAAGTCCTAATCTTGTTGTTAATCTCTTCCTGAGGGAAAATGGATTAAAATGCACGAAGAAATAAAGCCAACGCACGAGGGAATGAGAGGATGCATGTGCATACTTAATTTTGGCCAAAAGAAGATTTCTTTGATTCCAAGAGCTTTAAGCGCGAAAAATCTATTCTACCCTCCTCCTGATCCTCTATATATTGAGAAGCAAGCCTCAGTGTAAACGGTGCATGCCTCATTTCACCAATAAAAGTCAGAAACTCCATAGCTTGAAGCTCTACATTTTGCTTCGATTCTTCCTTCTCCCTCACGCGTTTTGGCCATTTCTTCTTGCATTCTCTTCTCCAAGTGATAAGGATTGTAGATCGAAGCTTGGATTGCAACTGGAATGAAGGAGACAGTAGATCCATTTTTTCCAAAGGTATGAATTCACAACTTTGAATTCTGATTTCTAGCCATGCTTCGTGTGATTTAAGTTTATAATCATATTGTTTGAAGTCTATGGAATGATTCTGAAGCTTTATAGCATTTAATTTGATGAATCGTGCATGTTTGGATGTTCTGAAACTCGTGATTCAAATTGTTTTTGTTCATGTTTATGGCTTGATTGTGGATGATGTGGTTGATGATTTGATTTGATTTGAATTGCTATGTATTCCTTGCCATGCTAGCTTTGATTTGCCTTTGATTTCATGAAAAATGATGCAAAATTGAGCATGTTGTGTTGATCTGAAAGTGAGCCCTAAGAATGTGTGATGCGCACGCTTTTTGAACATCCAGAGGTTGAAGACGATGCGGTGGCGCTTTCTCATTGGTCAATTTAAAATTTTGGTTTATTTGAATTTTTATTTTATAATTTGATTTCCATGATTTATTTCTTGCTCAAAAATGATTGAAAAATTCTGAAAAAATTATCATAAATTCAAAATAATATTTCTGACTTTGTGTATTTTTTTGATATTTTTTTGGAATTATCTGATTGGTTAAAAAATTGTTAGGTTTAATTAATTAATCATTCAAAGTTTATTTTTATTTTAATAGTTCTATTGATCTAAAAAATCCATAAAAATTATTTGAGAACCACAAAATAATGTGAAAATTGATTCTGACTATGGTTCATCATTTTTCTTATTTTTTATTAAAAATTTAATTTCAATGGTTATTTTTAATATTTGTTTGGTTCTTTTATTTTTAAATACTTCTACTAATTCAAAAATTCCAAATATAAAAATTATGTAATCTAGTTTGTAATCATAGAACCTGATCATATTTTTTGTTTTGACCATTTCATAATTTTTGGTTATGGTTTGTATTTTCTTGCCTTTAAATAATAATTTCACTATTAATTGTTTGTTTTTTTGTTTTTAATATTTTCCTTTTATCCGAAAATTCACAAAAATTCAGGGACGTATGTTTTTAGCCCTAATATTTGAATATAATTTTGTTTGGCCATTTTTATGACTTTTTGATTTTAATATTATTTTGATATGTGAATATTTGTTAATTACATAATTGTTTGAATATTAATTTCTTTCTTGACTTTTCCTAATTCAAAAAATATGAAAAAATGTATATTCTGACTTTTAAAGTTTCTTGGTGATTGGTTTGACTTTGGTTTGATTTGTTTGAGTTTTAATCCTATTTAATTAATATTTGGGATTAAAAGTCAAAATCTAGGGGTTTTATTGCTTATGGTGCAAGTTTCATGTTCAAAACCCTTGTGCCTTGGACTTTTATTGGATTTCAGGTCTTGATCTTGGTTCATGAATGTGTTGGGAATTTGAAAAATATTTTTCTTGAATTACTTGACTTGGTTTGGCATTTTTCCACAAATAATTTTGAAAACTTGTCTAGTTTGGTAGTTTTGCCAACTAGTCTTGAATTTTGAGTTTCATTTAAACTCCTCCCCAATTATTCATGAACTTAGGGCTTGCATTCTGACTTCTAAACGCGTCCAAGATGTTAAGATATTTTTGGTTTGAATTATGGATCCTTGTTTCTATTTTTGATGTAATCTTGAAGTGAAGGTACCCAATTATGTTTGCATGACTTGTTGCAATTTGTTTGATGGCCAATGAACTTGAGTGAGACTTGTAATTGGGAACCTAATGATCATGTTGGTTCTGACTTGTCCATGTTAGCTCAAGCCTTTTCACTTACAAGCCTCATGTTTGAATATTTTGAACCATTTAATGCATTATGTAGGTTCCATTTCCTATTGTATTCATGAAGTTGTGATTGAACTAATTGCGCATGATTAAAATATGTTTGCTACTGACCTTTATGTTTCTTGTTCATATTATTCTCAAGCTCTTATGATCCTTGATTGATAATCAATTGTCAATTAAACATGGTGATAGGAAAGAGCAACATTCCTTTGATTCTTTTGACCTAATCTGTGCATATGCTTGTCTCTTCTTGCTTATGATGTCTAATATTTGGTAATTGCCACCATGATTATTCTCATTTCTTCACCTTTTGGAATACTAACCTGGTTGTTGAATGTGCGAGGTACTCTGAGAAAGTTGCCACTTTTGGCTTGAGGCTTTTGTGTTCCACTTTATTTGTGGAACACAGTTTATCATATTGGCATTGCTTTTTGTGTTTGGCATGCTTGATGGTTTATGCAGGATACACACATCTATGATTGTTAATGTTATACTTTGCTACATATCTGATAATTTGCTTACATCTTGATGGTGCAATTGCTGACTCAATTTGTCTACTGATGCCAGCTTGCTTGAAGTTTCTCTGGGTTTCTTTTTATTCCTGCTTGACTCCTACAGATAGTTATCTGTTTGGTATTATATCACATCCTTGCTCTCATCTTCATTCTGCATATATCTCTGACTGCATGATGGGACCTATGTTGCTGATATATGTCAGGAGGCCCTCTAGTTTTTGTCTGATTGCATGTATTTTGTTTGTTGTTGATCGATGAGTCACTCAATTTAGATATTGAGATCACGAATTTGCTCTCATTGCATGTTCCCTATAGGATGTTTATTGCTTTTCATCTTTAATTGTTGATCGATTAGTCACTCAATTTATACATTGAGATCACGACTTCGCTCTTATTGCATGTTCCCTATAGGATGTTTATTGCTTTTCATCTTTAATTATTGATTGATGAGTCACTCAATTTAGATATTGAGATCACGACTTCGCTCTCATTGCATGTTCCCTGTAGGATAGTTTTGTTAAGCTTTCTTTGACATGCTGATTAAGGTAGTAATCCATGTATGCTAACATAGGATAGGATTTTCCTTTATCCTCAACCTTAGGGTCAACCATTGTATGATAACACTAGGGATAATACTAGGTTAGTTTCCCTTAGTGGTTTTCCCTTTCTTTGCATTTTGCTTCTTAAAATAAAAACCTGTTTTCTTGGCAAATCATAAGAACACCTCTAATGAACTCAAACTCCTCTTCAGAATAAAAGATACAAACCAATCCTATTAGTTTGTGTGCCTCTTGGCTTTGCTTTTAAACCCGGTTTATTGATGTTTTGTCATGATTTTGTTATCTTTTAGCCGATGTTTCGCCATCACACATTTGTTCTAAGCCGATGTTTCGCCATTGCACATGTTTGTTATTCTACTTTGATTCTCAATATCATTGTTAGGTGTGATATTTTGCTATCATTGTTAGGTGTGATATTTTGCTATCTGTTTTATCGATGTTTTGCCATCTCTACCATGATGCCTTATTATTTTGAAGCCGATGTTTCGCCATCGCACATGTTTGTTGTCTGACTTTAATTCTCAATATCATTGTCAGGTGTGATTGTTTTGTAATCTTTGCTATGATATCTTTGTTATCTCTTAGCCGATGTTTTGCCATCGCACATTTCTTTGAAGCCGATGTTTCGCCATCGCACATGTTTGTTATCCTACTTTGACCCACAATGTCACTGTTAGGTGTGCTATCTTACCATTTGATGTCTTGCCATCTTTGACATGTTACGTTGTTATTATTTAGTCGATGTTTGATCACCTCATTTGTTTGTTGTTTCTTGATGTTTTGCCATCTTGACTATCTTTGTTCGTCTTAACTAAAAAACACAAACCAACCAAAACACATAATCCGAACTACGGCTGCTCTGATTCCTTAAAAGGGATACGTAGGCATTGGGGTAGGGCCCAACCGAGCACAACTTTTATTTTCCCTACATTATTTTCTTTTCTTTTGCATGCATTCCCTTTTCAGTTGTAAGCCATAGACATAGGATTTAACCACACCTATTTAGATTGGACAACAAGAGTGGATACCGTAGAGTACTACGAGTGTGTGGGGTGCTAATACCTTCCCCTCACGTAACAAACTCCCTTACCCGATCTCCCGGTCGAAAGACCGTGATTTCTCCCTTTTCAGGTTTTCTCGATGTTTACGTTTCCCTGTCGACGGGATAAAAGACGTTCGGTGGCGACTTCATTATTCGATGATTTTCATCCGGTGGTTTCAAATGTATATTACCATTTTCAAAACTTTTTAATCATCTATGGAGTCTCTCCATTTGCAGACTACCATCCTATAAATAAAGTTTGAAGCTTTTATCCAATTCTTTGCAATTCTTATTTTATTCATCTTACAAAGACTTCAATTATTATTGATAGAAATTTTTCAAAGAAAACAGATTAAAAAAAAAATTGTTTTTTTAAAAGAATTTATAAATTACTTCTTACTTTAGATTTTGTGACTCAAGGAGAACAAAAATAGTGATTCCAAGGATGGATGAACTCTGAAATTTTTGAAAGGATATGTTCCCCATGAAGGATCTCCCAGGTCACTTTTGTTGGAATGAGCATGGTATTATTATGGTTCTTAGATAGTTTGAAGATGACACCAGTTGATGTATGGTGTGGTGTTGGTTTTGTGATCCCATCTTCCCCAGTCAGGTCTCGGTTCATTTTGAATTACGGGTTTGCATAATATGAAGTCTCTATCTCGGATTCCCCAATGAGTTTTTCACACACATAACAAAAGTATCTTCTCTCTTGGTATGCTGAGATGGAATCATTTGCAAAACATCGCCCTTTGCAGTGCTAGCATTCTTGTTGTTGTTTGCTTCCCAGGAAACCAGGCAAGGGCAATATCTTTTCTAAGAAGTGTTGTAACAGTTGTTAACTTTTTGGGTTTTCTCCCGCCAAGTGTTGGGTTTGATTTAAAATCCCCATAAGTTTGATTTCTTGCTGTAATAAATCCCCAAAAGAAGCTGAGATTTTGTTTCTTACTGGAAATTGTTATCCCCATAAAGTTTCATAATTTCTCCCTAGAGAAGTTGGTGTAATCCTCACTCTCAGTACTGAAGAATGTATTTTTGGTTTCCCCTCAATGATGTGGTGTTTACCTCCTCAATGAAGCTAGTGCGGGATCTCCAGTTGATGTCTCGACAATGTGGTATTGTTTTCCCCAGTGAAATCAACATCGTTATTCCCAGTAGAAGTACAGACCTTGAAACATTTGTTTTCCTCATTGAAGTCTGTGTGATATTCCTCGGTGAAGCCTGGAGGAGGATATTATATCCTTGTATTGTATTGATTCACCGTTTTGATTTGATTATTTTCGAATTTTGTTCTTTCCCAGGGAAGTTAATCCGTGAAGTAGGAATTTTTTTCCTCAGTTGGTGTTTGCTTTCTTTTGATGTTTTCATCTTGGATGTGATTTGGCCGAGTATTGACTGTACCCAAGTTAGTTTTGTCTGGTTATCCTCAGTGCTATATGTCTATTTTGTCAGCATATACATGATAACATTCATACATTCATACACATATCATGCATTGGCTGAATTTAGTAAATCATTGCTCATTTGCATATTTTTGTTAACATGTTACCCTGTTTTGCAAAGTTGTGTTATCCTCTCTCGAATAAAGTTTCAACCTTAAGCAGAAAGTGTATATTCTTTCAATTTCCCCATTAAGTTATCCCTTGTGGAGGAATTTTGTTTTAGACTTCCTATTCAACTCATTATCTGGATAGAATATGGTTCCCTCTTGAGTTTATTTCTCATGAGATGTTATTTTGATTGATTGTTTCATTCTGGTTTATTTCTGGTTTGAATGGGTGGCCCCCCAATAGTACTATTATTTTTATTTCTGCATGCTTTGAGCCCTAGTCTGTGTAGGTGCATTTATTTTGCACGTGAAGATTTTATTTCCTAAACAGGAACATATCGGCATTTCCCCAGGAAGTCCTGTTACTTTCCCCAGGAAATCACTATTGCAATTCTTCCTCGTATCAGCAAATGGCATGCCTCTTTATTTGAGTAACATGTACTTCCCCCAATAAGTCTGACAGTTCCCAGAGAAGGTTCATATTTGTTACTCTAATGAATGGTATCCTTGTCATTATGGGAGGTAGTTCGTTGTTGAGATCTTTCTCCAATGAATGGTAGCCTTGTCATTATGGAAGGTAGTTCGTTGTTGAGATTTGTTACTCCAATGAATGGTAGCCTTGTCATTATGGGAGGTAGTTCATTGTTGAGATCTTTTTCCGATGAATGGTAGCCTTGTCATTATGGAAGGTAGTTCATTGTTGATATTTGTTAGTCCAATGAATGGTAGCCTTGTCTTTATGGGAGGTATTTCGTTGTTGAGATCTTTTTCCGCTGAATGGTAGCCTTGTCATTATGGAAGGTAGTTCGTTGTTGAGATTTATTACTTCAATGAATGATAGCCTTGTCATTATGGAAGGTAGTTCGTTGTCAAGATTTATTACTCCAATGAATGGTAGCCTTGTCATTATGGAAGGTAGTTCGTTGTTGAGATTTTTTTACTCCAATGAATGGTAGCCTTGTCATTATTGGAGATATTTCATTGTTGAGATCTTTTTCTGATGAATGGTAGCCCTATCATTATGGAAGGTAGTTCATCGTTGGGATTCTAATTCTCTGAAGAAGTTCATTTGTTTCTGGTTGTGAGTAATGGCTGCTTACCCTAATATTGGTATTTACTGGTATTATCTTACCATTTCTGTCCCCGGTGGGTTGACGATACTTTTTTTCTATCTCCTCAGTTAGTGGATAGTTCACATTCATCTGTCGATCACTGTTATCCTCTAGCTTCTCTCCTCAATTCTTGAGTTGATGATGCCTTATCTCCTCCTTGGGCTTTACCCCAATAGAGTCAGGTCTTTTGTTTGCCAGTGATTTATTTTCCTGGTCGGGTTTTTCTTTTGATCCATGTTCTTATTTCCTACATCCCTAGTGATGTATTTCTTCCTTCTAAGATTTGTTCACTTTCACTCATGATCATAAGCATTACATGGCATCTTAGGGAAAAAGATAAGGCTTGTTTTATATTGAAGTATCTTTAATCACGTCGACACGAAGATTTTAACCTTCACATATCCGAATAGAAGACACTTAAAAAAGGGAAGCTATTGTACCCCAAATTTTCCCTTAAGATTCTTCTATTATTTCATACCATCACAATGTAACAAGATCACACACTAGGGTTTGGTTCCTCTCCTTATCTCTGGCTTTGCTCATGGGGAATCACCAAGCACCTTGACTTGTATTTTTGTGATCATATATGTTTGGTTTTGATTAACTTCTCGCTAATAAATACAATGAATGTTTGCCCTAATTGACGATGTTATAGGCGAGAGAACAACACTTTCCATCAAGTTGATATACATGTTCAAGAATCTATTTCCATGCCTTCTTCAACAAAAGCTTCATTGAGATTCAAGCCTCACCATTGAAGATTTT
Organism: Vicia faba; assembly: GCA_948472305.1. NCBI lineage: Eukaryota > Viridiplantae > Streptophyta > Magnoliopsida > Fabales > Fabaceae > Vicia > Vicia faba. Next base: position 1,397,078,701 of record OX451738.1, on the reverse strand, counting down.
TTGAAGTAATATCATGACAAAGTCTATTATGAGTCATCATGCCTCAAGTTGTCAAAGATAGTAAAAAGATACAAGGTTTTATTGAAGAAGTTTGACCTAGTTGGATAAACTCTTGATTTTTTTTATCACAAGTACATATTTTACTCAATTCCAAATATTTGGAAGTTGTTATGGTTACTATGGTTCCTCATTATCATCCTCAATAACTTTTATTTATATGAAAAAAATATTTTTGCAAGAGGTAGGTCAAAATTGAAAAGGTTTCTCAAAGAATTTTATTGCTCTAGGGGCTAGGGTTTTAAACTTAAAAGGGGTATATCTTGCTCATCTTTTGGTATTTTTGAGTGATTCCAAAGACATGCTTCTCTTCAAATGGTTATAAACAAGTTATTTCAAAAGTTTCAAATAAATTTTGTGTGAAAGGTACTTGATGATGAAGAAAGATTAGAAGTCCTCTAGATGAACCATCAATTTCCCTTATGTTTCTTCAAAGGACCATAACTTGGTCAATTTTTATCTACTTGATCCCATTATTTTTCCATATTGATTTTAAGAATGTAAACTTCATCCGTTCTTTTAAGTGCATAGTGTGAAAATGGATAGAAGATGCCCTAAGGATGCAAAAGATTATAGGTCATCTTATGAATTTTTGGCAACTTCCACAAGTCATAACTTTCTCAATTTTTGGAGATTTTGAATCGTTCAAGTCTCAAAATTCCATTCAAGAGATCTATTTCATGTCATCTTTTTTGGTCAAGATCAAATTTCAAATGTAATACCATGTTTGGATGCAAGACATTGTAGGTCATTTTTTAAGAAAAAAACATAGAAATTTTCTAAGTATAGAAAGTCAACCTCTTTTTCTCAACTTTGACTCATTCCAAATTTCAGCTCAGACATCCATTTGATTCCATTATTTGCACATTATAAATCTTATGATCTCATCTTTATAAAGCTTCAAGAATCATGTCTTAAGACTCCTTGAGCTGAGAATGTCATTGGTTCAAAAGTGGTACCTTGAAACTGAAGTTTCAACTCAAGTCTGAATTTGAAATCCTTGATTTGGCTTCTAAACACAGGTTTTCTGCGCGCTTTTGCTTCTAATCATGTTTAATGAACTTCCAGAAGTGATTAGCACATTGAAACACAAGGTTTGGATGAGTTTTGATCAAAATAGAAGTCACACTTTTCTTGTTTGCTACTTCACACGATTTCCTTCCAAATCCCATCATTCCACACGCTTTAGCATTCAATCAACTTCCATATAAATACAAGACCATACATGATTCATTTTCTCAAGCTTAGAGAGCCAGAATAACCCTGCCAAACTCCTTATTGAACTCAATTTTCTGAAATTTCAAATATGCTCTTACAGCCTTTCTCAATCCATTTTCTTTGTTAATTCACCTTCATTGAACCTCACTGAAGCTAACAAAAGAAGAATTAAGCGCTAAGCCTCCTTAAATCATGCTAGCCAAGTCAAGTTTCAGAGCTCTGCAACTTAACTTTAACAGGTAGATTCCTTCATCAATTCTCTCAAACTTTGATACTATTATGAAGCTCTCATCATCGTAATCCTAGTTGCAACACTTGTTTTTAACTGGAAGTACGTTTTGGCCATGAAATTTCACATCCCTTTTCAAAACATCTCTTCCAAAACGACTGAGCTACAACTTATATAAATTTTTCGCGAGGGTACCATTGGAATCGTCTTTAAGAGACGAAGAGAATGGTATCGGTCTCATGTTCTAATTTTACAATTTCATGGACCTGCAATTCTCGTGGCTGGAGGTTGAAGATGACCAACGTGTCATCTTTCAACCAATGAAAGCATTCCACGCTTTTTTTCAAAATCTGATTTAATTAATGATTACATGCTTTATTCACTAAAGACCATGATATGCACAGCGCGTCTGATCCATTTGATTAGCTTACTAACGCGTTTTAGCTCTCATCCATTGGTCTATATTTTGTTGACTTTATTTTTTATTTCTGATTTTTATATTTTAATTGTTTTAAACTTCCAAAATTCATAGAAAATTCATTTCTGATTCAAAAATTATGGAAAAATTCACAAAAATATTTTTCAAATATTCTGTTTCTGAATTTTATTTTTTCATGATTTTATTTTTAGATTTGATATTTTTATTATTTTTCATTGTTATGGTTTGTTTTTAATCATTTAAAAAAAACTTTTGGGCATTTTTAAATTCTGAAAAAATTCATCAACATCATTTCCATTATTTCTGACCTTCTGAAATATTTTTAGAATTTTATTTTGACTTCTAATATTTTTGATATTTTTTCCACTTATTTAAGCAATTTTAATTAGTTTAAAAATAGTTTATGACTTTTAAAAATCACCAAAAATCTTATATAAATATATAAACTCATTTCTGATTTTTCTATGGTCTTATTTATTTTTCTTGGATGTTTTGGATATAGTTTCTATTTTCTCCTTTTATTTTTTATTTTAAAACCATTTTAAAAATATTTGTTTATTATTACATACAATTTTATTGTGCATCTATTCTGGCTGATCTTGGACTATGAAATTTTGACCATGAGCTTTATTAACATTATTGGATCCATGGTATTGAGTTTAATCCATAAAAAATGGATGAATGATTTTAATAATAGTTTGATTAAATTTTTGGTTCAAATGTGGTTTAATTCTTACCCCATCCATCTTCATCTTATCTCCTTCTTTATTGTACTGAATGTTATTGGAGAATAATTTACATATCATTTCTCAAAATATATGGTACATAGAATGCTATTGACTGACCTCAAAATAGGTGCGACTTCTATATAAGTCCACTTACGATTGCTTAACATAGAGGTAAATTTTGTCCCAATTCGAGAAATGATCATTCGTGGCCCAAACCCATGTTTGTAAGCCCAAGTATGTTAATTTGAATCCTTTGATCAAATAACCTCGAGGTTCATTGTTAGGAGGATTTTGTCTTACCAATCCTCTAATGAATCTTCATAATCTTTGGCCAAAGTGAATCACTTAAACATTGTTGATCATTTATTGTTGCCTTGAGAATTTTGAATCAATGATATACTTGACAAAAAGCAAATGAAACTTGTTGTTAAGAGGCTTTGATTTTATCAATCTTCTAATGAGTTTCAAATGCAAGTTTCAAGATGGTCATTCAACTAACCTCTGATTTCTAACAATTGAATTTATTTTGTGCTTTTACTTTATGCTTTTATTTTAAGCACATTTATTTTAGTATTTTTCATTTCATGCTATTTTCATATTTGCTCATTTGAGCATTTATCTTTATGTAATTTTTATTTTGCTCACTTGAGCTTTTCATTTCTTTTTGAAGATAACTAATAATCAACTTGAACTATAAAAAACTTTAATGTTACTTGGACTACTTGGTTACTATCCTTGGAATTTATGGAGATTGTGGATTTCTTGGACTTAGGATTAGAAACCTTGACCTATCTTTGAGACCTTGTGACCTAAACTGTTATTTTTGTCTATAGTTCTTAGGGTTTTCCCCAAGACATTTGGTTGTTTGTTTGTTTTGTATGGAGGTTATTGTGATTACATGCTTTGTCTGTGATCTGGAATTCATTTGTGTACAACTGTTACTCTATCCAATTTTTGTGAAAACTTAATGCAAATGAAGCTTTGTTTTCTTAAGAGGTTCATTATCTTTGCTTGTTTGGTTTCAAATACAAAGGATGAGAATTCTACATTGACTCATTGTGTCAAGTGTTGGCATCTTGTTGGCTAGATGGTTCTTTTCCCTAGATTTTATCTTATGCTTTAGGATATTCCCTTCATCTCCTCCCATCATCTTTAATTTCAAAAATCTTCTCCCTCCTTTTGAAAACTCTTCTTGTTTCTAAACTTGAACTACTTTCATAATAAACTCAGACTTAGGTCCATGCACTTTCAAAAAACATTTTCTTAATCAATATTTAATCAACTTAATAATACTTTGAAATTTTTGTGAGAAGACTAAAAGTCAATCAATCTCATTCAAACTATCTTTTCCACTTTGTCTTTTTACCTTAAAACTTTTCTCTAAAGATTAGACTCTTGTCAATCTTTGTAGAGATGCGAGCTACTATACTTCTACAATATATAGTGAAGTGAGATATTTTCCACTTGGGTGTTGAGTTAGGCTTTGTTTATTTTAAAATCCAAGCCATATACTCCACTTTGAGATGACGAAAATTCTCATTTCTCATAATTGTGGTTAGTTAGTACGTTCTTCCACTCGGATAAGATGATGATATCTCGTCTCTTAAAATTAACCAACACCCTTGTGTTTTAAAATTTTTAAAGGTGAAATACGAGTACCCAGATCCCCTATTGCACAGAAGGTGGTACGTAGGAACTAAAGGTTCGCAAACACGACGGGTGCAAAAATTGTAAAAAAAAATTTCTTTTCTCATCCCCACAATCTATTTGTATACAACTTTTATAGCCAAAATAAACATATTTTCAAAGAGATTTCAACGGAGTACCGTAGATGTTTAGGGTTCTAATACCTTCCCTTTTCATACCCAACCCCCGAACTTAGATTATCTCCCCCTCTTTTTGGGTTATTCGCTCTTTTCCCGTTCCTTTGGAAACAATAAAGCGTGGTGACAAAATTTTTATTTGATCTGTGCGAGTCAAGTCAATCCAATGGCTTAGCCTCATCATTTATACCACTACACTTCCCCATATCCCTCGAAAGTTTATTTTTATTGACCTTAATCATTTTACCAATACGATCTCCAATAAAGGAAAGGACTCTATCATCATAATATTCGATCGGCAATCCTAAAATCCTCACCCAAACGTCAATTTGTTCAGTAGAATCACTAGCAAGGCACAAGTTTTGACTACACTCCTTTACCGAGAGATAGTGATTGTAATACGGTGGGAGAACTGACTTTTTTGGTTTTATCCAAAATATGCAGATAGCTAAATTCGCCACCAACTTTTCTTTTATCCAATAAGGAAAGGGTGAAAAGAACAGGAAATACCTTGAATATTTTGAGTTCGGGGGGTAGGTTAAGAAAAGGGAAGGTGTTAGCACCCTTTTCATCCATAGTTATCTACGGGATCTTAATTGTTTAGCTCACTTTTTGAAAATTTCTTGTGTCGTGTGTTTGAAAAATAATTTGAAAAGTTACCAATGTAATACGAGACTTTGTAATGATTCTCGTATCTGTCGTCGAGAATACGTACAAAGTGTTTTGAAAATATCTTTGAAAATGTTTGTGTGAAATGTTTTTTGTTTTTTTGAGCAAGCGATTAAAAGTATCTACCCTACTCAAGGTTGTTCTTTTGATTTTCCTCCTCCTTTAGATAGTGCTATCCTACCATTAGTTAGTAGGAAGCCCTATCTTTGGATGTGAAGGGACATGCGAGGGACATCGTACACTCATGGAAGGCAACTAGTAAGGAAGATTTAGCAATTTTTTGTAAGGGACTAGATCATTTAGCGAAAGGCAACATCGAAGGGTCATCGAGGGACTATGATCTTTTTAATCGAGGGACTTTGCTAAAGCGTCCCCACTTTCGAGGGACATGATTGTTTTATAATCCGAAGGCAACAAGGGAGGTCACCCTAGAGGTGTGAGTGTGCGAGGTGATTTGTGTTTCAGTTATTTTATCTTTGCATTTGGGTTAGCTATCAGTTGTTTTTAGTCTTTCCATACAAATCCTAATTAGTAGGCAAAATAATATAGCAATAATGAAAAGCAGTAAAGCCCAAAAAGTAAAAGCGGAAATGTAAACCCTAGACTATTAAAATGCTTCAGGGATGTTACATAATAAAAATACGGAAATTAAACCCTAATTAGTATTACATTCCGGAAAACAATTACATAATGATGAAAAAATGTGAGAAGGATAAACTACGCAAAAATGTAAAAATAGGAAAAAGGAAAGTGAAAGTGTTTTTGGTGATCTTTGATAAAAAAAAAGGTTTTAAGATCAACCTAAAAAACCCTAATTAATTTTAATTAAAAAAAAGAATATTATTAATTAAATTAATTAATTAAAAAAAACCTAAAATATAATTTGATTAGGGTTTATAAAAAGGTTTTGAAAAATAATTAGGTTTGTTAAAAAAGGGTTTTGGTTGAAATAATTTAGGGTTTGTTTTAAGAGAAAATGAGAAAAAAGACTAAGAAGAATAAGAAAACCACAAATTGCCAGGGGTGGGTGTTGAACCCACGCCCTTAGATTCCTCAGCCAACTGGTCCACCACAGCGCCAAGCGCACGCTTATGATTGAGAATGGAAACCAACACATTTTGTTATTCCTGCAAAACATGAAAGAATATGAACAAAAATCCCAATATTACAAAAGGCTGGGATCAAACCCACATCTTGGCATAGTAGTGACTTAGCGCGCGCTTTTTAACTACTGGGGTGGTGATACATCCAGTGTTATTGATGAAACAAATTAAACATAAAATCAACAAATTTCATGGACCAGAGAGGCTCCGGAGCCCTAACTCTGGTCATCTTCTCCGGTGAGTCTTTTTCTCAATCTTGCAAAACAGACACAGTTAGGAATCTAAAGGTACCCTATCCCCCTAAATCCAACCCTGAAAATTCAATGGAACAATTATTTTGGGCCAAATCGCGCTAGTTTTTGAGCTATTACTAAAAAACATGGATCATTGCATGTATGGAAATTTGTGATTCCGGTAGAATGGAGGCCCTCCCATTGACTTTTCCTGCATATTGATACCATACGAACACATTAATATGGTTAGTATGCAATGATGTTAGACAATGTGACGGATCTAGAAGGGGGGGTTGAATAGATCCCTTTAAAAATTTGCGCATTTTGTAAAATTATTTTTATCAGAGAGAGACAACCCTAAATCTGATCGTCTAAACTTTACGTATTGGAAAGATCGGATATGCGAAATAATTTTGATGAAAATGATGAGAATAGAATCACAATTAAAAATGAATATGATGAATCTCTTTAGCATGTTTAAAAAGGTGTAAGTTATTATCAATTAGTTGCGAAGAAGATAAAGCAAATTTGTGAGTTGTAAATTCACCAAACACTTAGTGTACGTACTACACAAGGTTTGGTTATACTCAAATTGTAGTGATCGTAGCAATTCGAATGAATGCTATATGAGTTTTAAATTTTAGTTTATCACTACAATTATTTTGTATGCATAAGAAAATTGATAACTCACAAATTTAAGCAAATAGAAATCAAATGCAGAAAACTAAATTGGACACGATATTTGTGAAGGCAGTTCACCCTGTCGTCTTTGCGTGGGCTACTCTTCCCCCAATTCTAGAATCTAGAATTAGGATATGAAATTAATTTTGAAAAGTTTGTAAGAGAAGATACAATCACCAGAATTCATAATCACTTGATGAATCTTATATGATGCACTCCTCTTCCCTTGATTCCAGATGAATCAAGTATGCCAAATCTTGAACAAAAGCTTCTTCTACCTTGAATGAATTTGTACTCAAGAATCTTTGGCCCCAAATCTTTCTTCACAATCCTACGGTTACGGCTACCCGATTGAACACTCCACGGTCTTCCAATCCCTTAGCTCGGCTGAATTCAATGAAGCAAAGATTTGTGATAAAAAAACCCAATTTGTAGGTCAAAAACACAATGGTTTTATTCAAGAAAAAACCCACAAAGATCTCAACCCAAATATGAAATTGCACTTTTAATTTGGACGTTATCAACACAATCCCAAGAACTTGATCAACAAGAATGATTGTGTGTAGTTCTTGATGATTGATGAGAGGTTGAAGATGAAGAGAACTCTTGTGTATATCTTTCACTTTTTCTTGTTACTTTCTAAATAGAGGCCAAAATTATATTTATAAGTCATTCCCTTGATGTAACAACATAGCAAAAAATTAAGACAATTTAGCGATGAATCGAATCATGCAGGGCATACATAAGGTGTGTGCCTTCCCGAGCGAGCGAGAGAGAGAGAGAGAGAATTTCCTTTAGTTATGCATCGACTCACTATTTTGATGCGCCGTCTCATGTTTTCCCAGAATAGTGCATCGATGCATAGAGAATGTGTGCGCCTTCCCGAATGAGAGAGGTTGAATTTTCTTCTGTTATGCACCGAATCATTCCCTAATGCGCCGACTCATGTTCTCCCAGAACCATGCGTCAACACATAGAGGAGGTGTGCGCCTTCTCGGATGTTTCCAAGCTAAGAACTTCTTCTCATCAGTCGACTTGAGAATCCATGATCCGACTCATGCAGTCTGTTTTGAGATAGATGCTTATTTTTTATGTTTCTCACTTGCACCTGTTTTGAAGCAAGGCATATTTGCACAGATGAGTTTTTGAAAATCATTAAAACTCGGTTCTTTCACTTTTTCCCTCACATACTCCCCCATTTTGATGATGGAAAAAATCGCAAATATGAATTGTCTTGCAAGCCATCCAATTATCCTCCCCCTGAGATGTTGCATATTTTTGCTGTGTCTGTAATTCCTTTCCTTCTCCCCTTTTGACAACATTAAAAAGAAACAAGGACATGGATTAAGAGAACTAAAAAACATAGAGTGACCAATATTTTCCAACTTTGCAAAAAAAAAAGCACAAACAAGCATACACACAATATGAAGCAAGTGCAAACGAAAATTATAGGCAATAACCAATAAAGAAAAGAAATACGATGTTCATGTTACAAACCCAAAGTAAGACACAAATTAGTACGGGAAGTAAAGTAGTTTACTACAAAAAACCAAGAAAACATAACCATAATAAATAGGAATTAAAGTTCCAAGCATTGAATATGGTTGTTGTTCCTCATTGTCTTGTGGTTGGTTTGGTGGAAAGCAAGCCATGAAAGTTGACTGAAAGTTTGCAAGATTTGAGTTTTGTGTTACCATTATATCATGAAGAGTGTTGTATCGGTGGTTTTGGAGGATAGCATAATCATTGAACTAAGTGTTTTGAAGAATGACTATTCCAGCAAGATTGTTAATTCGTTCAGTTGCTAAAGCCATGTCTTCATGATGGTGGATGTGCGTTTCCTCAAGTTTGCACATCACTTCATCATAGGATCTGTGAGGCACATTGTCATCATTTCTGTTGTCGGTTTATTCCTCCTCTTCAGCACTTTCTCGATTCTCAATATCAATTTCATCGCCCTCAACATCTTCCATATCTTCATCCTGTCCAATATCTTCATTTTGAGCCATTACCGAGTTAGACTTCACAAAGTATTTGTACTTACCAATCTGGGGATTCCATTGATGACCCATAAGTGTGATGGTTTTCGAGGTAAAATCGGAATCCGGCATAATAGGTGTAAGTAAAATACTAGTAAAATCAAGGTTTGCTTGACTGAGAATTCCATGAATGAATGATGGATACCCCAAGGCAGATCCTCTAGGGGAATCCCTTAATGCAAATAATCGGTTAGTGATGTAATACGACCAAATTATCTTAATTTTGTTTAGAATTTTCCAAATTAACATAACCTCAAGTTGATCAATACGGGAAAACCCACCCTTTTTGGGACGACTTATCCTTGACATAATCCATTGCATTATTCGAGCCAGAGGTACCAATTGACCTGTTGTGATAGTTTTTGGAAAAGCAATACTTTGCACAAAATTATCAAGATATGGTCGTTTTAACATAGAGTTCAAGGCATGTTTGAAGTCATAGTCTGCAGGAAGCTTAGTGTCGATGATTTTAACAGTATCAGTGTCAACATGGAACAACTCAAATTTTTTCAAAATTTCATTATCTACTCTGACAACCTTATCAACAATTCTATATGAAAATTGATGATCATAGAATTTACCTTGTATACCCGCATAAAATACCTTGACGAGTGCCTCGTTGTAGTCTCCATCCAACTCAAGGAATGGAAACACCTTTTGATGGTCCAACAGTTCTACTACATCTGAGATGTGTAGGCGTTTAAGAGTTTTACGGAAGGCACAAAATTGCCTAACCAACCTTCTTCTGGCAAACTTTTCATCATATTTTTCAATGAGATCAGAAGGAATAAATGGCAGAGGAGTAACCTGAGTTTAATTTAAAGAGCTACCTCTGATACTCCTTTTCTTTGTTGCCCTAGAAGCCATGGATGAAGTTTTGGAGAGATTTGGAGAAAAAGGACACAGTGGGTTTTTAGGGTTTTGAGATTTTGAGAGGGAGGCTAGATGAGGGAACAACAAAAGATGCATGAAATTTGAGCCACACAATGTAAACTAGGGTATGATGGTCTGCCAAACCGCGACGCGTCGACCTATGCAAGGATGCATGGATGCATTCCAGTAAAATAGGCGCAAATGAGTATCTTAATCAGGCGTGCACCGACCGATCATAATTTTAGGTTGGCTCATGTATGCAAAGTTTTGAAATTTCTTGTATTTCATGCCATGTAGGTTTTGTAAACATTAATCGAACATAGTAAACAAGTACGCACGCACAGGAGCAATAACATACAAAGCATTTAATTATTTCATAGCACCAATATTTAAGCAAAATGATCACTAATGAGAAAGAGTAGGAAGGATATTACCGAATGTATTTGAATGATACGATGCCCTCACATGTCGCCAACCCAAGATGATATTCACATAACATAGATACACATAGATAAATAAAGAAATGCAACTCATTTGAGTTACGATCTATCTGAAATATCAAGGACATCGAGTTCCCTACGAATGTGAAAGGATGGTTCAGTCGCAAGTGGTTTTGTAAAAATATCGACAAGTTGATTTTTTCTATCAACATGCTCAAACACGACTTCACCATTCTCTACATGATCCCTAAGGAAGTGGTGCCAAATTTCAATATGTTTAGTGCGCGAGTGTAAAACTGGATTTTTGGTTAGATTGATGGCACTTGTGTTATCACAAAATATTGGAATATGATTAAGTTTTAAGTCATAGTCGAGTAATTGTTGTTTGAGCCACAAAATTTGAGCACAACAATTACCGGTTGCAACATATTTCGCCTCGGCCGTTGACAAAGCAACCGAAACTTGCTTTTTGCTATGCCAACTAACTAAGGAGTTTGAAAAGAAATGATAAGTGCCACTTGTGCTTTTCCTATCCAATTTGCAACCAGAAAAGTCGGAATCGGAATAGCCAACCAAGGAACAATCACTACCTTTGGAGAATCAAAGTCCATACTTAGGAGTACCACAAAGATACCTAAGTATACGTCTTACAGCTTTTAGATGACTCTCCTTAGGACAAGATTGATATCTAGCACACATGAAAACACTAAACATAATGTCGGGACGAGAAACGGTAAGATAAAGAAGAGATCCGATCATACCTCTATACCTTTTTACATCAACCAGCATACCATGTTCATCCTGATCTAGGCTAACCGCGATAGACATTGGATTGTCAATAACTTTTTAGTTTTCCATATCGAAGAGCTTGAGAAACTCATAGCAATACTTTATTTGGCTAACAAAAGTTCCTTCCTCGAGTTGTTTGATTTAAGGACATAGGAAGTAGTTTAACTCCCCCATCATGCTCATTTCAAATTCACCTTGCATCACTTTAGAGAATTCTTTGAACAAGGTGATGTTAGTAGACCCAAAAATGATATCATCAACATAAATTTGCACTAAAATGGAATGATTTCCTTGGGGCTTAATGAAGAGGGTTGTGTCAACCTTCCCTCTAGAGAATCCCTTTTCTAATAAGAACTTCCTAAGCCGATCATACCAAGCCCTAGGAGCTTGTTTGAGACCGTATAAAGAACGTTTAAGTTTATAAACTTGTTTAGGAAACTCATAATTTTCAAATCCAGGAGGTTGGGATACATAAACTTCATTAATATAACAATTTAGGAAAGAACTCTTAACATCCATTTGAAATAGCTTAATGTTTTGTGAGCATGCATAAGCTAATAACAAGCGTATAGCCTCGAGTTGGGCAACCGGAGCATAAGTCTCCTCATAGTCGGTGCCTTTCTCTTGGTTATACCCTTGAGCAATAAGACGCGCCTTGTTGCGAATTATGATTCCATTTTCGTCAAGTTTGTTCCTAAATACCCATTTAGTACCAATTATTCGATGGTCTCGCGGAGGGGGGACAAGGTGCCAAACCTCATTTCTCTTAAATTGGTTTAATTCTTCTTGCATTTCCAAAAACCAATGTTCATCGAATAAAGCTACTTTAGGGTTTTTAGGCTCAATTTGAGAGACGCATGCGAAATGATAGAAAAAGTTACTTATCTTAGATCGTGTAGTTACTCCCTTTGATATGTATCCAAGAATGTTGTCAATAGGATGATCCTTGGTTTCTTTCCACTCCAAAGGAGGATTTATTTCACTTGTTGGTTGAGTGACTTCTTCTTCTTTTCTAGATCCATGGTCTATCTCCCCTTTTTCTTTCTAAAGTAAGGGCTCAATACTCTTTTCGTCTTGATCAATTAGTATCCTTTCCGAAGAAGCACCTGCACCATTAACAGAAATACCCTTTTCGACCATTTTTGGGCAGGATTCCTCAAAGGAAACATGTACAGATTCTTCCACAATTTGTAACCTTTTATTAAATACCATATATGCTTTGCTATATTGAGAGTATCCGAGAAAGATACCTTCATCGGCTTTTGAGTCAAACTTTTCAAGATTTTATTTACAATTATTTAATATAAAACATTTACAACCAAATACATGGAGATGAGAAATATTTGGTTTTCTACCTTTTAAAAGTTCATACGGAGTTTTGTTGAGCATAGGACGTATCAAGATCCTATTTAGCACATAGAAAGCCGTATTGATGGCATCGGCCCAAAAGTATTTTGGAAGACCATGTTCGTTGATCATAGTTCTCCCAAGCTCTTCTAGAACACGATTTTTACGCTCAACAACTCCATTTTGTTGAGGTGTTCTAGGAGCAGAAAAATTATGATCAATGCCATTTCTTTCGCAATATTCATCAAAAAGGTGATTTTTGAATTCGCCTCCATGGTCACTTCGGATGGTCATAATTTTTATATTCAACTTTTTTTGAGATGATTTGGTAAATTTTTCAAAAGCATAGAAAGTGTCACTTTTGTTTGCTAAGAATATCGTCCAACAAAATCTAGAGTAGTCATCGACTATAACGAAGCCATACTAATTTCCTCCTAGACTTTTAATTCTAGATGGTCCAAATAGGTCCATATGGAGGAGTTCAAGTTGTTTCGTTGTAGAGATGACATTTTTAGATTTAAAAGAGACTCGTGTTTGTTTATCCATTTGACAAGCATCACAGAGATGATCTTTTGTAAATTTAATTTTGGGTAAGCCAATCACAAGATCTTTAGATATTATTTTATTTAGCAAATCAAATTTAACATGTGCTAATCGCCTATGCCAAAGCCACGAGTCTTCACTCATGGTGACTAAGCATTTAGCACATGTTAGGGACACATCACTCAAGTCAACCATATATAAATTGTTTACCCTCAAACCCTTAAACACATATTCTTTCTTATCGTTATGTTCAATTATGCATTCATCCTTTAGAAAATAAATTTTGTGACCTTTGTCGCATAATTGACTAATGCTAATAAGATTGTGTTTAAGGCCTTCCACTAATAGGACATATGAGATAGTGGTGGATGATGGATTACCTACACTACCTTTACCGAGTATGGCTCCCTTGTTGTTATCACCATAAGTAACAAAACCTATCTTCTTTGCCACAAAGTCAAAGAATAGCGAAATGTCACTTGTCATGTGTCTTGAGCAACCGCTATCGAGAAACCATCTTCTCTCGAGAGGCTCAAGACATTCCACCTGAAATATCAAACATGGGAGATAGGTACCCAACATTCATTGGGTCCTTGAGTAAGAGTTGAACATTTTTTGCCTTTGGGGAGCCATTAATATATGCCTTTAGGAACTAATAGTCTCCTAAATTGACATTTACTAATGGTATGTCCCTTCTTGTAACAATATAGGCAAGACATATCTAAGTGAGATCTACTTTTTCTATCTTGATCCCTTACTTCATAGGTATATTTTTTATATGGATTAATCATACTTTTTCTGAAGTTTAAGCGATCGATAGAAAACGTAATCTTAGGTTGTAAAGCTTTGTCTAGTTTGGCTTTGAGAATTTTAACTTCTTTTTGCCAAACATGACAAGTTTCACATCCATGCCAATTAAACATAGGTATCTCTTCTTTTTCACATTTTCCTTCAATATTTTCTATCATAGATGCTTTAACAGCTTCTAATTCCTTTTCAGAATTGGAAACCTTTTGTTCTAGATATAAAAATATTTTCTTGTTTGAGGCAAGGCGTTTGAAAGCTTCATTTTCCTCTTTTTGTAAAGTATTGAAGGAATTTAACAATTCTAAATAAGGAATTTTATCAACATGATCATACTTAACATGACTTACATTCTTTTTCTTATGATGATGAGCCATGAGACAAAGGTTGACCGTTTCTTCTTCATCACATGAGAAACCTTTACTTGAGGTATCACTGTCACTCTCTCAAGCAATGTATGCTCTTCTAGCTTTGGTTGGTTTCTTTTGATTTTTGGCCTTGGCTTTGTCTTTCTTCAAATAGGGGCAATCCGACTTGTAATGACCGGGTTTTCCACAATGGTAGCATGATCCTCGTGACTTAGACTTCTTACTTTCATATTTCTTTCTTGGTTGAGAGTTGCTTCTATAATTGATGAGATTCTTATCTGATTGCGAAATTTCGTTTTTCTGGAGAAATTTATTATATTTTCTTACGAACAATCCCATATCTTCATTCAGACTCTCATCATCATCACTTGATTCACTTTCACACGAAATTGAGGTGGATGACTTGGAGCTTGAAGCCTTTAGTGCTATAGACTTCTTTTCTAAGTCCCTTGGCTTTTCCTTCTTTTCTTTCTTTTCATGCTTTCCAAGGCTCATAAGCTCTTGCTCATGTTCTTGAAGCTTTCCCCATAGTATGGTGAGATCCAAAGTATTTAGATCATTGGCTTCCTTAATTGCAGTAACTTAAGGTTGCCAATCCCTGCTAAGACGTCTCAAAATTTTATTAGTAGCAACAGAATTGGCAATTACATGACCTAGTGTATGCAAGCGATTCATTATATGAGAGAATCTCTTTTGCATGTCGGTGATGGTTTCACCTTGCTCCATGCGAAAGAGATCAAACTCTAGCGTCAAAGTATTGATTCTAGCCTATTTTACATCATTTGTGCCCTCATGGGTGACTTGCAAAGCATCCCACATTTCCTTAGCCATAGCGCAATGTGAGACATAAAAATACTCATCAACTCCTAGAGTTACTATGAGCATGTTTCGTGCTTTCCAGTCATAGGCATAATTTTTCTCATCTTTTTCATCCCATTGTGCTTCTGGTTTAGGAACGATTATCCCGATAGCATTTTGCATAGTTATTGCAACTGGACCATCTTGGATAGCCTTCCATATTTTCCTATCAACAGAGGTGATATGGACACACATACAATCTTTCCAATAGCTATAATTTTCACCTGTGAAAACGGGTGCTCTATTGTACGCCCTTTTAGATCACAGTCCATTTCTAAAAGTTGTATGTGAAGCACTGGATAAACCAAGGCTCTGGTACCACTTGTTAGATGATGTGACGGATCTAGAAGGGGGGGGGGGGGGGGGGGGGGTTGAATAGATCTCTTTAAAAATTTGCGCGTTTTGTAAAATTATTTTTATCAGAGAGCGACAACCCTGAATATTATCGTCTAAACTTTACGTATTGCAAAGATCGGATATGTGAAATAATTTTGATGAAAATGATGAGAATAGAATACAATTAAAAATGAATATGATGAATCGCTTTAGCAATTTTAACAAGGTGTAAGTTATTACCAATTAGTTGCGGAGAAGATAAAGCAAATTTGTGAGTTGTAAATTCACCAAACACTTAGTGTACGTACTACACAAGGTTTGGTTATACTCAAATTGTAGTGATCGTAGAAATTTGAATGAATTCTATATGAGTTTTAAATTTTAGTTTATCACTACAATTATTTTGTATGCATAAGAAAATTGATAACTCACAAATTTAAGCAAATAGAAATCAAATGCACAAAACTAAATTGGACACGGTATTTGTTAAGGCAGTTCACCCTGTCGCCCTCGCGTGGGCTACTCTTCCCCCAATTCTAGAATCTAGAATTAGGATATGAAATTAATTTTGCAAAGTTTCTAAGAGAAGATACAATCACCACAATTCAAAATCACTTGATGAATCTTATATGATGCACTCCTCTTCCCTTGATTCCAGATGAATCAAGTATGCCAAATCTTGAACAAAAGCTTCTTCTACCTTGAATGATTTTGTACTTAAGAATCTTTGGCCCCAAATCCTTCTTCACAATCCTCCGGTTACCGCTACCCGATTGAACACTCCACGGTCTTCCAATCCCTTAGCTCGACTGAATTCAATGAAGAAAATATTGTGATAAAACCCCCCAATTTGGAGGACAAACCCCCAATGGTTGTATTCAAGAAAAAACCCACAAAGATATCAACCCAAATCTGAAATTGCACTTTCAATTCGGACATTATCAACACAATCCCAAGAACCTGATCAACAAGAATGGTTGCGTGTAGTTGTTGATTATTGATGAGAGGTTGAAGATGAAGAGAACTCTTGTGTATATCTTTCACTTTTTCTTGTTACTTTCCAAATAGAGGACAACATTATATTTATAAGTCATTCCCTTGATGTAACAATATAGCAGAAAATTAAGACAATTTAGTGATGTATCGACTCACGCATGGCATTCAGAAGGCGTGCGCCTTCCCGAGCGAGAGAGTGATTGAAGTTCCTTTAGTTATGTGCCGACTCACTATTTTGATGCGCCGACTCATGTTTTCCCAGAATAGTGCATCGATGCATAGAGAAGGCGTGCACCTTCCTGAGCGAGAGAGGTTGAATTTTCTTTTGTTGTGCGCCGACTCATTCCCTAATGCGTTGACTCATGTTCTTCCAGAACCATGCGTCGACGCATAGAGAAGGCGTGCATCTTCCCGGATGTTTCCAAGCCAAGAACTCCTTCTCATGAGTTGACTTGAGAATCCATGAGCCGGCTCATGCAGTCTGTTTTGAGATAGATGCTTATTTTTGATGTTTCTCACTTGCACCTATTTTGAAGCAAGGCATATTTGCATAGATGAGTTTTTGACAATCATTAAAACTCGGTTCTTTCACTTTTGCCCTCACAAATGAAACATGAAGGAAATAAAAATATGAATTTTTCAAAAAAACAAGAAACAGAGGTAGATGCGTGCAGGTTTTGTGAGCTTTGGATCATCAGGTTTGATCCATTCTTACTCTGTAGTGTTGCTGGAAGTGAATGGACAAGTTTGTTTGCCTTGGAAACATCTGCAACTAGGGTTCTAAGGTTGCCCTAGTTTTGA
Organism: Vicia faba; assembly: GCA_948472305.1. Classification (NCBI taxonomy): domain Eukaryota; kingdom Viridiplantae; phylum Streptophyta; class Magnoliopsida; order Fabales; family Fabaceae; genus Vicia; species Vicia faba. The sequence goes on along the minus strand of OX451738.1, from coordinate 1,397,061,327 downwards.
CTTTTTTGTGGTTTTTGGGATCGTGTTTCTTGCCAAGAGTTCATGTTTTTTTATGTCTGAAATGCTGAGAATATATAGCTTGCAATTAGGTCAAATAAACATCGGCTTTGACTTGTGTAAGAAGCTTTTTGTTTTATCTTCTTTTTTTTTTATTTTGACTTTTAAAATAATAAAAATAAAAAATAAATATAATAAACCAAATTGGGGTGTATGAACAAGTCTAGAGGTTTACTATGAAGTGCATAACACGTTTGGACCTTGAAACATCAACCCAATAGTCCAAAAATCCAAGTTTTGTCACTTTAGGTTTCATGCATTTGCTCAAAATTTCCCAAATTGCACCAATCATAACTCTCTAAATTTTTTTCATTTGATGGTGATCTTTGAATTTTTGGAAAGCTTAAAATGTATTTTTGTTGACTTTTGAAATAACCTATAATGTTTTGGCCCATATCTCTCAAATGAAGCATTTTTTGGACTTGATCTTAGAGATTCATTAATGTAGAGAATTGAATTTCCTTAAAATGATCTTTGGTTGAGGAAAATATGATGAAGAATGTTAAAGTTATGCTTGGTCAAAGTTCAGTTGACTTCTCCTAAAGAAAACCCTAATTTGGTTACTTTTGACTTTTGATGAATTGAGAGTTTCCTTGATAAGTCATGAACAAAACTTGATCAAATGATTATTATGACTTCAAAATATTGATGTTGACCAAAAATATTGAGGATTGACTATATGTTGACCACAATTGACTTTTTGTCCAATATAGTTGATTTTCAGTCATCCGAGTAATTGATTGAGCAAATTTGTGATGTAAGGCTTGAAACTTGATATGAGGATTCTTTGAAGCATATGACAAACCATGAAATCCACTTGGGGCATTAGAAGTCCAATTTCCTCTAATAAAACCAAAACCCAAATTATAGGCCATTGCTTAGGAAGAAGGTTCATCTGATCAATTCTTGAGTAGTCTTGAGTACTTGAGCACCTTGAATCAATTTGTCTTTGAAAAATGGGAGGGAAAATTTTAGGGTATAACAGCTGCCCTTGTTCAATCTTGTTAAACCTGAGGAGCTAGACTGGCATGCTTGCCAATCGGGATTTGAAAGTGGAAGAGGATTGAACACTTAAGTACCCAGAAATTTGCACTCGCATGTGTACGAAGTAACAATTGTTGGTTGATTGTATTGCTTGAATGGGCTTGAATATGCCATTTGGAGAGATGATAGAATGTTTCCAGGGATGGGCTTACAGATGCCATCTAAAGTAACTATTGATAGGAGTATCACAACGAGTCTGCGCCTGATTGTGAAGAATGTTTTTCAGAAGGAAAGTGCTCACCGTAATTCAGTCTTTGGGGGGGGGGGGGTGTTTCATAATAAAGTTTTGAAAGGGAATGCTCGTCAGAATTCAATCTCTGAAGGAAGTCATTTGGTCATGCAGATAGTAGCCCCGTCTTGTTTCAGGAATTGATCTACAATCTACTTTTCATTGGTAAACTCATCCTGTTTCAGGAATTCATACCGCCTGATCATAAAGATAGTTGCCCCGTCCTGTTTCGGGAATTAATATGTGACCCGCTTTTGTGTTGGTAAACCTGTCCTGTTTCAGGAATTTATACCGCTTGGTCGTTTAGATAGTTTCCCTGTCCTATTTTGGGAGTTAATCTTTGACATGCTTTTTGTTAGCGAACACATCTTGTTTCGGGAATTCATATCGCCTGGTCGTACAGATAGTTGCCCTGTCTTGTTTCGGGAATTAATCTTGGACTTAGTCCTATAGATAGTTTCCTAATTGTATTTCGGGAATTAATCTCTGACCTATTTAAAAATTTGCTAATGATATTCGTCGGTTCATAGACTTTTTTACCTGAAATGACAAAGTTAGTCTTTATGCAATGTCGTGATGTATGTAATGCACTGCGTAACGATGTTCTCAAAGTAAATGAGAATGTGTTATATGTGTTGTATATGATATGATATTTGTAAATGATGTATGTGTTGTACCCCAAAATTTTCCCTCCCATATTTCTCAAAACATTTCAAGAAAAATATCCAAGTTGCTCAAGATAGTCCAAGGGTTGGCCAGACAAGCTCTCTTCTAAGGCAATCTACTCAAATTAGGGTTTCATGTTGCATCAATATCCTTGAGTCCAAGTGACCCCAAGTTCTAACCAATGTCCTAATATGTTCTCAAGATCATCCATGTCAAGTTTCAAGCCTTGCAGAGAAAGTTTGCTCAGTCAATTGCTCAAGGGTCCAAAAATCGACTATGCTAGGGCAAAAGTCAACTGTGACCCACATACAGTTAAACTTCAAGATTTTTGGTCAACATCCTCATTTTTAAGTATATTTCATCATTTTATCAAGGGTTGATCATGATTCATCAAGAATTTCTCATAATTCATTAAGATTCAAAAGTTGCTAAATTAGGGTTTCGTAGGAAAAGTCAACCCAACTTTGACCAAGCATAACTTTCTCATACTTTATGAGAAATGACCCATCCAAGGCTCATTTTGAATAGGATCAAATTTCCTACAATCCATATTCATCTCCCAAGATCAAAATATGCACTCACAAGAAGTTATGAATTTGGACATTATAGGTCATTCTGAAAAGTCAACAAAAACACCTTTTTTGTCAAAGCTCCATACAAGAGCATGGAATATCAAATTGAGATGAGACCAAAAGGTTTGGCTATAGGACATCTCAAGATTTTTAAAATTCCAGTAACACCTCCAAAGAGTCAAAATTTAGGAAGTTATGCATTGTTTAAGTTGACCTTTTTTGCGAAATTGCCAAAAGTCAACTATCCCCAAAACTTCAAATTTTGCCAAATGGGCCCATTATTTTTCACTTGTTTTGAGTTGGAATCATATCCCACGTGCTCTAACCTTGTCCATTTGTCCATATTTTATTTTTATTATTTACTTTGGTTTTTATTTGAATTATTCCAAATTAAATCAAATAAAATCAAATAAAATCCAAAAACATTAAAACCAAGGATTTTATGATGATTTCAGGTCTTATTACACAGCTAGGACCAATCAAACTTGTATCAAGGCAATTGTGTACAAAAAGATTGAAAATAGGCCATGTTTGTAAAGTTGTTCAAAGCAAATCAAATCCATATCAAAAGCATTGAAAGAAGATTTGGACACAATTTGCAACCCTAATGCATTGTATGATACAAAAGGAGGCGAGACAAATCAAAAAGGAGGTTGGAGACAGCGTGAGAGAGCAAAAAAAATCTGAAAAATCTCAAAGAAAGTGTGAGATCGAAACAGAGGTTAGAGGCATCCTCAAGGCCTGTTACTTGTCTCAATCGCTTCTTGGCATTCTCTAGAAGCTAAAGCAACTCAGAACCGGTCCATTCCAATCCAAGAATACGCTGTAAGTCACTCACGAACCCTCCCTGTTCTTGAATTCAAATATCATATTTTAGGCATTGTTAGATGGAATTGATCATATATTTTTAATCTACAGAGCATTTGCAAGTTTTGGCATTACTCAATTGCATTTATATGACCTGTAATGAAATCCACCATTGTTAGGGTTTCAGATTTGTTTTTGGGGTTTTTCTTTTCAGGAATAATTGGCCCTAATAATGGGTATGGTTGTGATCAGAAGAAAGAGACGAGTCTAACCATGGTTTAGAATTCATTTACATGGCCTGTATGAGATTTTGAGAGTGGACAAACCTGTAGCAACGAACTCTGTCTGTAGGTATAGGTATTTGGACTTTTAGCGACGGTGCCATGACAGGGACGAAGACGTGGCCGGATTCCATTTGCTTGTTTGAATGAGCGTGCCTTTTTCTTTTTATTTTCCATTAACAATTGTTTTCTTATATTATATTTAGTTTATATTATATTAACAACAAGAAGCAAGTGGCGTAGTGGAAAGCGTGGCATGGAATTCCCCTCAGGACCTGGGTTCGAATCCCAGGTCCCCCTATTTTCTCCATTATATTTTCTTGCAGGAAATATAGTGCACGCCTAAGCTGGAGATCCACCATGCACCTTCCTCATCAACACTACATATGTCCAGATGGCTAGATCTAGTGGCCATCATTGAAGGCACACCCTAGGGCAAGTCAATGCACACGCATGGGATCAGAAAAGTCAAATGGATCTTCATCAAATGGGCCAGAAAATTGCTATTCACACCAAATAAATCAGGCCCATCTCTCTTTTTTTTTTATGTTCTATTTATTTTCATTTAATTATTTTTTAATTACTAACCAATAATCAATTTTCATTTTTTATCAAAAAAATCACAAAAATAATTTTTTTACCCAATTAAAATTTAGAATTTTATTTTTCATAAATAAATGTTAACTAATTAATTAGGTTTTTAATTCTAGAATAACTTTAATTTATTTTGTAAATATTTAAAACTAATAGTTCTTAACCCTAATTTAATTATTTTAATTTCTTTCCTAAATAATCAAAGATCCAAAAATATGTCATTTAACATTTTTCATTAATTAATTAATTTAATAATTAATTTAGCATTTAATTTTAGGATTTAATTTCTTTTCTTAAAAAATAAAAATAACAAAAACAATTTCTTTTAAGCGGGTCAAAACCTTAATTTCGCATTCGATTTAATTTCGCATCGCGCGCTTTATTTTTCTTTATTAAATTATTGTATCTGCTCCCGGTTTGTAATATTTAATTAGGACATTTACTTTTACCGCTTTTATTTTATTTTCAAAGGGTTGCTTTTGGCGATGTAAATACCCGACGCCTTGTAATAATTTAGTTTAAATTCCGCACCTTTAATTTCTGCAAATATACAACTGCTAGATGTTTGATAATAGGGTTTGCATGACAAGAATGAATGTCTAATTTAAAAAAGTTAGATCACCCTAAACATGTGCAAAGATAAAAATAATTGAATTCAACACACTCGCACATGCGCACTCCTAGGGTACACTCCCACTTGGTTGCCTTTGTACACGGTCATTAAGTATAGGTTGTTTTAGAGGTCGCCCTCTTGTCTAAAAGATTATAGTTGCCTCGAAATGGTTGCCTCGAATAAATGATCTAAGACATTAGGGTTACCGTTAAGATGTCCTAACGTTGCTTTAGTGACCGTATGTCCCTCTTTCGAATTGACCCTCAAACTCTAACGACGGTGCTACCTACTCACTAATAGTGGGATAGCATTGTCTAAAGGAAATTAGCATAGAACGATTCCTTTTTCGAGTAGGTAGATTAGTTCTTAGATACTTGCTCATGCAAAACAAAACTTTTTCACACTTTAACTCTTTTACGAACAAAGTTTTCAAAAACACTTCATTACACTCTTGAAGACAGAAGCAAGAGTTAAATCGAAGTTAGAACAAAAACTTTTCAAAACCCACAAGCACAAAGAAAACAATTTTGAAAATGATGAGCAAGTACCTAAGATCCCGTAGATAACTACCGATATAAAGGGTGCTAATACCTTCCCTTTATATAAATCTACCCCCGTACTATGAAATATCTCGAAAAAGGAATTTTTCTGTGCTTTTTTACTTTCCTTGTTGGATAAAATAAAAGTAGGTGGCGACTCTTGCTTACCGCGACATTTTGCAAACACAAACGCAAACCGCGAACCAGCATTCCAAAAAAACAGTCAGTTCTTCCACCGTATCACAAAACTGGCGACTCTGCTGGGGATTAATAAGTGGGGTGTACCTTAGGATTCGTTCATATTGTTTTCAATTGTTTGATCTGTATGCTTTATCTTTGTGGGTTTGAATCGGAGTTACTATAGATCCTAACCTGGATCTGGGGATACCTTTTAGGTAAGTAGCAATAGACTGTGAGGGAACTGTACGACGTAGACCGATACGGTTGAAGCAGTAGCTATGTTGGTGTGGCACTTTAGTTTGTACCGATATCCCTTGTGGCGGAACAAGGAGAATATGGGGCTGCTAAGGGGTCATTAAGCACCAACTGACCTTAGAACCTATAATTGACCAACTTGGCCATAGAAAAGTAGCAGTATGCTACACTCATTGAGACCAAACTCTTGTGATGATTCCGGCCGCAAGAAAAGGTTGCTAAACTGGAATTATGACCGATCGAGGGTGGTCAATGATATTGAGATCCTCTAGAACCCGGTTACTATTACTAGGACAGGTTGAACCAACTAAACTGAAAGAGGGTAATACCTAAACTTCATGCCAGCCTGAAATCTAAGGGCTACTGTGTGACTTGTTTGCCCTTACCATGTTTGCTATCTGTGAATACTTGTGTTTCTATCATGACATCATGCATCATGACATTGCATTCATATTTCATCAAACTAACCGATTTCAAAGACCGAGGGGATTCATTTTTGTTCTGTTTTGTAGGTCATGGCCTCTATGCGCATAAATACTATTCGCATCAGCTTTGTACAGATTCCTACTCAACTTAGAGATTTGGTTTCCAAGGTTCCTGACACTTCCTCTTTTGTAAGAAGACATGGTCACCTCCTTGGTTTGGTCACTTCTAAGATGGATGAGCAGATGATGAGTGTCTTGTTCCATTTGTTCGACCCGTTGCACTACTGCTTCACTTTCCCGGACTATCAGTTGGTCCCTACTTTGGAGGAGTTCTCTGATTTGCTTGGTATTTCTATTCTAGAGCAGACGCCGTTTATAAGTTGGTAGATAACTCTTAGGCCAGAAGATGTTGCTACAACCCTACATCTGACAAAGGCTGAAGTAATCTCTAACTGGGAGACTCAGAGTGGGACAAGAGGCTTCCTGGCTAAGTTCTTGGTTGATCAGGCTAATCAGTTTTGGGACAGTTTGGATTTTCAAGCATTCAAAGATATCCTGGCTCTTCTCATATATGGTCTACTTTTGTTCCCTAATTCAGATTCTTTCGTCGACGTGAACGCGGTGAAGATCTTCATGTCCCGTAATCCGGTGCCCACTCTCTTAGGTGACATTCTACATGCTCTTTATGCTCGTACTGCTCAGAAACGGGGAACCCTTATGTGTTGTGCACCATTGCTGGCGAGGTGGTTTATTTCTCACCTCCCCAAATCTGTTTTGAAGAACAAGGAAGGTATGGGTTGGGCTTATAGAAATATGTCCCTAGCTCATACAGACATCATCTGGAGCACTAAAGACATGGAAGAAGTAGCTGTTATTGACCGATGCAGAGAATACCCCAATGTTCCGTTACTTGGAATTAGGGGAGGGATCACCTATAATCCTTGTCTGACCTTACGACAGTTTGGACGAGCCCGAAAGGATGGTCCTCATGAGTTGCTAATTCCAAGCATTGTCTTTGACTTCCAAGGGAATAGTGAGGGACATCGCCGCATATTTATACGAGCTTGGAATAGGGTTAACAGGTCTGATCCGCATGAGCTGGGAGCGAAGACTTCTCTTCCGATGGAGCAATATCTCTGGTGGGTTCGGGCCCGTGCCCAAAAGCTGGGAATGCCGTACGAAGCTGTCTTGCCGGTAATTGTTGAGAGTGCTGATGAAGAAGGGGTTCCTCATACTGTCCTCTATCCATACATGCATACTGATATTGGGGCATTAAAAAGGTCGTGGATCCAGTTGAGAGAAGAGCGGGATACTTACAGAGAGAAGTATCATGAACAAGAATGGAAGATCCTAAAGCTTACAAGGCAGCTGGAGAATGAGAAGTTCCTCAACGATTATGTCAGCACCAAAGGAAAACGACCATGGGAGCGCTGATGTCTTTTGCTATTGCTAGTTTTGATTTACTTTTCAGTTTCTCCTTTTGTAACGCCTTAAAGGCATTTGTCAAACATTATTTCAAGTTTTTAATCTAATAAAAGTGTGTTTCATTTTGGTTTACGAATTTCAATCTCCCTAAAGTCTTTGAAATCATATCATACGCATTTCATTCCCATGCACCTCATCAAAGGTACCCTTAAAGGTTTCTCATCTTCTTCGTTGTTTATTTCAGCATCATGTTTGCTGAAACATCCACTGATCAAGCTATCAAGGCTCTACAAGCTCAAAACGCTCAGTTCCAGGAAATGTTCATGAACCTGGCCAAAGGGAAGAAAGATCTGAAGACTCTTATCTTGAAGGATAAGAAGAGGAAGAAGAAGAAGACAGTCCTCCTGAACATGGATCACAAGTTTAGAAACAAGTTGCGAGAGGAAGTTGATTTGTCTCACTCATTTGGAGGGGGAGAAAATCAGGAAGAAAGAAGGGCTCCTAGCCCTGTGGTTTCTGACAATGAGACTGAATTTGATGAAGACCATCCTCCGGCTGAGGACTGGTATAAGCAGCTTGAATACCGGTTAAGTGCGATGGAGATCCAGAAGATACCTGGATTGGACTTTGGTGATTTGGGTCTGGCATCTGGGGTGGTGATTCCCCACAAGTTTAAACCACCATTATTTGTTAAGTACGACGGGGTCTCCTGCCCAAAGCTACACCTCCAATCGTATGTTAGAAAGATTCAACCATATACTGCTGACAAGAATCTCTGGATTCACTTCTTTCAAGATAGTCTTTCAGGGACTCAACTTGAGTGGTTCTATCAGCTAGAAGGAACTAACGTTCGTAATTGGGAGGACCTTGCTGCTGCTTTTTACAAGCAGTACCAATATAATACCAACCTCGCTCCCACGCGTACCCAACTTCAGGGTATGTCAATGGGTGCGAGCGAAGGTTTTAAAGATTACGCTCAGAAGTGGAGAGATCTTGCTGGTAGAGTCCAACCCCCTCTGGATGACAGGGAGTTGGGGGATATGTTTTTTGGTACTTTGTCTGGTCCGTATTTCAACCATTTGATCAGAATTTCATCATCAGGTTTTACTGAGTTAATTATGACTGGGGAGAGATTTGAAGCCGGTATTAAGAGCGGCAAAATACAGAAGGGTGCTTCGTCAAGCACAAAGAAGAAGCCCTTCAAGAAGGAGTCTAGTGCAGTTTACAGCTCTAGGAACCAAATTTGACCCGAGCGCCGCCAAGAAGTTAATGCGGTAGTTATTTCAAGACCAGTTGTTGCCCCTCAACGCAACAATCAGCCAAGGGCAGAGAGGCCTCAAAGACAATTTACTCGACTTAGCATGACTTTATCTCAAATTCTGCCACAATTGTTGAAGACTAACTTGGTGATTCCGAGGGAAGCTCCGAATAATCCCAACACCACCTCACCGTTGTACAATCCAAACGCTCGTTGTGCTTATCACTCTGATAGCCCGAGGCATGATACCAATAATTGTCGGGCCTTGAAGAATAAGGTACAAGATCTGATTGACGCTAAGGAGATTGAGTTCGAAGCGCCATAAAAACCTAATGTTATGACTGCTCCTGTACCAAATCATGGAGTGAATGATGTGGATGATGATGTGTTTGTATCCTCTGCGAAAGACATCACTACTCCATTAATGATTGTGAAGAAGAACCTTCTGTTATCCAGTTTATTTCCGGGTTGCGGCGAAGGTTGCCATCTGTGTTCCGTCCTACCTACTGGTCGCCATCTATTGAAGTCAGGTGTCCAACGCCTGATGGATAATAAAGAAATTCTGTTTGAGAAAACTTTAGTTCCATTGATTCCTTTCCAAGATGTGTCTATAATCACCATTTCCGCCAATTCTTCCAAGGCTTCCTCGAGAAAGCCTGTTAGAATTACATCTGCTCCGAGAATTGCTCCTTTGATCATTACCATTCCTGGACCTATCCCTTACACGTCAAATAAGGCTGTCCCGTGGCACTATGGGGCTGACGTGTATTATCACGGGATTAAACAAGATTTGAAGGGCAAAAAGGCTGATACTGATGTCAGCAATATTGTTGGATCTAGTAAAGTCACCCGAAGTAGAAGACTTTTCTCCCCTGAGATTTCTCCACCAATTGTTCAGAAGCCTGTTGCCATTACACCTACCAGTACATCTGCTACTGTCCCTGTTCAAGTTCCAATCCTTACCCCTGTCGCCGAGTCATCTGATACTCGGGGCAAAGGGATCAACGGTGAGCCTGCCCAGACGGTGGCACCGAGGAAGATTATTGTTGAAGCCTCTAGACAGGAGATAGAGGAAATTTTAAAGATCATCAAGAAAAGCGACTATAATGTAGTCGAACAGCTGGGGCAAACCCCTTCGAAGATCTCTATGTTGTCTTTATTGCTATGCTCAGAGGCCCATAATAAGGCTCTGATTGCTTTCCTGAAGACTGCGCACGTGCCACATGAGACATCTGCTGATCAATTCAAGGATTGTGTGGCTAGTTTGAGAGCAGATAACGAGTTGGGTTTCTCCGACGCAAATTTGACCGCCAAGGGGAAGAATCACAATGACGCTCTACATGTCTCCATTGAGTGCAGGGGCACTACTCTAGCTCATGTATTGGTGGATACTGGATCCTCGTTGAATGTTTTACCTAAGAAAGCGTTAGACCGGTTAGACTGTGAAGGGTTGGTGCTGAAGCCGGGCAACATTGTGGTTAGGGCCTTTGACGGGTCCAAAAGGATGGTACATGGAGAGGTGGATATTCCGGTTAAGGTTGGTTCTCAGATTTTCGCGTCTACATTCTATGTGATGGACATTTGGCCATCTTATTCTTGTTTGTTGGGTCGCCCGTGGATCCACAAAGTTGGGGCAGTAACTTCTACGCTCCACTAGATGCTGAAATACCCAGTGAAAGGGAAAATTGTTACAGTGCGAGGAGAAGAGGAGTTCATTGAAACCCCGTGTCAACATTTTGAAGAAGTCCCCCAGACTCTAGCATCAACTGAAACTATTACTGAAGATCCTCCAACGAAGATGGCTTCCCTCAAGGATGCCCGGGTTGTTGTTGAAGAAGGTGGGTGTGCGAATTGGGTCCAACTCCCTGACTTTGCACATAAGACTAACTAGTTTGGTTTGGGTTTCACTGCAGAAGCTCAAAGGGTTGTTCGGCGTGCGCGGATTGTAGGACCTCCCCTGTTTATCAATAATTCGGGAGTGAATGCCATTGAAGACGATGATGAAGAGTCTGAGTTTGACAGTTGGATCTACCCGACTACCGACGACGGACTAAGAAATTGGATGGCAAAGGACTTCGTGCCAATTTCTTTTATTACCCAGTAATGAGACTTTTGTTTTAAGTTTGTCACAGACAATTTTTAAACTTTACGGCCCGATGTCTTACCCGAGGCACCATGGCTTTGTTTGTGAGGGCTTTATATTTTTCATCTCCATATATCATTAATAAAAGCATTGTATGTTTTCCTTGCATTATGAATTTTGCGCTCCTTGTTTTTCTATTTCTATCTTGGAAAACAACTATTTTACATACACTCACATATACAGGTCTACATCCACTCTGGATCCCACTGATAACGACTCTACTACTGCCGGTTATGACTTTGAAAGTCCGATCAACCAAGCCGAGGACGAAGGTGAAGATGATTGCGAAGTGCCTGGTTAACTTGCTAGACTGTTACTTCAGGAAGAGAGGGCCATACAGCCGCATGAAGAGCCAGTGGAAACGGTAAATCTGGGTACAGAGGTAGACAAGAAAGAGGTCAAGATCGGTGCAAATCTGCAAGTTAGTGTTAAGAAACGGTTGATTCAGATGTTGTGTGACTATGTTGAGATCTTTGCCTGGTCTTATGAAGATATGCCTGGGCTAGATACTAATATTGTGGTTCACCGCTTGCCTACCAAGGAAGACTGTCCTCCAGTGAAACAGAAGGTTCGCCAAATGCACCTAGAGATGTCTGAGAAAATCAAGGCTGAAGTTATGAAATAGTTTGATGCCGGTTTTCTAGCAGTTACTTCTTACCCGCAGTGGGTTGCCAACGTGGTTCCAGTGCCGAAGAAGGATGGTAAAGTTCAAATGTGTGTTGACTATAGGGATCTGAATAGGGCAAGCCCCAAGGATGATTTCTCTCTGCCTCATATTGACGTTCTGGTTGACAACACCGCACAACACAAGGTCTTTTCCTTTATGGATGGTTTCTCCGGTTATAATCAGATTAAAATGGCTCCCGAAGACATGGAGAAGACAACCTTCATTACTCAATGGGGTACCTTTTGCTACAAGGTCATGCCTTTCGGATTGAAAAATGTTGGGGCAACGTATTAGCGCACCATGGTCACTTTGTTCCACGACATGATCCATAATGAGATTGAGGTATACGTTGATGACATGATTGTAAGGTCCCAGACGAAGGAAGAACAGCTTGACCATCTTCAGAAGCTATTCGACAGGTTGAAGTTGTACAAGCTGAGGTTAAACCCGAACAAGTGCACCTTCGGGATGAGATCTGGTAAGCTGTTGGGTTTCGTTGTAAGTGACAAAGGTATTCAGGTGGATCCTGCAAAGCTGAAGGCTATACAGGAAATTCCAGCTCCCCGAACAGAAAAAGAAGTCAAAGGCTTTCTGGGACGTCTGAAATATATTGTCCGATTCATCTCACACCTAACTGCTACTTGTGAGCCAATCTTCAAGTTACTGAAGAAAGATCAAGTGGTAAGATGGAACGATGAATGTCAGGCTTCTTTCGAAAGGATCAAAGAGTATCTCCAAGAGCCTCATATTCTGATGCCTCTAGTTGAAGGGAGACCTCTGATCTTATACTTGACAGTACTCGATAATTCAATGGGGTGCGTGCTGGGACAGCATGACGAGTCTGGCCGAAAAGAGCATTCTATTTATTACCTTAGCAAAATGTTTACCGACTGCGAGACCCGATACTTGTTACTTGAGAAAACTTGCTGCGCTTTGGCATGGGTTGCTCGCCGGATGAGACAGTATATGCTGACTCACACTACTCTATTGATATCAAAGATGGATCCAATCAAGTATATCTTCGAGAAGCCTGCCTTGTCCGAAAGAATAGCAAGATGGAAGATGATCTTGACTGAGTATGACATCCAATACACGACCCAAAAAGCAATCAAGGGAAGTGTATTAGCAGACCATTTGGCACATCAGGCAGTGGATGATTACCAGTCTATGAACTTCGAATTCCTGGATGAGAATATCATGTTAAGGACTGACTGTGAGACACCTGGACCGGATGAAGGACCTGAGGAAGGATCCCGATGGTCTATGTACTTTGATGGAGCTTCAAACGCTTTGGGTAATGGCATTGGCTCCGTGATCATATCCCCTGAAGGCTCTCATACTCCGTTTACCGCCCGACTATGTTTCAAATGCACCAACAACATGGCGGAGTATGAAGCATGCATTATGGGTCTTTGAGCAGCTATTGACCTAAGGATTAAGTTCTTGAGTGTTTTCGGAGATTCCGCTCTCGTGATCATCCAGATCAAAGGCGAGTGGGATACGAAACACCCTAATCTTATTCCTTACAAAGATTATGTATTGACGTTGCTTCCCCACTTCGAGGAGATAACCTTTGAACATTTCCCTAGAGAGGAGAATCAGTTGGCGGACGCGCTAGCTACGATGTCTTCTATGTTCAAGGTCAGATGGGACAATGAGGCTCCCCAGATCACCATTGAGAGGTTGGACGAACCGACACATTACTGTGACATTGAGACTGAAGAGGTAGCAGATAAACCCTGGTTTCATGAGGTAAAGAGGTATCTTGAGGTTCAGGAGTTCCCTGAGGGTGCATCTGTTAATGATAAGAAGTTTCTGAGGAGGTTCGCGGTGAAGTTCTTCATCAGTAACGGTATCCTCTACAAACGTAACCATGATTCAACCTTACTGCATTGTGTAGATAAGAACGAAGCAGAAAGGATTATGGTAGAGTTACATGAAGGTACTTTCGGGACTCATTCCAGTGGACATACCATGGCAAAGAAAATCCTACGGGCAGGATATTATTAGTCCACCATGGAAGCCGACTGTTATCATCATTCTCGGACCTATCATAAGTGCCAAGTCTATGCTGATAAGGTGCATATACCTCCAGTACCTCAAAACATCTTGACAATTCCTTGGCCTTTTGCAATGTGGGGCATCGACATGATCAGCGAGATCAGACCTACTGCATCCAACAGGCAACGTTTCATCCTGGTAGCTTTTGATTACTTTACGAAGTGGGTTGAAGCAGCTTCCTTTGCTACAGTGACCAAGAACGTTGTGGCACGGTTTATTCGGCACAATCTGATCTGTCGATATGGTGTACCAGAGAGGATTATTACGGACAATGGTATAAATCTCAACAATAAGATGATCACCGAGCTCTACAAACAGTTCAAGATACAACATCACAACTCTTCTCCTTATCGGCCGAAGATGAATGGGGTTGTAGAAGCGGCTAATAAAAACATTAAGAAGATTATGCAGAAGATGACGGTGACGTACAAAGATTGGCACGAGATGTTACCATTTGCTCTTCATGGGTACCGTACCTCAGCGCGGACGTCAACATGGGCAACACCTTATTCCTTGGTATATGGCATGGAGGCAGTCTTTCCAATTGAAGTTCAGATACCCTCTCTTTGGATTCTGAAGGATGCAGGTTTGAGCGAAGATGACTGGATTCAGACCCGGCTTGATCAGCTGAACTTAATAGACGAAAAGAGACTTACTGCTATTTTTCATGGTCAAACGTATCAAAAACGGATGATCAAGGCATTTAACAAGAAAGTTAAACGACAAGAGTATCAAGTTAGGGATCTGGTAATCAAGCGCATCATCCTACCACAAGGTGATCCCAGGGGCAAATGGACCCCTACTTACGAAGGGCCATTTGTGGTTAAGAACATTTTCTCAGGAGGAGCTATGATTCTAACCACCATGGATGGTGACGACCTCCCTCACCCCGTCAATGCAGACATAGTGAAAAGATACTACGCATAATCAAAGACCCGCTAGGTTGACTGGCCTAGGCAAAAATAAGTGCTTCCAGGTGAACCAAAAGGGTTCGGGCAAAAATAAGGGATGAAAATAAAAAAAACTGTACACCCGGCAAGTCGAAAACCTGAAAAGGCGGCTTGGGTAAAAAAGGGTATCCCAGTGGACTGAAAACCCGAAAGGGCGGTCTAGGCAAAAATTAGGGATCAAAGCGTAACACTATGTCTCATTGGATCACCTTGCAACCAGACTTCGGTATCGACTATCAAGCTCGGACGATACTAATCAATCTGATCTACCTTCAACCAAGTAGCAAAGTGATGAGATGCTCGAGGGCATAAAGGCAAAAGCAGAGTTGGAACCCAGTGGGATTATTCACGTAGCTGTTGTTCTTTGTTTTTCAAAAATTGTATAAATTCTATTTGTTCGGCGGCGTTCTCTTACTAGTACGTCAACCTCTTGTACAAAAACGCCTATTTACAGGCCAAACTGCAAAATCAATACAAGTCATTTTTACAAAGAAATTTCACACTATTTCCCTTTTTCTGTTTTGTTTTACGAGAACGTCCAATGTTCATTTTTGATATATGCATTTGACATTGATTGCTGCTCATAAAAATTTACATGCGAAACAAAAGACGATTACTTGTAATACCAGAAACAGGGGAAAACGAGAAATGTTCAAACCATACAGTTGCTCTGTCCACCAGGTACATGGATAGACCTAGCTGGAGGAAATGATTGAAAGTACATTCATTCCCTGCAGAGTAAGAGGAAAACAGTAATGTTAACTCTCTCCAACTGAGACTTGCAATTATGAATGAATCAGTAATATTCTCCCCAAGCAGAGTTTATCTACCATTAGCACTGAAAAGTCTTATCATCCCCAACGGAGTATAAAAATATCCCCAGTGGAGTTGGAAGAATTGTCCTCAGTAGACTCAGGAAGATCATCCCCAGTAAAGTCTAAAAGGGTTATCCCTAGTAAGGTCGCTATTGAAAAGTCATCCCCAGCGGAGTTCTTTCCTTTCACAAAACAGGAATTCAATCCCCAACAAGGTTCATTATCACCAGCAACGGTAATTTATCCCCAGCTGAATTTATAACAGAATCCTCCGGCAAAGCATCCCTTCCCCACAGAGTAATCTCCTCATCAGTTTATTCCCCAGCGAAGTTAGCCTCTCCTGCAAGTTTATTCTCACAACATCTTCATCCACTATCTCCAGCGGAAACGAAGAATTCAATTCTTTTCTCCAACAGCGGTCCGGGATTTATTTTCCCCAGCTCAAAACATCACATTTTCATACATCACGACATGCATACACATTATACAACATAATCTCATTTATTTTGAGAACATCATTGTCTGATACCTATCATGCATTACATATAACTAACTGTGATACGGTGGGAGAACTGACTATGGTTTTGCGTTTGTTTTTGCAAATGTTTCGGTTGAGCAAGAGTCGCCACCAACTTTTTATTTTATCCTAAGGAAAGGTTTAAAAAGCACAGCAAAAACCTTTGAGATTTTTCTTGGGTTCGGGGAGTAGATTATAAAAAGGGAAGGTATTAGCACCCTTTCTATACATGGTTATCCATGGGCTCTTAGTTACTTGCTTAGATCACTTGCCTTTTGTTTTCAATTGTTTGAAATGGTGCTTTGTGTGTGTTTTTGAAAAGTGTTTTGAAAAGAGGCCAATGTGGTGGCAACCTTTGTAATGATCCATGTTGGGATGTATACAAAGGTGTATGTCTTTTGAAAAGGTTTTCATTTGTTTTTGAAAGTTATTTTGAAAGTGTTGTGAGGTGTGGTTTAAAAACAGGCAAGTGTTTTTGTTTTGCAAGTTGACAAGTACTTAAGAGCGATCTGCCCTAAAGTTCTCAAAGATTTTTGTTATGTTTTTAACCCTTTTAACAATTTTGTTCCACCATTGTATTTGGTGGACAATCTTGTGTTAGGATGTGAAAGGGACAGGCGCGGGTCGTCGTTTAGACCATAATTGCAATGGTGCCAAGTATCTTTGGGCAATTTTTTCTTTAAGGGACTTGATCATTTGAGTTATTTGTTTTGCCCAAAGAGACCTAACATGCAATATGGCCTAATTTTTGAAAGGCAACAAGTGGATGTAACCCTAGGGGTGTTAGTGTGCAAGTGTGTTTTATTGCATACAAGAGTTTTTTCTTTGAATTAGGTTTTTCTATTTCATTGATTTTATCTTGCCATACACGTCCTAATTACTAACAATAAGAAGCGGAAACGTAAAATCCTACGCTATTACAACAATTAGGGGAGGGGGATACACATTTGTACATGGGGGGTTCAACGAGAAAAATAGACAAAAAAGAAAATAGCAAAAAACAAGATATAGAGAGAGAGAGAGGGAGCCCACGCGCTGCTGGGAGGTCATCAGAAGTTCTGACTCAGATCCGCTGCCAGATGATCAACCTTTTAGTGAAACTGGATGAGTCAGAACTTCTGACTCTAGCACCTGCAAAACAGAACCTTGTTAGTGGGGAAATCAGAAGTTCTGATTTCCCTGCGCTGCAAGACAGAAGTTTGTTAGTGGAGAAACCAGAAGTTCTGATTCTGCTGAAAAGGCAATAACTCTCAGAGGTTCTGATTTCATTGACAGCAAAACAGGCTTCAGATGTGCTAACGTCAAAGTCAGCACTTGGCTTTTCCCTGTACTAATCAAAACATCTGCAATTCTGTTGTTATTCCATAAAACAGGAAACATATTTGGAACAGATCCAGCAAATAGCAAAAATGTTTCAGAGGTCAGAATCACCAAGGTCACAGGCAAGTCCTATACTGGCTCAGAACGTTCTGAGGTATGAAAATCCTCAGAACATAAACAGCAATAACATGAATATTTACATTATGTTACTTGAATATGCACAGCTGATGATGCTTAACAGTGTGAGGAGGGTCAGCAGGTGCTTACCTGACTGTTTGGAAAAGTTGGTGAGTGAAAGTTTAGCTTTTGGTTCTGGTTCTAGTGGTGTTCTGGACAGATTTTCTTTGAAAAAGGGGAAGTAAAGGTGTATACGTATGCAGGGTCAGAAGTTTAGAGAGGCTGTCTTTGGTTTACAAAAAAAAACTGGATATTTGATGAAGTTTGAAGGTGAGAAACTCAAAGTTATGAAACAAAGTTGGAGATTTTGGCAGAGTTTCAGAATGCTGTGTTGCTAGGAGTTCTGTTTCTCACTTAGCAGTTTCTGTTTTTTTCTTGAACGCCTTTTGCAATGGTGAAAGCTCTCTATTTATAGGCAAAGTTCTTGTGGATGCCTTGAACATTTAAGGCGCCAACAGAGTTTTGAATTTGTTCTTTGACAGAAATTCCTGGGAAGTTGTGATAACAGCTAGCTTTCAGCCTAGGTTGCAGCAGCAGGCGTATATTGGGGAGAAGTGACCTCTAAAGTGGGCGGTGGCGTGAAGACCCATGCCAGAATCTGTGCAAAAGTGTTTTCCAAGCCACACGTGAATGCTCAGGAGTGGTTGGAAGCATTAATGGGCATTAAATGGTGACAAGACTTGTCAATACCAACATTCTGGTAATGGAAACCAGCGTTGAATCAGCAGCGTAAACCATGCTCTGGCCTTGGCTACCTGTTGTCTTAGTAAGCTCTGGAGATTCTCCTGGTTTTCTGGTACGTTCCTTGGATTTACTTCTGGACAATCTGGACTTAGAGATTCTGTATCAGTGTAACACCCATTCTTCAGACCTTTCATCTTCTGATTTCAACCTGTTCTGAAGGAGCCTTCAGACTTACCTGCTTCTCTTGCATTCCTTTAGCAAATTCTGACTGAGCTTGTGTAACTGCTGAAGGGGCATGTTCTGTTTGAGGCTTACATTCTGAACCACGTTTACAACTTCTGATTGAACTGATGTAGCTTCTGAAGAGCCAACTTCTGACCACGCTGAGCCAAGCTTGCAATTTCTGACCGTCTTCATCTGGAATGGGTCCAGAAGTTCTGAAGGGCTGATTTTTCTAAAAACACTTATTTTAGAGAAGCATTCTAAGTACTTAGAATTTGATTTTTTTCTCAAGATAAAAGTGTTGTTTCTGGAGTTCGTGAGATCATCTTGCTCTTGTAAGCGGCTTGCTTGGGCAAAGGGATAACTCAGGACTTGGATTTGTTTCAGAGGGACCTTGAAAATCCAAGATGGTTTCCTGAAGAAAGGGAGGGCAAATTTTGGGGTACAACAGTTGCCCCTGTTCAATCTTCTTGAACCTGAAGAGTTAGATTGGCAAGTTTGCCTTCCGCGACTCGAAGGTAAAAGGAGATTGGACACCAGAGTGCCCGAAAATTTGCACTCGCATAGTAGAGTATCAGCAATGTGATGGCGGGAATGGGCTTATAGATGCCATTTGGAGAGGTGGTGGATAGGGAGATGGGCTTATAGATGCCATCTGGAGATGTGACAGATCTTCGTCGGGAATGGGCTTACAGATGCCATTTGGAAGTGTTGATCGCATAAGAGATTCCTTAGCGAGAACTTTATGTATCTGAGAAAGGCAGATGTTTTCCTGGCTTGTTACAGGTGTTTGATCTTCAATCTCCTTATGCAGATATGCCCTGGATGGATACAGGTATCGAATCTACAATCGGTGGCTCACAGATGTGCCCTGGCTGGATACAGGAGTTGAATCTGGAAATAGTCGTCAATATATATGCCCTGGCTAGATACAGGAATCGAATCTTCGAACTCTTCAGACGTGCCCTGGCTAGATACAGGAATCGAGTCTGGAAATGTTGTCAACAGATATGCCCTGGCTAGATACAGGAATCGAATCTGGAAATGTTGTAGTCGATAGATGTGCCCTGGCTGGATACAGGAATCGAATCTTCGAACTCTTCAGACGTTCCCTGGCTAGATACAGGAATCGAGTCTGGAAATGTTATAGTTGATAGATGTGCCCTGGCTGGATACAGGAATCGAATCTTTGAACTCTTCAGACGTGCCCTGGCTAGATACAGGAATCGAGTCTGGAAATATGGTCAACAGATATGCCCTGGCTAGATACAGGTATCGAATCTGGAATTTGTGACAGTTGAAGGTAGTTGTCTTTGGGATTGTCTTTTTCCCTGAAAAGGCAAAACATAAGTTGTATGCAATGTCATGATGTATGATATGCATGATGTTTTAACATGAGACAGCGTTGTATGTACTTTATCATGTATGTAAGTGAAATGTTTATGAATGTATTTTCGTCTTAGGAAAATAAATCCTCGACAATCGGCCGGGGAATTGTTCTGTGGACGAGATACTTTGCTGAAGTTTTTGATGAGAGGCCTGCTGAGGACTTCAATGATGGATTCCGCTGGGGATAATGATGATAAACTCCGCTGGGGATACCAAAGATAAACTCCGCTGGGAATTGAAAGAACTTTGTCGGGGGCGATCTTCCGTGGTAAATAGCTGAGGATAACCCAGTTATAAGCCCTTGTGAGGAATAACTCTAAATAAAGCTCGGGAGAGACGTCCGTACTCTGCAGGGAACAGGCTTCCAGAATCTACTGGGGATAAGCTTTAAGACCTGCCGGGGAATGTTGTGCCTTTTCAGGATTGACGGGGAACCAACTTCGCTTGGGGAAAGTATTGATGAATCTTGTCTTACCCTGCGGGGCGTTGAGACGATTTGACCACATTCTTCAGTCGAATCTACCTTGGTACCTTGGCGGACAAAGCAACTAGACTGGATTAGACAACTTCACATGGCCCCTGTTTCTGATGTCACCTGTAATTCTTTTGTTTCATATGCAAATATTTATGAATCAGCAATTTTATGTCAAATGCATATATCAAAAACGAACATGGGACGTTCTTCGCAAGACAAAACAGAAAAAGGAAAAAAAAATGGCAATTTGTATGGACAAGTGAATTTGTATTGATTTGAATTTTGCCTGTGAATAGGCGTTTCTGTACAAGAGGCTGACATCCTAGTAAGAGGACACCGCCGAATAATCACAGAATTTACAATTTTTGAAAAGAAAACAAAACAGCTATGTGAACAATCCCACTGGGTTCCAACTCTGCTATCGCCTTTATATCCCCAAGCGTCTCATCGCTTTGCTGCCTAGTTGAAGATGAAGCTGATTGGTCGATGCCGAAATCTGAGCCAGATAGTTGATGCCGAATTCCGAATGCGAAGTGATCCAATGAGACATAGTGTTACGCTTTATCCCTAACTTTTGCCTGGACCGCCCTTTCGGGTTTTCAGTCCACCGGGATACCCATTTTTGCCTAAGCCGCCTTTTCAGGTTTTCGACTTGCCGGGTGTACAGATTTTTCATTTCATCCCTTATTTTTGCCCGAACCCTTTTGGTTCGCCGGGAAGCCCTTATTTTGCCTAGGTATGTCAACTTAGCGGGTCTTTTATTCATGCGTAGTATCTTTTCACTATGTCTGCATTGGTGGGGTGAGGGAGGTCGTCACCATCCATGGTGGTTAGGATCATGGCTCCTCCTGAGAACACATGTTTAACCACAAATGGCCCTTCGTAAGTAGGGGTCCATTTTCCCCAGGGATCACTTTGAGGAAGGATGATGCGCTTGATTACCAGGTCTCCAACCTGATACTCTTGTGGTCTGACCTTCTTGTTAAATTCCTTGATCATTCGTTTTTGATACGTCTGACCATGACAGATAGCGGTGAGCCTCTTTTCGTCAATCAGGTTTAATTGATCAAGTCGAGTCTGGATCCAGTCATCTTCATTTAAGTCTGCATCTTTCATTATCCGGAGAGAAGGTATCTGGACTTCAATGGGAAAGACTGCCTCCATGCCATAGACCAAGGAGAAAGGAGTTGCCCCGATTGACGTTCTTGCTGAGGTACGGTACCCATGAAGAGCAAATGGTAACATTTCGTGCCAATCTTTATAAGTCACTGTCATCTTCTGCACAATTTTCTTAATATTCTTATTCGCCGCTTCTACAGCCCCATTCATCTTCGGCCGGTAGGGAGAAGAATTGTGGTGCTGTATCTTGAATTGTTCACAGAGTTCAGTGATCATTTTGTTATTGAGGTTGGTACCATTGTCCGTGATGATTCTTTCTGGGACACCGTACCGACAGATCAGATTATGCCGGATGAAACGTGCCACGACGCTCTTGGTTACTGTCGTGTAGGAAGCTGCCTCAACCCACTTTGTGAAGTAATCGATCGCTACCAAGATGAAGCGATGCCCATTGGATGCTGTCGGTCGGATCTCACTGATCATATCAATGCCCCACATTGCAAAAGGCCAAGGTGCCGTTATGACGTTCAGAGGGACTGGGGGAATATGCACCTTGTCAGCATAGATCTGGCATTTGTGACAAGTTCGAGAGTGTTGGTAACAATCGGCTTCCATGGTGGACCAGAAATATCCTGCCCTAAGGATTTTCTTTGCCATGGTGTGTCCACTGGAGTGTGTTCCGAATGTACCTTCATGCAGTTCTATCATGATTTTCTCTGCTTCAGCCTTATCCACACAACGTAGTAGAGTTGAATCATGATTCCGTTTGTAGAGGATGCCGTTACTGAGGAAGAATTTTGCCGCAAACCTCCTCATGAACTTCTTGTCATTGACAGATGCACCTTCAGGGTATTCCTGAGCTTCTAAGTACCTCTTCACCTCATGATACCAGGGTTTTTCAGTTTCCTTCTCGGCCTCGAGGTCGCAGCTGTATGCCGGTTCATCCAACTTCCAGATAATGATCCGGGGAGCCTCATTGTCCCATTTAACCTTGAACATTGAAGACATCGTAGCTAGTGCGTCCGCTAGCTGATTCTCCTCTCTTGGGAAATGCTCAAAAGTTATCTCTTCAAAGTGGGGAAGCAAGGTCAACACATACTCCTTGTAAGGAATAAGATTTGGGTGTTTCGTATCCCACTCGCCTTTGATCTGATTGATCACGAGAGCTGAATCTCCGAAGACACTCAGAAATTTGATCCTTAAGTCGATTGCAGCTTGTAGACCCATGATACATGCCTCATATTCTGCCATGTTGTTGGTGCAGTTGAAACATAATCGGGCGGTGAGTGGAGTATGCGTTCCTTTGGGAGATATGATTAAAGCGCCGACGCCGTTACCCAAAGCATTGGAGGCTCCGTCAAAATGCATAGACCATCGGGATCCTTCCTCAGGTCCTTCATCCGGTCCAGGTATTTCACAGTCAGTTACCACCATGATGTCTTCGTCTGGAAAATCAAAGTTCAATGATTGGTAGTCGTCCACAGGTTGGTGTGCCAAATGATCTGCCAGTACACTTCCTTTAATTGCTTTCTGAGTTGTATACTGGATATCATATTCTGTTAAGATCATTTGCCATCTCGCTATTCTTCCGGACAGAGCGGGCTTTTCAAATATGTACTTGATGGGATCCATCTTTGAAATCAACAAAGTGGTGTGAGTCAGCATATACTGTCTCAGCCGGCGAGCAGCCCATACTAGAGCGCAACAAGTTTTCTCAAGCAGTGAGTAACGAGACTCACAGTCGGTAAACTTTTTGCTCAAGTAATAAATAGCATGCTCTTTTAGGTCGGACTCGTCATGCTGTCCCAGCACACACCCCATTGAATTGTCAAGTACTGTCAAATATAGTATCAGAGGTCTTCCTTCCACTGGCGGCATAAGAATGGGTGGCTCTTGGAGATATTCCTTTATCTTTTCAAAGGCAGCCTGACATTCATCGTTCCAGCGTACTACTTGATCTTTCTTCAGTAATTTGAAGATTGGCTCACAAGTAGCAGTCAGATGTGAGATGAACCAGGCAATGTAATTCAGTCGTCCTAGGAAGCCTCTGACTTCTTTCTCTGTCTTTGGAGTTGGCATCTCTTGTATGGCTTTTACCTTGGCAGGGTCTACCTGAATACCTTTATCACTTACAATGAAACCTAGCAATTTTCCGGACCTCACCCCAAAGGTGCATTTGTTGGGATTCAACCTCAGCTTGTATAACTTCAGTCGGTCAAATAGCTTCCTCAGATGATCAAGGTGCTCCTCCTCAGTTTGAAACCTTGCAATCATGTCATCGACGTATACCTCAATCTCGTGATGGATCATATCATGAAATAAAGCAACCATGGCACGTTGATAGGTTGCCCCAGCGTTTTTCAATCCGAATGGCATAACTTTGTAATAGAAGGTGCCCCACTGAGTCACAAAGGTAGTCTTTTCCATATCTTCCGGGGCCATCTTGATCTGATTATACCCTGAAAAACCATCCATGAAGGAGAACACCTTGTGTTGAGCAGTATTGTCAACGAGAACGTCAATGTGAGGTAGAGGAAAATCATCCTTGGGGCTTGCCCTGTTTAAATCCCTGTAGTCAACACACATTCTGACTTTACCGTCCTTCTTCGGCACTGGCACCACATTGGCAACCCACTGAGGGTAGGAAGTTACTGCTAGAAATCCGGCATCGAATTGCTTCATAACCTCGGCCTTGATCTTTTCAGACATCTCTGGGCGCATGCGGTGAACCTTTTGCTTTACCGGAGGGCAGTCTTCCTTAGTCGGCAGGTGATGAACTACAATGTCGGCATCTAAACCAGGCATGTCTTCATAGGACCAAGCAAATATCTCCATGTAATCCTGTAGCATCTGGATCAATCGTTACCTCACGCTGAGCTCTAGATTGGCACCAATCTTGACCTCTTTCCTATCTGTCTCAGTACCCAGGTTAACTGTTTCCACAGGCTCTTCATGTGGTTGAATAGCCCTCTCTTCCTGGAGTAGCAGTCTTGCGAGTTCACCAGGAACTTCACAATCATCTTCACCTTCGTCTTCGGCCAAGTTGATCGGATTCTCGAAGTCATAACTGGCGGTAGCAGAGCTGTTACCAGTGAGATCCAGAGTGGATTGAAACCTGTATAAGTGAGTGTGTGTAAATATAGCTGTTTTGCAATATATAACACAGAAAGAAAAGAGCACAAGATTTGAAATGCAACAAACGTCCAATGTTTTGATTGATGATATATGGAAATGTCATACAAAAAGCCCTCACAAATGGAGCTACGATACCCCGGGTAGGACACCGAGCCAATAAAAGTTTTAACACATTGTTTGTTACAAATTGAAAATCAAAAGAGTTAATTACTGCGTGACAAATGTGATAGGTGTAAAATCCTTTGTCGTCCAGTTGCTTGATCCGTTGCTGGTAGTCGGGTAGATCCAACTGTCAAACTCTGCTTCCTCTACATCCTCCTCAATAGCATTCACCCTTGGACTGGTGATAAACACTGGAGTCTTTCTGATCTTTTCCTTGCGCACAGCCCTCTGAGCCTCTGTAGTAAAGCCCAGCCCAAACTTGTCGTTCTTTTGAGTAAAGTCAGGAAGCTGACCCCAGTTCGCACAATTTCCTTTCTCGATTACAGCCCGGGCATCCTTCAAGGATGCCATCTTCAACGGAGAGTCTTCTTCAACTACTGCTTCAGCTGACGCCAAAATTGGAGGTACTTCCTCAAAATGCTGAAAGGGGGTTTCAATAAACTCCCCGTCCATCTCGATATACCGGAATGAATTCAAGTGACTAACCATGTATTCCTCCTCACCCTGCACGGTAACAATCTTCCCTTTGACAGGGTATTTGAGTTTTTGGTGTAGAGTGGAGGTTACTGCCCCAGCCTTGTGAATCCAGGGTCGACCCAATAAGCAGGAGTAAGACGGACGAATATCCATTACATAGAACGTTGAGTCGAAGACTTGGGAACCCACACGAATAGGAATGTTTACTTCACCGTGCACCATCCTCTTAGAACCGTCGAAGGCTCTAACAATGATGTTACTAGGTTTCAACCCCAGCCCCTCACAATCCAAGCGGTCCAATGCCTTCTTGGGCAAAACATTCAGGGAAGAACCGGTATCTACTAGCACGTGTGCGAGAGTAGTGCCCCTGCATTCTACGGAAACATGCAGGGCATCATTGTGACTTTTCCCTTTGGGGGTGAGGTCAGCATCCGAGAACCCCAATCCATTGTCAGCTGTCAGATTAGCCACACAGTCAGCGAATTGATCCGCGGAGGTTTCTTGCGGTACGTGGGCCGTTTTCAGAAATGAAATCAGGGCTTTTGCATGGGCCTCTGAGCATAGCAGCAATGATAGCATAGAGATTTTGGAGGGAGTATGCCCCAACTGTTCAACAACGTTAAAGTCACTCTTTTTGATGATTTTAAGAATTTCCTCTATTTCTTGTTGGGAGGCTTCTACAACAGTCTTTTTTGGTGCCCCCGTCCTGGCAGGCAAATCGGTAGCAACTTCTTTGCCCCGAGTATCAGAGGACTCGGCGGCAGTAGTAGACACAGGAACTTGAATTGGAACATGCACACTTGCGGGTGTGATGGTGAGAAGTTTTCAGATAACTGGCGGTGCAATGTCAGGCGAGAAGAGCCTGCCACTGCGAGTAATCTTTGCGGGACCAGTGATGTTACTAATACTGGTATTGGTGCTGAACTCCTGCTTCACCCCAAGCACATACACGTCGGCTCCATAATGCCATGGGACCGCTTTATCAGACTCATAGGGGAGAGGTCCCGGAACAGTAATAGTAATGGGTGCAACAGACATAATTCGGACTGGTTTCTTCACGGGAGCTTTGGCAGGATTGTAAATTGTGACAACAGATATTTCTTCAACGGAAACAAACGGAATAGCAGTTTTCTTGAACAGAATTTCCTTGCTATCCATCAGGCTTTGGATGCCTGATTTCAGCAGTGGACAACCGGTAGGGATAACAGCACACAGGAGGCAACCCTTACTACAACCCGGAAATAAACCGGCTAGTAGCAAGTCCCTCTTAACAGTCAACAGAGGGGTAGCAACATCATTCACTGAAACAGCATACAACTCTTCTTCAATGGCATTTACTCTATGCTGGGGCATAGGAGCAGTTACAACATTCGGTTTTTCAGGCGCTTCAAACTGAATTTCCTTTGCGTCGATAAGATCTTGCACTTTGTTTCTCAAGGCCCAGCAATCGTTAGTAGTATGCCCGGGGCTATCAGAATGATAAGCACAACGGGCATTTGGGTTATACTTAGGAGATGCAGTATTAACGACCTTAGGAGCTTCTTTGGTGGTCACCAGGTTGGTTGATAACAGTTGGGGTAAAATTTGTGACAAGGTCATACTCAACCGAGTATACTGCCTCTTGGGCCTTTCACTTCTTTGTTGATTGTACTGCTGAGGAGCAGCAACAGGTTTTGAAATGACCAGAGCATTGACGGCTTGGCGACTTTCTGGCTTGACTTGTCTTCTAGGACCGTAGACGGCACTTGCTTCTTTCTTAAAAGGCCTTTTCTCAGTACCTGCAGCAACACCCTTCAGAATCTTTCCTGACCTGATGCCAGCTTCTATTCTTTCGCCCGTTAAGATCAAATCGGTAAATCCCGCAGAAGAGTTACCAATCAGATGATTGAAAAATGGCCCAGATAGGGTCCCTAGAAACATATCAACAAGTTCACGATCAGTTAAAGGAGGCTGCACCCTGCCAACCAAATCCCTCCATTTTTGTGCATACTCTTTGAATCCTTCGCCTGTTCCTAACGACATACCCTGAAGTTGGGTACGAGTAGGGGCAAGGTCAGAATTGTATTGGTATTGTTTGTAGAAAGCGGTGGCCAAATCTTCCCAATTTCGAACGCTGGTTCCTTCTAGCTGATAAAACCACTCCAACTGAGCTCCAGAAAGACTGTCTTGAAAGAAATGAATCCAAAGGTTTTTATCTGCCGTATAGGGTTGAATTTTTCTCACGTAGGACCTGAGATGCACTTTGGGACAGGACAGCCCATCATACCTCACAAACACTGGCACTTTGAATTTTGGGGGAATCACAATCCCGGCAACCAAACCCAAGTCTTCAAAATCTAAACCCGGTACTCTTTGTAGCTCCATGGCGGCCAACCTGTCCTCTAGCCCTTTGTATTTATCATCAGCTGGAGGGTATTGCTGATCGGTATAATCTTCATCCTCTTCGACCTCCTCCTCTTCCGCATCAGACTCGGAAGGTACCGTAGCCCCACCTCCTTTGCTGGTTCCTTCATCAGAGATAGGAGGAAATTCAAGCACTCTCCGAGCTTCTCCGTCAAATCTTCTCCCCAAAGTAGCCATCCCGAGTCTCTTTTTCTTCTTTTTTACTGGGTCTTTGTTCCCCAATTGAGTCTTGATATCCTCCTGACCCTTAGCCAAGGTCATCAGGAGTTGCTGGAACTGTGCATTCTGAGCTTGTAGGTCTTTGACTGTTTGCTCGAGATCCATCCTGACTGTCATAAACAGCAGATAGATAAGGAAACTTGGAGTGAGACCTTCTTATGCACATGATGAATGGTATGCTTATGTATGCAATCCATTCAAGGATTTAGGACATTCAAAATTGTTTCAGACAAAGAAGAACGCACGTCATATTAATAAGAAGAAATTTGTTAGTACATAAATGCCCCATGGGCCAAATATTACAAAATAACTCCTCAAGGTAAAAAGACATTGCGCATCCTCTTTGGTGCGATGTAGGTGTTGAGGGCCTCTTGCTCATGGAGTCGGCGGGTAAGCTCTAGAACCTTCTTCTCACTGGCGTAGAAGCTAGCTTCAAAAGTATTTCGTTCCTCCTTGAGCTGAATCCAACTTTTCTGCATTTCCTCCCACGATGTAGGCATGTCTGGATGTAGGATGGTGTAGGGAACCTCTCCTTCATTGACGGGCTCTTTAATCACAGGGAGAATATGAGGATAAGGCATCATCAAACTTTGGGCTCGGGCTCGTACCCACTTGAGATAAGGCTCAAGAGGGATGGAGTTCTTGTGTCCCAGAGTCTTGCTGTCAACCTTGTTGAGTTTTCCCCAGGCTCTGATGAATCTTTGGCGAAGCCCTTGCGCATCGTTGTCGAAGTCAAAAACTAGGTCAGGAATCAACATGTCATGAGGACCATCCCTCCGTGCATATCCAAATTGTCTCAAAGCTAGGCAAGGGTTGTAGGTGATACCTCCTCTAATTCCAAGTAAAGGAACATTAGGGAATTCTCCGCAACGATCGACGATGATGACATTTTCTCTGGACCGAGAACACCAATGTACATCAGAGTGAGTAAGAGTCATCAACCGTTGGGACCACCTTGAGCCTTGGTCGTTCTTCAAGACAGATTGTGGAAGGTGCGAAATAAACCACCTTGCAAGGATAGGAGTACAGCACATAAGAACACCCCTCTTTCTCATTGTTCGTGTGTAAAATGAGTGAAGGATGTCCCCAAGCAATGTTGGTATTGGATTTCTGGACAAGAAGATTTTGACGGCGTTGACATCTATCAATTGGTCAGGATTTGGGAACAAGACCAACCCATAGATAAGGAGTGCCACAATTTCTTCAAAGGCTTGTAGGTCCAATGAATTCCAACATTCTTGTGCCTTCTCAAACAAGAATTTTGCTAAGAATCCCTTGACGCCGCTTCTGGTTTCCCAATGCCCCTTGATGTCAGAAGGCTGTAGATGTAATGCTCGAGCAACATCTTCCGGCTTTGGTTCCTTTTCCGTACCGTTGAATGGTAGCTGATTAAGGATAGGGATTCTTAGGAGTTGGGAAAACTCCTCCAAAGTGGGTACCAACTGATGATCAGGGAAAGTGAAACAGTGGTGAAGAGGGTCAAAGAACTGGAATAGCACTTTCACCATGTCTTCTTCAATGTTGGTGTTGACTAGGCTGAGCAGCCTACCATGTCTTTCACTGAAGGATGAGCTTTCCGGAATTCTTGAGGTGAGCTCCTTGAGTTGAGGAGAGATTCTTACAAGGTTGACTTGAATGGTGTTTCTGCGAGGAATTTCCATGTCCTGCAAAACAAGAACAAAGATGAAGATCCAAAACCCTTGAAATGGTTAGTGAATGCATATGATGTTTTATGATGTTTATGATGTATGTATAAAACATATGTACAAGCAAATCACACCAAACCCTAGTTTCAGGCTTGCATGGGGTTTCATAGGTAAGTACCCTCTTGAGTGTAGTTGGCTTAAAAACCTGTCCTATAAATAGTAACCGGGTTCTAAGGAGCTCAATATCACTGGATTGTTTTCATTGTTCATTGTTTTGGTTTAGCCACTTAACTAGCGACCAAAATATTCCAAGAAAACAACCCTCAATGAGTGTAGTATCGAGTATCTACCAACTTTGGACTGCACCAAAGCCGGTCATCTCACTACCCCTAATAAAAGGCCAAGATGGTCAAGTAAGGTTCTAGGTCATTAGTGCTTAGTGACATCACTCAGCGGCCCCGTACTCTCCTTGATTGAACTCAAGGGTTACCAGTACTCACAAATATGTCGCACTAATATAGCTATTGCTTCGACCGTGTCGGTATACCCCGCACAATTTCCACAACGTATTGCTATCTATGAATGTTTCCCAAAATCCGGGTGTAGGATTTGCAAACCCAAACAATAGAGCCAAAGTATAAAGCAAACAATCCAAACAATTAGTCATGCAAGAGGGTGATCTAAGCCCTAAGGTTACTCCACTTTTAAAATAATCCTCAGCAGAGTCGCCAGTTCTGTGATACGGTGGGAGAACTGACTATGGTTTTGCGTTTGTTTTCGCAAATGTTTCGGTTGAGCAAGAGTCGCCACCGACTTTTTATTTTATCCTAAGGAAAGGTTTAAAAAGCACAGCAAAAACCTTTGAGATTTTTCTTGGGTTCGGGGAGTAGATTATAGAAAGGGAAGGTATTAGCACCCTTTCTATCCATGGTTATCCATGGGCTCTTAGTTACTTGCTTAGATCACTTGCCTTTTGTTTTCAATTGTTTGAAATGGTGCTTTGTGTGTGTTTTTGAAAAGTGTTTTGAAAAGAGGCCAATGTGGTGGCAACCTTTGTAATGATCCATGTTGGGATGTATACAAAGGTGTATGTCTTTTGAAAAGGTTTTCATTTGTTTTTGAAAGTTATTTTGAAAGTGTTGTGAGGTGTGGTTTAAAAACAGGCAAGTGTTTTTGTTTTGCAAGTTGACAAGTACTTAAGAGCGATCTGCCCTAAAGTTCTCAAAGATTTTTGTTATGTTTTTAACCCTTTTAACAATTTTGTTCCACCATTGTATTTGGTGGACAATCTTGTGTTAGGATGTGAAAGGGACAGGCGCAGGTCGTCGTTTAGACCATAATTGCAATGGTGCCAAGTATCTTTGGGCAATTTTTTCTTTAAGGGACTTGATCATTTGAGTTATTTGTTTTGCCCAAAGAGACCTAACATGCAATATGGCCTAATTTTTGAAAGGCAACAAGTGGATGTAACCCTAGGGGTGTTAGTGTGCAAGTGTGTTTTATTGCATACAAGAGTTTTTTCTTTGAATTAGGTTTTTCTATTTCATTGATTTTATCTTGCCATACACGTCCTAATTACTAACAATAAGAAGCGGAAACGTAAAATCCTACGCTATTACAACAATTAGGGGAGGGGGATACACATTTGTACATGGGGGGTTCAACGAGAAAAATAGACAAAAAATAAAATAGCAAAAAACAAGATATAGAGAGAGAGAGAGAGGGAGCCCGCGCGCTGCTGGGAGGTCATCAGAAGTTCTGACTCAGATCCGCTGCTAGATGATCAACCTGTTAGTGAAACTGGATGAGTCAGAACTTCTGACTCTAGCACCTGCAAAACAGAACCTTGTTAGTGGGGAAATCAGAAGTTCTGATTTCCCTGCGCTGTAAGACAAAAGTTTGTTAGTGGAGAAACCAGAAGTTCTGATTCTGCTGAAAAGGCAATAACTCTCAGAGGTTCTGATTTCATTAACAGCAAAACAGGCTTTAGATGTGCTAACGTCAAAGTCAGCACTTGGCTTTTCCCTGTACTAATCAGAACATCTGCAATTCTGTTGTTATTCCACAAAACAGGAAACATATTTGGAACAGATCCAGCAAATAACAAAAATGTTTCAGAGGTCAGAATCACCAAGGTCACAGGCAAGTCCTATACTGGCTCAGAACATTCTGAGGTATGAAAATCCTCAGAACATAAACAGCAATAACATGAATATTTACATTATGTTACTTGAATATGCACAGCTGATGATGCTTAACAGTGTGAGGAGGGTCAGCAGGTGCTTACCTGACTGTTTGGAAAAGTTGGTGAGTGAAAGTTTAGCTTTTGGTTCTAGATCTAGTGGTGTTCTGGACAAATTTTCTTTGAAAAAGGGGAAGTAAAGGTGTATACGTATGCAAAGTCAGAAGTTTAGAGAGGGTGTCTTTGGTTTACAAAAAAAAAACTGGATATTTGATGAAGTTTGAAGGTGAGAAACTCAAAGTTATGAAACAAAGCTGGAGATTTTGGCAGAGTTTCAGAATGCTGTGTTGCTAGGAGTTCTGTTTCTCACTTAGCAGTTTCTGTTTTTTTCTTGAACGCCTTTTGCAATGGTGAAAGCTCTCTATTTATAGGCAAAGTTCTTGTGGATGCCTTGAACATTTAAGGCGCCAACAGAGTTTTGAATTTGTTCTTTGACAGAAATTCCTGGGAAGTTGTGATAACAGCTAGCTTTCAGCCTAGGTTGCAGCAGCAGGCGTAGATTGGGGAGAAGTGACCTCTGAAGTGGGCGGTGGCGTGAAGACCCATGCCAGAATCTGTGCAAAAGCGTTTTCCAAGCCACACGTGAATGCTCAGGAGTGGTTGAAAGCATTAATGGGCATTAAATGATGACAAGACCTGTCAATACCAACATTCTGGTAATGGAAACCAGCGTTGAATCAGCAGCGTAAACCATGCTCTGGCCTTGGCTACCTGTTGTCTTAGTAAGCTCTGGAGATTCTCCTGGTTTTCTGGTACGTTCCTTGGATTTACTTCTGGACAATCTGGACTTAGAGATTCTGTATCAGTGTAACACCCATTCTTCTGACCTTTCATCTTCTGATTTCAACCTGTTCTGAAGGAGCCTTCAGACTTACCTGCTTCTCTTGCATTCCTTTAGCAAATTCTGACTGAGCTTGTGTAACTGCTGAAGGGGCATGTTCTGTTTGAGGCTTACATTCCGAACCACGTTTACAACTTCTGATTGAACTGATGTAGCTGCTGAAGAGCCAACTTCTGACCACGCTGAGCCAAGCTTGCAATTTCTGACCGTCTTCATCTGGAATGGGTCCAGAAGTTCTGAAGCGCTGATTTTTCTAAAAACACTTATTTTAGAGAAGCATTCTAAGTACTTAGAATTTGATTTTTTTTCTCAAGATAAAATTGTTGCTTCTGGAGTTCGTGAGATCATCTTGCTCTTGTAAGCGGCTTGCTTGGGCAAAGGGATAACTCAGGACTTGGATTTGTTTCAGAGGGACCTTGAAAATCCAAGATGGTTTCCTGAAGAAAGGGAGGGCAAATTTTGGGGTACAACACTAACATTTACCTTTCAGAAAGGATACGGTTAAGTTCTCACAAAGTTCAAGCTATGAAGCTTCTACCACAGTCGAATTACAGACGAGTTCCTAAATCTCGATGAAATTATTTCCTCAGTCAAATTATGAACAAGTTCCTAAATCTCGGTGGATATTTCATCAGTTGAATTACGGACAGGCTCCTAAATCTCAGCAAAATAGTTGAATTACGGACAGGCTCCTAAATCTCAGCAAAATAGTTGAATTACATACAAGCTCCAAAATCTCAGCAAAGTAGTTGAATTACGGACAAGTTCCTAAATATCAGGGAAATTATTTCCTCAGACGAATTACGGACGAGTTCCTAAATCTCGATAGATATTTCATCAGTTGAATTACGGACAAGTTCCTAAATCTCGACAGATGTTCTCTCAGTTGAATTACGGACGATCTTCCTAAATCTCAACAGAGATGGTTTCTTAGTTGAATTATAGACAAGCTCCTAAATCTCAGCGAAGATGTTTCTCTAGTTGAATTACAGACAAGTTCCTAAATCTCGACATATATGTTCCTCGGTTGAATTACGGACGAGTTCCTAAATCTCAGTAGAGATGGTTTCTTAGTCGAATTACGGACGACTCCTAAATCTCGACAAAAGATATTACCTCAGTTGAATTACGGACAAGTTCCTAAATCTCAACAAAATATTTTCTCGGTTGAATTACGGACGAGATCCTAAATCTCAGCATAAATACTCCCTCAGTTGAATTACGAACGAGCTCCTAAATCTCAACAGAGATGTTTCCTCGGTTGAATTACGGACGAGCTCCTAAATCTCAACAAAGTTGATTCCCCAGTTAAGCACGGACGACCAAAGTTCCTAAATATCAACAGAAACGACCCTCTAACAGAATAAAGGACGACCAAAGCTCCTAAGAATTCTACTTCTCTCAACAAAGATCAGCCTTCCCTGGCGAAATCTTCCTCAACAACAGGTATACAAGCTCTCGCTGAGGAATCTCTTATGCGATCGACACTCTTCCAGATGGCATCTATAAGCCCATTCCCGACATCATAATACAATTATCACTTCATGCGAGTGCAAATTTCTGAGCACTCTAGTGTTCAATCCACTTCCACCTTCAGATCACGAAAGGAACGAAAGCTAATCTACATCCTTAGGTTTAAGAAGATTGAACAGGGGCAGCTGTTGTACCCCAAAATTTTCCCTCCCATATTTCTCAAAACATTTCAAGAAAAATCTCCAAGTTGCTCATGATAGTCCAAGGGTTGGCCAGACAAGCTCTCTCCTAAGGCAATCTACTCAAATTAGGGTTTCATGTTGCATCAAGATCCTTGACTTAAAGTTACCCCAAGAGCTCACCAATGTCCTAATATGTTCTCAAGATCATCCATGTCAAGTTTCAAGCCATGCAGAGAAAGTTTGCTCAGTCAATTGCTCAAGGGTCCAAAAATCGATTGTGCTAGGGCAAAAGTCAATTGTGACCCACATACAGTCAAACTTCAATATTTATAGTCAACATCCTCATTTTGAAGTATATTTCATCATTTTATCAAGGGTTGATCATGATTCATCAAGAATTGCTCATAATTCATCAAGATTCAAAAGTTGTTAAATTAGGGTTTTGCAGGAAAAGTCAACCCAACTTTGACCAAGCATAACTTTCTCGTACTTTATGAGAAATGACCCATCCAAAGCTCATTTTGAATAGGATGCAATTCCATATAATCCATATTCATCTCCCAAGATCAAAATATGCACTCATAAGAAGTTATGAATTTGGACATTATAGGTCATTTTGAAAAGTCAACAAAAAAACCTTTTTTGTAAAAGCTCCATACAAGAGCATGGAATATCAAATTGAGATGAGACCAAAAGGTTTGGCTAGAGGACATATCAAGCTTTTTAAAATTCCAATAACACCTCCAAAGAGTCAAAATTGAGGAAGTTATGCATTGTTGAAGTTGACATTTTTTGCGAAATTGCCAAAAGTCAACTATCCCCAAAACTTCAAATTTTGCCAAATGGGCCCATTATTTTTCACTTGTTTTGAGTTGGAATCATATCCCACGTGCTCTAACCTTGGCCATTTGTCCATATTTTATTTTTATTATTTATTTTGGTTTTTATTTGAATTATTCCAAATTAAATCAAATAAAATCCAAAAACATTAAAACCAAGGATTTTATGATGATTTCAGGTCTTATTACACAGCTAGGACAATTCAAACTTGTATCAAGGCAATTATGTACAAAAATATTGAAAATAGGCCATGTTTGGAAAGTTGTTCAAAGCAAATCAAATTCATATCAAAAGCATTGAAAGAATAAGATTTGGACACAATTTGCAACCCTAATGCATTGTATGATACAAAAGGAGGCGAGACAAATCAAAAAGCAGGTTGGAGACAGCGTGAGAGAGCAAACAAAATCTGAAAAATCTCAAAGAAAGTGTGAGATCAAAACAGAGGTTAGAGGCATCCTCAAGGCCTGTTACTTGTCTCAATCGCTTCCTGGTATTCTCTAGAAGCTAAAGCAACTCAGAACCGGTCCATTCCAATCCAAGAATATGTTGTAAGTCACTCACGAACCCTCCCTGTTCTTGAATTTGAATATCATATTTTAGGCATTGTTAGATGGAATTGATCATATATTTTTAATCTACAGAGCATTTGCAAGCTTTTGGCATTACTCAATTGCATTTATATGACCTGTAACGAAATCCACCATTGTTAGGGTTTCAGATTTGTGTTTGGGGTTTTTCTTTTCAGGAATAATTGGCCCTAATAATGGGTATGGTTGTGATCAGAAGAAGGAGACGAGTCTAACCATTGTGTTAGAATTCATTTACATGGTATGTACAAGATTTTGAGAGTGGATAGACCTGTAGCAACGGACTATGTCCGTAGGTATTGGTATTTAGACTTTTAGCGACGGTGCCATGACAGGGACGAAGACGTGGCCGGATTCCATTGGCTTGTTTGAACGAGCGTGCCCTTTTCTTTTTATTTTCCATTAACACTTGTTTTCTTATATTATATTTAGTTTATATTATATTAACAACAAGAAGCAAGTGGCGTAGTGGCAAGCGTGGCATGGAATTCCCCTCAGGACATGGGTTCGAATCCCAGATCCCCTTATTTTCTCCATAATATTTTCTTGCAGGAAATCTAGTGCACGCCTAAGTTGGAGATCCACCATGCACCTTCCTCATCAACACGCCAGATGGCCAGATCTGGTGGCCATTATTGAAGGCACACCCTAGGCCAAGTCAATACACACGCATGGGATCAGAAAAGTCAAATGGATCTTCATCAAATGGGCCAGAAAATTGCTATTCGCACCAAATAAATCAGGCCCATCTCTCTTTATTTTTCTATTCTATTTATTTTCATTTAATTATTTTTTAATTACTAACCAATAATCAATTTTCAGTTTTTTATCAAAAAAATCACAAATTTTTTTTTTACCCAATTAAAATTTAGAATTTTATTATTCATTAATAAATGTTAACTAATTAAGTAGGTTTTTAATTCTAGAATAACTTTAATTTATTTTGTAAATATTTAAAATTAATTAGAACTAATAGGTCTTAACCCTAATTTAATTATTTTAATTTCTTTCCTAAATAATCAAAAATCCAAAAATATGTCATTTAACATTTTTCATTAATTAATTTATTTTATAATTAATTTAGCATTTAATTTTAGGATTTAATTTCTTTTCTTAAAAAATAAAAATAACAAAAACATTTTCTTTTAAGCGGGTCAAAACCTTAATATTGCATTCGATTTAATTTCGCATCACGCGCTTTATTTTTCTTTATTCAATTATTGTATTTTCTCCCGGTTTGTAATATTTAATTAGGACATTTACTTTTACCGCTTTTATTTTATTTTCAAAGGGTTGCTTTTGACGATGTAAATACCTGACGCCTTGTAATAATTGAGTTTAAATTCCGAACCTTTAATTTCTGCAAATATACAACTGCTAGATGTTTGATAATAAGGTTTGCATGACAAGAATGAATGTCTAATTTAAAACAGTTAGATCACCCTAAACATGTGCAAAGATAAAAATAACTGAAATCAACACACTCGCACATGCGCACTCCTAGGGTACACTTTCACTTGGTTGCCTTCCTACATGGTCATTAAGTATAGGTTGTTTTAGAGGTCGCCCTCTTGTCTAAAAGATTATAGTTGCCACGAAATGGTTGCCTCGGATATTGTTGCCTCGAATATTGTTGCCTCGAATAAATGATCTAAGACATTAGGGTTGCCGTTAAGATGTCCTAACGTTGCTTTAGTGACCGTATGTCCCTCTTTCGAATTGACCCTCAAACTCCAACGACGGTGCTACCTACTCACTAATAGTGGGATAGCATTGTCTAAAGGAAATTAGCATAGAATGATTCCTTTTTCGATTAGGTAGATTAGTTCTTAGATACTTGCTCATCCAAAACAAAACTTTTTCACACTTTAACTCTTTTATGAACAAAGTTTTCAAAAACACTTCATTACACTCTTGAAGACAGAAGCAAAAGTTAAATCGAAGTTAAAACAAAAAGTTTTCAAAACCCACAAGCACAAAGAAAACAATTTTGAAAATGATGAGCAAGTACCTAAGAGCCCGTAGATAACTACAGATAGAAAGGGTGCTAATACCTTCCCTTTCTATAAATCTACCCCCCGTACTCAGAAATATCTCGAAAAAGGAATTTTTCTGTGCTTTTTTCCTTTCCTTGTTGGATAAAATAGAAGTCAGTGGCGACTCTTGCTTACCGCGACATTTTGCGAACACAAATGCAAAACACGAACCAGCATTCCAAAAAAACAATCAGTTCTTCCACCGTATCACAGTATGGATGTAAGATGTTGTTGAAGCATATCGCGAGTGTGGTACGGTGGCAGAACCGACTGTTTAATACTGGTTTGCGTTTTGCGTTTTGTGTTTGCAAAATGTCGCGGTAAGCAAGAGTCGCCACCAGCTTTTATTTCATCCAATCATGGAAAAGGAAAAAGAACAGAAAAAACCTTTTTTTTCGAATTATTCTGAGTACGGGGGGTAGATTATAGAAAGGGAAGGTGTTAGCACCTTTTCTATCCATAGTTTTCCATGGGCTCTTAGGTACTTGCTCAATTTTCAAATTTCTTGTGTGTGTTTGTCTTGAAAATGTTTTACTTCGTGATAACCCTTGTATAAGTTCTCAAGAGTGTGACGAAGTTTGTTTTGAAAATTTGTTTTGAAAGGTGTTTGTGTGAAAGGTTTTGTTGATCAAGTACTTAAGATTCTACCTACTCGAAAAAAGGATTGTTCGTTGTATTTCCTTTAGACTGCGCTATCCTACTATCAAGGAGTAGGTAGCACTGTCCTTGGAGTTTGTAAGGGACATTCGAAAGTGACAAGTACAATAACTAAAGCAATAGTTAGAAAACTTTAGTAGTAACCCTAGAGTCTTAAGATCTTTCCGAGGCAACATTTTTGAGGCAACATTCGAATGGGACAATTTGATCTTTTTAGACTGGAGGGCAACCACTAAAATCTTCTATGCTTAATGATTGTTTTTCGAAGGCAACCGAAGTGAGGTAAACCCTAGGAGTGAATATGTGCATATGATTTATTTCAGTTATTTAATCTTTTCACATTAGGTGATCTACCGTCTTAATTTTCCAGACATTCTTGCCATACAATCCTATTAGCCATACATCTTGACAGTTAAAGGTTGCGGAAATTTAAAATACGAAAAATAAACCTAGCTATTACAAGGCTTCGGGGAGGTGGATTAATTATATAGCCAAAAATCGGGGATATAAACAGTAAATAAAAACCCTAGATTAACTATTACAAACCCTGAACAGTTACAAAATAACGGACAAATGATTAACAAGTGCGCGGCATATTAAATGCGAGCATGATTGAAATAATCTAAAACCCTAATTTGAGAGAAAACGTATTTTTTGGATTTTTATTGAAGAAA
Source organism: Vicia faba (assembly GCA_948472305.1). NCBI lineage: Eukaryota > Viridiplantae > Streptophyta > Magnoliopsida > Fabales > Fabaceae > Vicia > Vicia faba. Next base: position 1,397,022,266 of record OX451738.1, on the reverse strand, counting down.
ACAATTTAATTACACACCAATTAAACCTAATTTCTAATTGTTTTTTTAAAATTATGAAAGAAATTAAATTAACATAATTTTTCTAATTAAATTAATTAATTAAATAAATATATATTTATAAAAAATGATCTTTGATGTATTTTAAAGGAATTTAATAAAATTATGTACAATCTAAAACCCTAATTTTAATTACTTTTCATTATAAAAAGAAAATTAAATTTCCCTAAATTAATTAAATTAATTAATTCAAAAAATATTTATTAAGAAAATGAGAACCTTTTTGTGATTTTTGATTTGTTAAAAATAATTTTGTTGTATTAATTAAAAAAGGGAAAAGAACTAAAGAAAAGAAATTAAAGAAAATAATAAAATAAATAACCAAATGGGCCTGCATGCTAGCTGAAAGGGGGGGGGGGGGTATGAATCTGAAATCCTTGGCCCATTAAGCATCAAGCCCAGTCAACCACGCTGGATCTTGTGCAGCGTTGACCTAGAGGAGTATCATGGACCTTCATGGCTGGAAGCGTTGGATCTAGATAGAAGTTCATTCAGTGGTCAGGAATTGCTAGCGCATGGTGGGTGGTTGAGTCCATGGTACACCTGATTATATAAGAAAAAATAATACAAAGCAATTGTTGGGACCTGGGATCGAACCCAGGTCCTTCTACTCGTCACCAACGATACGCTGCCAACTGCGTAAGCTTGTTATTTTGTTTATATAATGAAAACAAAACATAATAAGCAAAACAAAATAATGGATTCAGAAAATGCATGCAAAATTCAAATTAGCCATTCATGGGCTGCCACGCATAATCTCCTTCGCTGCAACCTTCGTGTTAGATAAGAGACTTATACCTACGGACGTTTTGCTGTAACTATAACCCTCCATAATTCAAAAATTCCATAGGAGCATGATAAATTAATTGTAATGGTACCAATCAACTCGTCTTGGTCTCATGAGTATCATGGTACTTGATTCATGGCCCAATTTTTCCTGTACACAAAGACCCTAAAATTCATGTAGAAACCCTAACCATGGCAGATGCGTGTATAAGCTTCAAAAATGCAATTAAACCATCTAGTTAGCTTGCAAACATGATAATAATCACAAATATGACAATTAAAGGTGCTAATGATGCGTAAATTGTGATAATCAAATTTGGAAAAGCTTGCAAACCGTGTGAGGTGTAGAGACGAATTCTGAGCGTTTCAGACCTTGCAAATGGTTGAGATAGCTTTAGTGCACGCCCAGGATGTCGTGGCTGGCCTTGAATTGCTCTGAAAAGTCCTCTAGACTGAAAACCAAACCTCACTTTTTGTCAATATTTTTGAATTTGCTTTTGCCTTTTCACGACTGTAACCCTTGTGTCTTTTATCTATAATTGTTATGCACTTATAGTAGACTGAATTAGGTCAATAAAATTGGCATGAATCTTGAGAAATAATGGAATAATGATTTAATATGCTCTTTGTATGATATCTTCCCAAAATAAGCTTCAATCCAATCTTTTCCAATCCAAATGAGTCTTGCACGAATTGGTCATCATGCTAGCTGTACATAGACTCCAAATGTGCACCAAAATCCCAAGATTTGATTTGCTTTTATTATTTTACCATTTAATTTGATTTATTTTGATTTAAATAAATAAAAAATCAAAATAAATGATAAAAGTAATAAAATAATAGGTGAAAAAGCTCAGGGGTCTCGGGTCCTATTAGAAACATGTTTCTAGCAAGAAAACATGGGCCTCTTTGGAAAAAATGCAAATTTGATCAATGTTGACTTTTGACAATTTTCCAAAAATTGCCAACTTTGACAATGCACAACTCTCTCAATTTTTACCATAGGAGGGTGTTATTTGACTTTTTATAAAGGTTAGGATTCCCCTAAACAATCCTTTTGGTTTCATCTCAATTGGATCTTCCATGTTCATGTATGAAGCTGTGACCCAAAAGGTGTTTTTGTTGACTTTTTAAAAGGACCTATAATGCCAAAATTCATATCTTTTTACTAAGGACCTATGAGCTTTGGATGGAAAATTTCTGATGAAGCATGTGGAAGTTATGCTTGGTCAAAGTTGGGTTGACTTTTACTAAGAAACCCTAATTTAGCAACTTTTGGGTTTTGTTGAATTTGGAGCATTCCTTGAGGAATCATGATCAACCCTTGATCAAATGATGGATATAACTTTAAAATGTTGAGGTTGACCAAAAATCTTTATGTTTGACTGTATGTGGGTCACAGTTGACTTTTGACCTAATATAGTCGATTCTCAAGCATCTGACGAGTTGATTGAGCAAACTTCTTGTGCAAGGCATGAAACTTGACATGTAGGGTCTTGAGAACATATTAGGACCATGGAGAGCATATGAGGCCTTTTTTTGGTTCACCCATCTTGATGAAAATAGAAACCCTAATTTTGAGGTACACTTCCTTAGGAGAGAGTTTGTCTGGTCAACTTTTGGGCAACCTTGAGCAAATTGAGAATCTCTAGGAGTATGTATTGAGTAAAATGAGAGGGAAAATTTTGGGGTATAACAGCTGCCCCTGTTCAATATTCTTAAACCTGAGGATGTAGATTGGCTGTCTGCCTTTCGTGATCTGAAGGTGGAAGATGATTGAACACTATAGTGCCTAGAAATTTGCACTCGCATCAAGTGGCACTTGCTTTGTGATATCGAGAATGGGCTTACAGATGCCATTTGGAGTTCAATGATAGAAGATTGTCGGAGATGGGTTTAAAGATGCCATCCTGGATGCGACGAAGAATTTTCGGAGATGGGCTTAAAGATACCATCTAGAGAATGTTGATTTCCTGGGATATTCCTTTGACGAGAGTCCTTGTTGCTGTTGTTGATGAGGAATCTGCTGAGGAATGTTGGTATATGTCTTGAGAAATTGAGTTTTAGGAGCTTCAGTTGTCTGTTACTCTACTGGGGACTTGCGAAACCAATCGTGTTCGATTAGGTCCTGGTCTTACAGTGTTGTAAACTATTGTCTGGAGATAAGAGAGAAGGAACCTGGATAGTAAGGTTATGAGAAGGAACTTTGATAGTAGGGTTGCTTCGATATGAAAAGCCTGGATATTAGGGCTGTGAGAAGGAACCTGGATAGTAGGGTTACTTTGATATGAAAAGCCTGGATAGTAGGGCTGTGATAAAGAACATGGGTCGTAGGGTTACTTTGTGATACGTTCGTGTAAAACTTCAAAAGGAATCGGGGTAAGGTTATTTTGATATGACAGCCTGGGTAAGGTTGTTTCGTGAGGAGTTTGGGTAAAACTGCAGCGGGAACCTGGGTAAGGTTACTTTGGGCTAAGTCTGTGTAAGACCTGGCTAAGGTTACTTTGAGATAAGTTTGTGTAAAACTTCATAATGAATCGGGGTAAGGCTATAAGTTTGTGTAAAACTTCAGGAGGAACCTGGGTAAGGTTATAAGTTTGTGTAAAACTTTAGGATGAACCGGGGTAAGGTTATAAGTTTGTGTAAAACTTCATAATGAACCAGGGTAATGTTATAAGTTTGTGTAAAACTTCAGGATGAACCGGGGTAAGGTTATAAGTTTTTGTAAAACTTCATGATGAACTGGGGTAAGGTTATAAGTTTGTGTAAAACTTCAGGATGAACCAGGGTAAGGTTATAAGTTTGTGTAAAACTTCAGGATGAACCAGCGTAAGGTTATAAGTTTGTGTAAAACTTCATAATGAATCGGGGTAAGGTTACTTTGAACTGATAATGTAGATTAGTTGACCCGTTTGATTTCGGGAACTGAGTTCCCATTAGTTGTCTGTAGATGTGATCTGTATAACTGGTAGATTCGTCGAAGTTAATCGTCTTTTCCTGAAAAGATATCATGGTTAGTTATATGTGATGCATGAAATGCAGGGTGAGATGATGTTCTCAAAATAAATGAGATTATGGTGTATATGATATGTATGTGTATGTCATGATGTATGTTCATGAAATGCCGTCGGGGTATGCTCGCGTCTGGGAAAATAAATCCCTGACTATTGCTGGAGATTTGCAAATATTCTGTCGGGAAGAGATGCTGGAGAAATAACTCTGCGGGGACCAAACATTGGGGGAAGATATACTCTGTTTGGAAGACCTACCGATCTGGAGGAACAAACTTAGCTGGGGATAAAATTCTACTGTTGGAGCTGATGAGCTCTGTTGGAGATTGAGCTTTTGTATCTGTAGAAATGAACTCCGCTTGGGGGATGAAATTTATTGACTCACATGCGATTACGAACCTCGGCTGGGGATAATTATGCCACGTTTCGAGAAAGCTGACTTCAATGTTGTGATCGGTGGGAACGAGAAATGACTGTTTTTTAATATGCTGGTTCGCGTTTGCGTTTGTTTTTGCAAAGTGTCGCGGTAAGCAAGAGTCGCCACCGTCTTTTATTTTATCCAACAAGGGAAAGGACAAAAGCACAGAAAAAATTCCTTTTCGAGATTGTTTCTCGGGTTCAGGAGGTAGATTATAGAAAGGGAAGGTGTTAGCACCCTTTCTATCCGTGGTTATCCACGGGCTCTTAGGTACTTGCTCACTATGTTTTCAAAAGGTTTGCTTTTCTTTTTGATTGTGGGTTTTGAAAAGAGTTTTGTTTTTGAAGAAAGTGTAAGTGCGAAAAGTTTTTGTTTTGTTTTAAAAGGGAGCAAGTACTTAAGAACATCTACCTAATCGAAAAGGAATTAAACTGTGCAACTGTCCTTTAGACAGTGCTATCCCACTATTGGGGAGTAGGTAGCACCGTCGTTGGAGTTTTTCGGGTCAATTCGATTTAAGGGACTTGTGGTCACTAAAGCAACGTTAGGACACTTTAGTGGTAATCCTAATGTCTTAGACCATTTTTATCGAGGCAACCATTTCGAGGCAACTTATGATCTTGGGACAAAAAGGAAGACCTCTAAAACATCCTATACTTAATGACCACATTTGAGGAAACCGAATGAGGTGTACCCTAGGAGTGGCATGTGCAAGTGTGTCAATTTTCAGTTTATATTATCTTTGTATTTTTAGGTGTTCTACCATTTGTTTTTAGATCTTGTCATACAATCCTAGTTAGCATACATCTAAGCAGTTAATATATGTATAGGAATTTAAAGTGCAGAAACTGTAAATACTACACTATTACAAGGCTTCGGGGAGGGGATTATTTACATGTCCAAAATTGGGGGAATAATAAGCAGTTACAATAAAATAAACGCGCATGCAACTTAAAAATCCTAAGCATATAATCTTTTTGTTGTTTTATTTTATTATTTTGAGAAAATGCTAAATATTCAGTTAAGTCAAATTTAATTAATTAAAAAAAAATACTGATTAAAATTTATTCTAAAACAAACCTAATATTTTTTGTTTTTTTGTTTATGAAAAAATATTGAATTTGAATAAAACCTAAGTCTACTAATTTTAAAATTGGAGAAAATAAGTTAAAATGATTAATTAAATTAAATCTTAATTCTAAGTTGTTTATTTTTTATGATTTTTAATTAGAACTAAAACTAAAAGGAATAAACGGAAACAAAATAAACAGAGTACAAATGGGCCAGGCAGCAAAATAAGAAAAAAAAGTAATTCTGGAGGCCTGGGTCAAAAGAGAGGCAGGCTGTCTTTCGACCCAGTGAAGAGGCTGAATCGAAGGTGCATGAGGGGCTTCACTCTGAGGGGGTTCGATCTGGACATGTCATCCTTCGAATTGGAAGTCCTGGGTCCAGTTCGAAGCTAAATTGTTGAGCTTCGAAGCTTTGAACAAGAAGCTGAGCATGAGGTTCCTGCATAACGAAACACATATTAAAAGTCCAGGGGGGACTTAACCCCCCTGGTTCGAATCTCCTCTTATTCGCACTTGCTGAACCTGGGTCTGGGTTTGTTTTATCCTGGGATTCGAAGGATAAACTCAGATTGTGCCCAAGCAATGGCACAATCTCAACTCTGCACTGTAGCTCACATGAAGCACATTAAATGATTCCCAAACAGAAAAAATATGAATATACAATCTAAATGAATTTGAGAGTGAGCTTGAGATTATATTTTTCTTTTACCAAATAGAGGTGCTTCGACCTGTAGTTCTGAGGGGGGAGGCGTTCGCTGGGTGGCAGCTTTGGCTTGGAAAATGCTGGGCAGCGTCTCTCCAAGTTCTCTATTTTTCTGTATCTTCTTCGTCTCTTTTTTGCAGCATTTGTGAATTCTTTATATAAAGGGGGTGAAGGGGACAGGAAGACAAAGGTTTAAATGACCTTGATTATTTGTTTTGACAGCCATGAAGGAGGATTCGTAATGTTAATTGTGTGTTTGAAATCCATGAATGAGAGTTTGTAACGTTGGCTAAACACATGGGATTCTGTCCCTTTTTGAATTTTGAGTGACAAGCAGCTGGCCTTCGAATGCTCCCCTTCGAATGGGATGATGGCTTCTTTCGAATGCTCTTCGAAAGCTTCTTCGGATGTACCCTTTGAATGCTTCTTCGAACGGACCTTTTTGGAATTCCAATCGAAGTACTTGTCCTTAATGCCAATCGAAATGCTTCTTCAGAGTGCCAATCGAAATGCTCCTTCAGAATGCCAATCGAAGGGTTTTTCAGAATGCCAATCGAAGTGCTCCTTCAGAATGCCAATCGAAATGCTTCTTCAGAGTGCCAATCGAAATGCTTCTTAAGAGTGCCAATCGAAATGCTGCTTTAGAATGTCAATCGAAATGTTCCTTCAGAATGCCAATCGAAGGATCTTTCAGAATGCCAATCGAAGTGCTTCTTCAGAATGCAAATCGAAGCATCACTCAAAAATTTTCCTTTTCCTTAGGCAAGAGTTTGTGATCAACCATGCAAGGGGAAGGCTTTGGGAAACATGAGAGGGAAAATTTTGGGGTGCAACAAATGTCTTTGGACACTTTTACTCTGTGGGGAGTGTGTGTACCAATAATCATGTTTCAAATATGGCTCTATCCCGATACTTGTTGGGCGGAGGAACCGTCGGGTTTGGCACTTCTTATTTTTCCCTGTTTATGGAATTACGAGTAATTGCCTTTTGTTTCTTATGTAAATATTTATGAGCAACAATCATTTTCAAATGCATATATCAAAAATATATCATTGGATGTTCTTGCAAAACAAAACAGAAAAAGAAAAACAGATTGAAGTTTCTTTTGAAAATGATTTGTATTGATTTTGAAGTCGGCATGTAATAGGCGTTTTATACAAGGAGGCTGACGTCCTAGTAAGAGAATGCCGCCGAAAGATAGAAATTATACAATTTGTGTAAAAGAAGGAAAAATAGCTATGTGAAATAACCCCATTAGGTTCCAACTCTGTTATTGCCTTTATGTCTTCAAGCGTCTCATCACTTTGTTACTTGGCCGAAGGTTGATCAGATTGGTTAGCACCATCCAAGCTTGATAGTCGATACCGAAGTCTGGTCGCGAGGTGATCCAATGAGACATAGTGATACGCTTCAATCCCTAACTTTTGTCTGGATTTCCATTTCGGGTTTTCAATCTATCGGGATACCCTTTTTTGCCCAAGCCTCCCTTTCGGGTTTTCAGCTTGCCGGGTGTACAAATTTTTTCATTTTCATCCCTAACTTTTGACCGAACCCTTTTGGTTCATCGGGAAGCCCTTATTTTTGCCTAGGCCAGTCAACCTAGCGGGTCTTTGATTATGTGTAGTATCTTTTCACTATGTCTACATTGACAGAGTGAGGAAGGTCGTCACCATCCATGGTGGTTAGGATCATAGCTCCTCCCAAGAAAATGTTCTTAACCACAAATGGCCCTTCATACATGGGAGTCCATTTTCCCCTGGGATCACCTTGCGGCAGTATGATGCGCTTGATCACCAGATCCCCGACTTGATGTTCTTGACGCCTGACTTTCTTGTTAAAAGCCTTGATCATTCGCTTTTGATACGTTTGACCATGGCAGATAGCAATAAGCCTCTTTTCATTGATTAAATTTAGTTGATCAAGTCGGTTTGGATCCAGTCGTCTTCGTTCAAACCCGCATCATTCATAATTCTGAGAGAAGGTATTTGGACTTCTATGGGTAGGACTGCCTCGATGCCATATACCAGAGAGTAGGGTGTTTCCCCTATCGACGTCCGTGCTGAGGTACGGTACCCATGAAGAGTGAATGGTAACATCTCATGCCAGTTCTTGTATGTCACTGTCATCTTCTGTACAATCTTATTGATGTTCTTGTTAGCATCTTCAACAACGCAATTCATCTTCGGCCGGTAGGAAGAAGAATTATGATGTTGTATCTTGAACTGTTTAGAGAGCTCGGTGATCATTGTGTTTTTGAGATTTCTCTGGTACACCATATCGACATATCAGATTGTGTCGGATAAAATGCGCCACGACGTTCTTGGTTACAGAAGCAAAAAAGGCTGCCTCAACCCACTTCGTGAAGTAATCAATGGATACTAGAATGAAACGATGTCCATTAGACGCAGTAGGTCTGATTTCGCCGATCATGTCGAGGCCCCACATTGCAAAGGGCCAAGGAGCTGTCAGGATGTTCAGAGGAACTGGAGGCACATACACCTTATCAGCGTAGATTTGGCACTTATGACAAGTTTGAGAGTGCTGATAGCAATCAACTTCCATAGTGGACCAGTAATATCCTTCCCGTAGGATCTTCTTAGCCATGGTATGTCCACTAGAATGGGTTCCGAACGTTCCTTCATGTATGTGATACGGTGGGAGAACTGACTTGAGGTTTTGCGTTTGTGTTTGCAAATGTTTCGGTTTAGCAAGAGTCGCCACCGACTTATTATTTTATCCAAAGGAAAGGTCAAAAAGCACAGGAAAGACCTTTGAGATGTTTTCTTGGGTTCGGGGAGTAGATTATGAAAAGGGAAGGTGCAAGCACCCTTTTCATCCATGGTTATCCATGGGCTCTTAGTTACTTGTTTAGATCACTTGCTTTGCTTTTCAATTGTTTGAAATGGTGCTTTTCAATTGTTTGAAATGGCGCTTTGTGTGTGGTTTTGAAAGATGTTTTGAAAAGAGGCCATCATTATGGCAACCTTTGTAATGATTATTGTTTGAATGTATACAAAGGTGTTTTTGTATTTTGAAAAGTTTTCAATGTTTGAAAGTTGGATTTTGAAATTGTGTTGTGAAGTGTGTTTGAAAATAGCAAGGATGTTTTTGCAAGCTTTTGATCAAGTAACTAAGAGTTATCTACCCTATTTTACTCAAAGATCTTTCTTATGTTTTTAACCCTTTTAACAGTGTTACTTCACCATTGTATTTGGTGAATAACCTTGTGTTAGGATGTTAAACGGGACAGGCATGAGTCATCGTATAGACCATGATAGCAATTGTGTCAAGTGTTTTTGGAAATTTTCTTGAGGGACTTGATCATTTTTTGTTTAGGCAACCAAGATAGCGTCATCGAGGGACTATGATCTTTTGTTTGTTTTTGTTTGGCCAAAGTACTTAACATGCATACCATGGCCTATTTTTGAAGGCAACAAGTGGATTGTAACCCTAGGGGTGCAAGTGTGCATTGTGTTTGTTTTTCATGCATTTTTGTCTTTGATTAGATCAAACTATTTGTTAATTTGATTTTGGCATACAAACCCTAATTCTCTAATCATGGCATAATTGAAAGCGTTAAGTGCGAAAATTTAAATTCTAAGCTATTACAACATGATTATGGGGATGGGGATACAATTTTGGATATGGGATTATTTTGCAAGAAATTTAAACCCTAAGTTATTACAACCAAATTGAATCTCAAATGCATCAATATTTAAATGTACTATATTTAAATAAACAAAATAAATAAATATAGAATAAAATTTATTATGCAAAAAAGAGGTTTTTATGTATGTAAAAATATTTTCAATGTAAAGAAATACAAATAAATAAATAAATAAAAGAAGATTAATTTGATTAATTAAAGGGGTAAACCCTAATTCTTTAAGAAAATATTATCTTATATTATTTATGTACAAAAAATATATTAATATATACAAAAATGAAATATATTGAAGAAAACGTATTTTTTATTATAAAAAATAAAAAGGTATATATATATATATATATATATATATATATATATATATATATATATATATATATATATATATATATATATATATATATATATATATATATATATATATATATATATATATATATATATATATATATATATATATATATATATATATATATATATATTAACTATATTAAGTATGTATAAAAATAAAATAAAATATTTACAAAATTAAAATATATTCAAGAAAATATTTTCAATGTGAATAAAAAATAAGAAATGAAAATAAAAGTATTATTTACATTATTTTCAAGTTTTAATAAATAATATAAAGTATTTAAATTATTTTTATGTTAGAAAAATCAAAATAAAATATCTAATAAATGTAAAAAAAAATGTGGAAATATTTTTAAGCATTTTTTATGTTTGAAAATAAAATATCAAAGTCAGAAATGAAATTAAAATACAAAAATGACAAAATATAAAGAAAATGGGCCAGGGGTGCATTTAGTAAAAGAGGGGTGTAGACAGCAAGAAGGCCAGGCCCAGTCCATTTCCACTTCATCTTCTTCCTTGTGACAACAGAAAACGCGCACCCTATATTCAAACTGCTAACTCCTGTATTTGTGATCTTTTGCCAAAACCTAAAACATGAAACTTGTAGAACATCAAACCAAGATTCTAACCATATAAAGACCAGAGAGAATTTCTCTGGCCCTAAAATCTGACCTAATTTTTTCAGCATGTTCATGGATGAAATTCTCTTAGCACGCTTAATATAAATGAAAACTGAGCATATGTATGGCTTCATGGCAATGAGTACTACATCTTTCATTCACAAACCTAAGGATAAATGTTCCTAAATAGAGAGATAGAAGTTTGAGAAATACCTGTTTCAGTTGGATTCGAGTTGAACAATGCAGCAACTTTCAATGAGGCCTGAGGTTCTTTTGAGCTTGCTTGATGTTCCCTGTACCTTTCCCAATGCTTAGTTTGTTTTGAATGGTCTGAATCTCTCTATAGAACTCAACCTGCAAAGCTTCAAAACAGAAATGGTGAACACTGTAAATGGAGTTACATTTGGCAATGGAGGTTAGGGATAGCTTGAGTGAGTTGAATGGAAGGTATTGGAACAAGTTGCAAGCAAAACGCACGAGTGGATGTGAAGCTGGAAGTAGTTCTGCAGGGCCTTCCCTGTTTTGCAAGAAAATGTGATTTTTGTGTATAAGGTTGTTTGAGGGATGAATGGTTCATGTTTCTGGCTCACAGGGATGTGAAAAACTTGTTTGGAATGTTGGCAAAAGTTGAATATATCATATATGTAAGTTATGTCCTTTTGGCATAATTACTTGGTTTTGAAGTAAAAAGTGAGAGTTGACAATGTTATGGCTGTACTGGCTTGTACCCTAGCTGCACAAAGTGGTTGAGCTATGCCTAGCATTAGGGAGCCTTGTTTGCAGCAAAGGGCTTGGTGTATGGCTCAATAAATGGAATTTGACATAAAGCAAGCTTTATGTAAATGGAAGTGTTATCTTTATGCCCAAAATAGATTTATTCATTGTGCCAAGCTCTAATGATCAGAATAACACCAATGTCCAATGTATTTGCAATTAATTTTTGATTGTGAATTAGTTTAGATACCTGTAAACAAGTAAAAAGCTAGTTTGGACACGTTTTGCAACTTGTATGAACATGTATTGGCCATGGATACAAAGTGAGTTTTTTCCAACTTCAAGCATTCGACTATCCCTAACCACAAATGTGTTTGAGGAGTTCTTTGACAATTTGGAAAGCTTGCAACATGTACTATAATCCATATTTGAAGTGCAACTTGAGATTCCTAGTGGAACTATGTGAAAAATGGCCAACAAGATGTGTCAAAATCCTGCCTAAATTAGGGAAAAATTTCTCTAAGTTAAAAGTTTTAGGGACCCTTGTTCCAAAAATCATAACTTGAGATCCAAGATTCTTTTGAGAAAACTTTGTGAATAAAAGTTGTATACTTTGTGATGGACTACAACTTTCATGTTTTAATTTTTGTTTGAATCCATTTGCATCTTGGTGAAAATGTGGGACAAAGTTAGGAAAAATTAAGAAAATTTCATAACTTAGAAAAATTCTAAGTTATGAATTTTTTTCAATTTCAAACCCTAATTTGCAATTTTGGGTTTCTTGATGAACAAGATTCATAGTTTGACATATCTTGATGAAAAATGACCCTTGGCACTTGATTTTGACCAAAAAGTCAAAATTTGACTTTTCAGTGTATAGTTAAATATTGATTAGTTGACTGAAAAATTCATCTGTCCAATCAACACATTTGAGATCTTTTGGACTTGTTGAATATGTCAAGATAATGTCATTGAGTCCTTGAGTCCATGGTTGAGCTTAATTTGCCACTGGCTAGGTCAAACAGTCAAAAATTGCCTTTGTACAATCAAAACCCTAAAAATGACCATTTTGCCCTTTTGGTGATCTGATCAAATTTCTTGTGGATTTATGGTCCAAACTTGATCAAATGGTTCATATGAGTTCATAATGTTGATGTGGGTCAAAATTCATGAGGTTTGATTGTAAATTGGTCACAATTGACTTTTTCCCCAATACAGTTGATTTCTAGGTCAACTGTCCAATTGACTGGGCAAAAATTTGATTCAAGGCTTGAAACTTGGTATGGACAAACTTATGAGTCCAACATGAAGTATGAAAGTCAATTTGGGCATTTAAGGTTCAAAAATCCCTGTGCAAACTCAAACCCTAATTTAGGTCAACAGTGCAAGGAGGTGTCTTGAGCAGAGCAAACCCTAACTTGATCTTGAATTCCAAGAGCCTTGTGATAAGAAATGTTGATGAAAATGAGAGGGCAAATTTTGGGGTACAACAATTTAGATATGTCTTGATCCCTTCTGCTTCGCTCTTGTCTATACACCGTAGTAGTGTGGAGTCATTGTTGCGTTTATAGAGGATCCTATTACTAAGGAAGAACTTTGCAGCGAACCTTCTCAGAAACTTCTTATCGTTGACAAATTCCCCTTCAGGATACTCTTGAGCCTCGAGATACCTTTTGACTTCGTAAAACCAGGGTTTGTCTGCCACTTCTTCGATATCGATCTCGCAGTAGTGTGCTGGTTCATCCAACCTCTCAATGGTAATCTGGGTAGCTTCATTGTCCCACCTAACCTTGAACATAGAAGACATGGTAGCTAGCGCATCCGCCAATTGGTTCTCTTCTCGTGGGAAATGTTTAAAGGTTATCTCCACAAAGTGTGGGAGCAATGTTAGTACATACTCTTTGTAAGGAATGAGATTTGGGTGCTTCGTATCCCACTCTCCTTTGATCTGACTTATCACTAAAGCGGAATCCCCAAATACATTCAAGAACTTGATCCTCAAGTCAATAGCAGCTCGAAGACCCACGATACATGCTTCATACTTCGCCATGTTGTTAGTGCAGTTGAAACATAATTGGGCGGTAAACGGAGTATGACAACCCTCGGGAGATATGATTACAATGCCAATGCCGTTACCCAGTGAATTTGAGGCTCGGTCAAAATACATAGACCATCGGGATCCTTCCTCAGGTCCTTCCTCTGGTCCAGGATCTTCGTAGTCAGTCACCAACATGATATTCTCATCCGAGAACTCAAAATTTATGGACTGGTAGTCATCCACGGCCTGATGAGCCAAATGATCAGCCAATACACTCCCCTTTATAGCTTTTTGGGTTGTATATTATATGTCATACTCAGTTAATATCATTTTCCACCTTTCTATCCTTCCGGAGAGAGCGAGCTTCTCGAAAATATACTTGATCGGATCCATCTTTGATATCAACAAAGTAGTGTGAGTCAGCATATACTGTCCCAGCCGGCGAGCAGCCCATGCCAAAGCGCAATAAGTTCTCTTGAGAAATGAGTATCGGGTCTCACAGTCGGTAAATTTTTTGCTAAGGTAGTAAATGTGGTGCTCTTTTCGACCAGACTGGTCATGCTGCCCCATCACACACCCCATTGAATTGTCTAGCACTGTCAAGTATAATATCAAAGGTCTTCCTTCAACTGGAGGCATCAAAATTGGTGGTTCTTGAAGGTATTCCTTGATTCTTTCGAAAGCGGTATGGCATTCATCATTCTACTTCACCACTTGATCTTTCTTCAGAAGCTTGAAGATTGGCTCACAAGTAGAAGTCAGATGTGAAATGAACTAGGCGATGTAATTCTGACGTCCCAAGAAACCTCTAACCTCTTTCTCTGTGTGAGGAACCGACATCTCTTGTATGGCCTTTACCTTCGCAGGGTCTACCTGAATACCTTTGTCACTGACGATGAAACCCAAAAGCTTACCAAATCTTACCCCGAAGGTACACTTGTTCGGATTCAACCTCAGCTTATATGTCTTCAATTTTTCGAACAGCTTTTGGAGATGATCAAGGTGCTCTTCCTCAGTCTGAGACCTGGCTATCATTTCATCAACATAGACCTCGATCTCGTGCTGAATCATGTCGTGGAACAAACAGACCATAGCATGCTGATCGGTTGCCCCACTATTCTTCAACCCAAAAGGCATCACTTTGTAGCAGAAGGTGCCCCACTGTGTAACGAAGGTTGTCTTCTCCATGTCTTCAGGAGCCATATTAATCTTGTTGTAGCAAGATAAACCATCCATGAAGGAGAAGATTTTATGTTGCACGGTGTTGTCGACCAGAACATCGATGTGAGGAAGTGGGAAGTCATCCTTGGGGCATGCCCTGTTCAGATCTCTGTAATCAACACACATTTGTACCTTACTGTCCTTCTTGGGTACGAGAACGATATTGGCGACCCACTGTGGATAAGAATTGACAGTCAAGAATCCTGCATCAAACTGCTTCATAACCTCTGACTTGATCTTCTCCGACATTTAAGGGCGCATACAACGGACCTTCTGTTTAACCGGAAGACAGTCTTCTTTAGTCGGCAGGCGATGTACCACAATATCAGTGTCCAAACCAGGCATGTCTTCATAGGACCAGGTGAAGATCTCAACGTATTCGTGCAATATCTGTATCAACCTTTGTTTGATGCTAATCTCCAGATTTACACCTATTTTAACCTCCTTTTTTTCTTCCTTTGTACCCAAATTCACTGTCTCAACCGGCTCTTCATGAGGCTGTATGGACCTTTCTTCCTATTGTAATAGTCTAGCAAGTTCTCCAGGCACCTCACAATCATCCTCACCTTCGTCTTTGGCTTGGTTGATCGGATTTTCGAAGTCATAACTGGAAATAGCAGAGCTGTTATTAATGGGATCCAGAGTGGATATGGATCTGCATTATGATACGTGAGTGTGTGTAAGAGAATAGCTGTTTTAATAAAGTGAAAATAGAAAAGAAAAGAAAAAAAACAGAGAGTGCAAAATTTGTATGCAAGAAACGTCCAATGCTTTATTAATGATTATGAAATGACAAATAATAGCCCTCACAAGCAAAGTCGAGGTGCCTCGGGCAAGGCACCAGGCCGTAAAGTTTCAAATTGTTTGTTTCAAATCTAAAATAGGTAATACAATTATTGCGGAATAAAAGAAACAGGTATAAAGTCCCTAGCCGTCCAGTTACTGGGTCCACCGTTGGTGGTTGGGTAGATCCGGCTGTCAATGTCTGAGTCCTCTTCACTTTCTTCAATGGCGTTAATCCCACGATTGCTGATGCGTAGGGGAGGTATTCCAACCCGAGTGCATCTAACATCCCTTTTATCCCCTGTAGTAAAGCCCAAACCATATTTGTCAGTTTTTTGAGTGAAATCAGGGAGCTGACCCAATTAGTACACCCATCTTCTTCAACCACATCCCTGGCGTCCTTGAGAGAGGCCATCTTCAAAGGAGCTTTGTTGGTAGTAGTTTCAGTTGATGCCAAGATCTGAGGGACCTCTTCAAAATTCTGACAAGGAGTTTCGATGAATTCCCCGTCCATATCTATGTAGCGGAAGGAGTTGAGGTAACTCATCATATATTCTTCTTTACCCCGCACTGTAACGATCTTTGCTTTCACCAGATACTTCATCATTTGGTGGAGTATGGAAGTGACTGCCCCAGCCTCATGGATCAAAGGACGACCAAACAAACAAGAATACGATGGCCTGATATCCATCACATAGAAAGTGGACCCAAAAGTCTGAGAACCTACTTTGACAGGGATGTCCACCTCCTCGTGCACCATTCTCTTTGATCCGTCAAAAGCCCTTACCACAATGTTAATAGGCTTTAGAGTTAAGCCCTCGCAATCCAACCGGTCTAAAGCCTTCTTTGGTAGAACATTCAGTGAAGACCTAATATCTACCAACACATGAGCCATAGTGGTGCCCCTGCATTCAATCGAGACATGCAGAGCATCATTATGCTTCCTTCCCTTCGGTGTTAAGTCTGCATCTGAGAAACCCATCCCATTATCAACAGTCGGGCTGGCCACACATCCATTGAATTGATCAGCTGAAGTCTCCTGCAGCACATGTGCAATCTTGAGAAATGCAATCAAATCCTTCGTATGGGCTTCAGAACATAATAGCAGAGACAACATGGATATCTTTGATGGGGTCTGCCACAACTGCTCGACCACATTGTAGTCGCTCTTCTTTATGATTTTCAGTATTTCCTCTATTTCTTGTTTAGAGGTTTCCACAATGATTTTCTTAGGCGCCTCCGTCCGGGTAGGCTCATCTATAACCTCATTGCCACGGGTATCAGATGATTCGCCGACTAGAGTAAGAACAGGAACAGTAGTGGATGTACTAGCAGGAAAAGCAGATGGGATGAGAATAGGCTTGTTGACAGTCTTAGGGGAGATATCGAGAGAGAAGACCCTTCCGCTCTGGGTGATTTTGCTGGTTCCGACAATGTTATCAATATCAGGATCAGCCTCCTCATCTTTCAGATCTTGTTTGATGCCATGATAGTACACTTCGGCACCATAATGCCATGTGACAGCTTTATCGGAGACATACAGGACATGACCAGGAACAATGATTATCAATAGAGCAATTCTTGGAGCAGATGTAATCCTAACAGGTCTTCTCGAGGAGACCTTGGAAGGATTGGCGGAAATGGTTATAATGGCAACGTATTCAATTGGAACAACATTAATCATAGTTTTCTCAAACAGAATCTCTTTTTTGTCTATCAGACATTGAACACCTAACTTCAGCAAACGACAACCAGAAGGTAGAAGCGAACACATGTGGCAACCTTCACCATAACCCAGAAATAAATCGGCCAACAGCAAATTCTCCTTGACAGTTATGAGAGGAGTAGAAACTTCATCAACAGAGGTAACAAATCGATCAATATCAATAGCATTAATTCCATGGTCGTGCTTAGGCATGGGAGCAGTTATGACATTTGGATTTTCCGAAGCATCAAAATCTATCTCATTGGCTTCAATCAAGTCTTGTATTTTGTTTCTTAGAGCCCATCAGTCATTTGTATCGTGGCCAGGACTCACAGACTGATAGGCACATCGAGAATTTGGATTATATAAGGGAGATGTAGTATTTGGATTCTTGGGAGCCTCTCTCAAGGTTGACAAGTTGGATCTCAGCAGGTGAGGTAGCACTTCAGCCAATGTCATGTTGATGCGAGTAAACTATCGTTGTGGTATTTCCCCCCTTTGTTGATTGTTGCATTGTGGAGCAACTGCAGGTCTAGGTATCATCACGACACTAACTGTCTGACGTTGTTCATCCCTGTTCTGGCCCCTCGGGCTATATATGGCACTGGTTTCCTTCTTAACAGCAAAAGGCTTCTTTACTGAACTTGAAGAGGAATCCTTTTGTATTTTTCCCTTCGAATCCCAGCTTCTACTCTTTCTCCAGTTAGAATCAGCTCGGTGAAACCAGCTGATGAGTTGCCGATCAAATGATTGAAAAATGGGAGTTGAACTCTCCCAGCCAAGTCACTCCATATTTGTGCATAATCTTTAAAACCTTCACCTACACCCATAGACGTACTCTAGAGTTGAGTACGAGTGGGAACAAGATCGGCATTATACTGATACTGCTTGTTAAAAGCAGCAGCCAGATCTTCCTAGTTTCGAATATTGGCTCCCTCCAACTGGTAGAACCATTCATGCTGAGTCCCTGACAGACTATCTTGAAAGAAATGCACCCACAAATTTCTATCAGCGGCGTGGGGTTGGAACTTTCGAACATAAGAGCGGAGATGGAGCTTTGGGAAGGACACCCCATCATACTTGGCAAAAACTGGAGCTTTGAACTTCTGCGGGATGACTACTCCCGACACCAATCCCAATTCTTCGAAATCTAGTCCAGGTATCCTCTGAACTTCCATGGCACTCAGACGGTCTTCTAACTGCTTGTATCTATCCTCAGCAGGAGGATATTGCTCATCGTTATAATCAGTATCATTGTCAGAGACTGTGGGACTAGGGTCCTTCTCTTCTTCTTGGTTCTCCCCTTCCTTAGATGAAGAGGTCGGGTCGACTTGTCACTTCAACCCCTCTCCAAACCTTCGGCCTATGTTCAGAATACCGCAACCTTATTCTTTTTCTTCTTCTCTTTCAGGATAAGGGCTTTCAGATCCTCCTGCCCTTTTGCCAGACTGATGAACATTTGTTGGAACTGGGTGTTTTGTGCCTGAAGGTCCTTAATGCTTTGTTCGGAAGACATTTATGCTGAAATAAACAGTGAAGAAGATGAGAAACCTGTAATGGTACCTGTAATGATGTGTATGATAATGAGATGCACATGCAATTATTTCAAAGACTTAGGGAAATTTAAATTTGCAAATCAAAATAAACAAAAACTTTATTAGTTGAATTTGAAGTTCAGATGCCTTTTAGGCGTTACAATTAAAAATAAACAAATCCAAAACTTTAAAAGATGTCAAAATTCCCAAGGATGCTTCCTCTTTGTGCCAAGATAGTCATTCAATCCTCTTTCTTCATGAAGTTGCTTTGTGATCTCTAAAACCTTCCTCTCCTGAGCACGGAACTGATCCCTGTAAGTATCCCGCTCCTTCATCAACTGAATCCAAGACCTCTGTAATTCCCCAAGATCAGTGGGCATATAGGGATAGAGAACTGTGTAAGGAATACCCTCTTCCATAGTGAGTTCCACAATTACTGGAAAAACAGCCACATAGGGCATCATAAGCTTCTGGGCACGGGCTCGTACCCATTGTAGATAAGGTTCCATTGGAATGGAAGTCTTTGGGCCCAAAGCCTTGATGCCGGATCTGTTTACCATGCCCCAGGCTCGTATGAACCTCCGACAATACTCTTGAATATCATCCTCATAGTTGAATACAATACCCTCGATAAGTAACTCATGGGGACCATCTATTCGAGCGTGACCAAATTGTCGCTGAGCTAAATAAGGATTGTAAGTTATACCCCCTCTGATACCAAGCAGTGGAACATTAGGATACTCCCTGCAGCGGTCAATGATAGCAATGTTTTCCATAGATCGAGAACACCAAAGAATATCCGTATGAGCGAGTGACATTATCCTTTATAACCAAACCAGGCCTTCTTCATTCTTCAGTATGGACTTAGGGAGGTGATAAATAAACTACCTCAACAGCAATGGCATGCAGCACATAAGAATCCCTCTTCTCCTCATGGTACGAGTATGGAGAGTGTGCAAAATATCTCCGAGCAAAGTAGGCACCGGTTTGCGAGAGAGAAAGATCTTGATAGAATTCACATCTATGAATGAGTCCGGATTAGGGAAGAGAACTAAACCATAGATAAGAAGAGCCAAGACCTCCTAAAAAGCCTGAAAATCCATATCCTTCCAAAACAGTTGGGCCTTATCTATCAGGAAATTTAGCTAGAAAACCCTTAACTCCACTTCTTGTTTCCCAATTGGATACCACGTCTTCCTGTTTCAGATGCAAAGCTGAGGAAATGACTTCTGGCTTAGGAATTTCTTCTAGACCTGTGAAGGGTAACTGCTCAAGTATGGGTATCTCCAATAGCTGAGAGAATTCTTCCAAGGTAGGCGCCATTTGATAGTCTGGAAAGGTGAAGCAGTGGTGATTGGGATCAAATAACTGAAAGAGTATACTCATCATCTTTTCATCAATGTTTGAAGTAACCAGGTTGAGAAGTTGACCATGTCTCTTAGTGAACGCAGAAGTTTCAGAAACCCTTGATGCTAGCTCTTTGAGTTGGGAAGGTATCTTCACAAAGCTGATTCAGATAGTGTTTCTATGAACGGAAGCCATGATCTGCAAAACAGAACAAAGATAAATTTCCTTGGCCCTTGAAATGGTTAGTGCAATAAGCATGGATGCCATGTTATGATGCATGATGTCATGATAAACCACAGGTATAGCTAACACAGGTATAGCAAACACAGTCAAGTCACACCAAGTGCTTAGGCTTAAGTCTTGCATGAGGTTAAAGGTAGTACCCTCTTGAAGTTTATTTGGTTCAAACATGTCTTAAAAAGTGACCGGGTTCTAGAGATTCTCTATATCACTGACCATCCTTTATCGGGCATTGTTTCAACTCTCAATATTTTCTTGCGGCCAAAATATCCCGAAAGTCTGATCTTAATGAGTGTAGCATCGAGTATCAACCAGTTCTCAACTCTATACCGAGGCCGACTATCTTACTACTTTCTAATGGCCAAGTTTGTTCATCTAAGGTTCTAAGGTTCGTTAGTGCTTCACGACACCACGCGGCGGCCCCGTATTCTCCTTGTTTCCCCATAAAGGATACCGGTACCAACCAAAGTGCCACACCAACACAACCATCGCTTAAACCATATCAGTCTATGTCGTACAGTCTCCATGATCTATTGTTGTTTACCTAATGAGTGCCCCCAGATCCGGGTGTAGGATCTATAGTAACCCCAAACAAACCCTTGAAAGTAAAGCAATCAAGTCCATCAAGAGAAGCAATTTTAATGACCTAGATCCTAAGGTAAACCCCACTTTATTTTGATTCCCCAGTAGAGTCTCCGGTTCTGTGATATGGTGGCAGAACCGACTATTTAATACTGGTTTGCGTTTTGTGTTTGCAAAATGTCGCGGTAAGCAAGAGTCGCCACCGACTTTTATTTCATCTAATCATGGAAAAGGAAAAAGAACAAAAAAAACTTTTTTTCGAGATATTCTGAGTACGGGGGGTAGCTTATAGAAAGGGAAGGTCTTAGCACCCTTTCTATCCGTATTTTTCCATGGGCTCTTAGGTACTTGCTCATTTTTCAAATTTCTTGTGTATGTTTGTCTTGAAAATGTTTTACTTCGTGATAACCCTTGTATCAGTCCTCAAGAGTGTGACGAAGTTTGTTTTGAAAAATTGTTTTGAAAAATTGTTTTGAAAGGTGTTTGTCTGAAAGGTTTTGTTGAGCAAGTACTTAAGATTCTACCTACTCGAAAAAAGGATTGTTCGTTCTATTTCCTTTAGACAACACTATCCTACTATCAAGGAGTAGGTAGCACCGTCGTTGGAGTTTGTAAGGGACATTCGAAAGGGACAAGTACAATCACTAAAGCAATAGTTAGAAAACATTAGTAGTAACCCTAGAGTCTTAAGATCTTTCCGAGGCAACATTTCCGAGGCAACATTCGAATGGGACAATTTGATCTTTTTAGAATGGAGAGAAACCACTAAAGTCTCCTATGCTTAATGATTGTTTACCAAAGGCAACCTGTTGTACCCCAAAATTTACCCTCTTGATTTAGGTTTATGTTTCATCATGAATATCATATTGCATTGCATTCATACATTGTGATGGAATCAAAGTACTTTGGTTATCAAGTCTTCCTCAAGCTTTGAAGGTTGACTGCATTGACAAGTTGCTCAAGTAGAACCTTATCATCTAAATCTTTGGATCTTTCAAGCTCAAAATTTGTTGCACATATCAAGATGTTTAATCCACCCCTTTGGATCATCAGAGGATTTAAGTTTGTGTTTGTTTATAAGAGGAATCTCTCTTTTGATTCACCAGTCAAAATTGGGGTTTGGTCCAAGTTGAAGTAATTGGGGCCTGGATGAGCCAATTCATGAAGAATCACTATCTTAGCATCATTAGAATCAAATTTGATCAAAGAGTCTCTCATGATGCCCAGTGGAATTAGGGTTTTTAAGCTTGATCAACTATCTTCTAGTACATGGTACAAAACTAAGGTTTTGGATTTAATCAAGATTTCCCTAACTTTTTCACCCAAACTTGTTTCCATGATTCACCACATGTTATTAAGAATTGATTATTGAAAATTAAGGTTCAATTTAGATTGGAAATGATTCAATTGATCAAAAGGGGCATATTGGTCATTTTGACCAAAGTCAGTAAAATCAGGAGTTGACCAAGTGGACTTTTGGTCAACCATCAATTTAAGCATCCTCTTTTCATATTCCATACCCAAATTCATCTTTGAATCATTAGAAGTGGTAAATTTGAGTGTAACTTGTTCAAGAATTAACTTAAAAAATTAAAAAATTATAAGTGTCAAGATGACTTCTCTAGGGAAAGTCACGCGCGTAATTTCATCAAACACTTGGCATGCCATTTTGAGGAATCAATTTCTTGTGACTCAAGCCTCAATTTGAAAAATTAAAAAGAGCATTTTTTTTGTCTTCCATGAAAGCTTCTCATTAAACTTGGAATCACTCAAATTGGATTAAAATTGAGGAAGTTGTGATTTGAGGAAGTTGGGTGGCAAAACCGGATTCTTGAAGGCACATGGGCAGGCCAGCATGCGTGCAGTCTTGGGAAAGTTAGCTTGACTTGCCCAGGAATCCTAATCTCCATATCTCTTTCATTTCTCCACCATTTTTTATGAATCAAAGATCATTGTGAAGCTCATCATATGAATTTTAATTGGCTCAAAAAAATTTGGAAAATGCACGAGCCAATTTGAAATGGCCTCAGTTGGAAGTCATCTGATTTTTGGTGTATGCTTGGCCATGGCAATTTTCAAGTTTTGGTTTAGTTTTGATTAAATCATTTCAGAGTCCACTTGCACATGCTTGGCACGAATTGGACACCTCATGTGCTCGCCAAAAAAGGCCAAACCAGGTGCATACCTCGTGCTTCTCTCATTTTCACATTTTTGACAAAATGGGAAACTTCTCACTCAAGAAAATCAATCCCATGTGCAAGAGAGGATAACTCACCTCATCACACTTTTTTCACTCACTCACACTCTCCTTTTTTTGCTCAAAACGACTGCATGCATTGCCTGAATACTAAGCAAAACCCAAATGGCCATCACACTTGTTTTGGTTTGATAGAAAATTCACTTTTTTCCATCCAACGACTCTCAGCTTGAATTACCACTCTAACCTCACTCCAAACGCTCTATATAAGCTGCTCAAGCTCTCCTTTCACGGACACTAGCACGACATTGGAAGAAGCTCCTCAAAATTTTCTCATTTTTCTTGCTCTGCAACTTGAATTGAGCAGCTCAATTCTCTGGATCCAGTCCTCATTTCTCTACTCAAACACCTTCATTGGAACACAAGGAAGCTATTTATAAGGGTTTCTTGTTAGATTTCAGAGGCACCAAGTGAATTTATTTTTCACTTTTGCAGGTATGCTCACTGAATCTGAACCTTGATTTGAGCATGAATTGAAGTATTTCATGGTGTGCATTGTGTTTATAGCTGGCCAATCATTAAGATTGATGTATATTTGAGCTCTGATTCAAGCACATTTGGTGAAATCGTGTTTCTAGTTTTGATGTTTGCAGTGTGTTTTTCCAGTTTTTAAGATTTGATTTCTTGATCTATGCCTGATCTCTGAGTTTGATTCGAATTGCATGATGTAGTATGATATACTAGCTTTAATTTGAGCTTAATCTCATGGATTTTGGTTGAGAATCGTGTTTGTTTGATGGATCTGAAGTGAGCTTGTTGGAACTGATGGAAGCGAGTGTTTTTCCTTGGCAAGATGTTGAAGATGCTGCGTGGCATCATCTCATTGGCCTTGTTCTTGTTTTTGTTATTTAATTTTCATTGATTCGCTGATTTTATTTTCTTGATCAAAACTTGATGAAAAATTATGAAAAAATTAATGAAACTTAAAAATAATATTCCTGACCTTGTTCATTTTTTTGAAAATTTTTTGAAAATGTTTTGATTGGTTTAAAAATTTGTGTTAGTATTTAATTATTTGTTTAGTGTTTATTTTATTTTAATATTTCTTTGATTTGAAAAAATTCCACAAAAATTATCTTTGACTCAAAAAATTAATTAGAAATTGATTATGATGTTTGTTTAACATTTTTTCTATTTTTTATTAGAAATTTAATTTGAGAAGTTTATTTGAAATATTTTTTTCATAATTTTGGTTTTAATACTTCCATTAATACAAAAATCCTCAAAAAAAATCATGCATGCTTGTTTTTAATCATAGAATCTGAATATAATTTCATTTTGACCTTCTCATGACTTTTGGAAAGGGTTTGCATTTTTGCCTTTAAATAATAGTTTAATTATTAATTATTTGTTTGATTTTTTTTTATTTTAATATTTCCCTTAATTAAAAAAATATGGAAAAATATGTATTCTGACATTTAGGGTTTCCTTGTGTTTTGCATGATCTTGGTTTGAATTGTTTGAATTTTGATCTTATTTAATCAATATTTAAGATTAAAAGTAAAAAATTAGGCTTTAGTTGCTTATTGTGCAAGTTTCTTTTTCAAAACCATTATGCCCTGGATTTTCAATGGAACTTAGGTCTTGATTATAGTTCTTGAATGCATTGAGGATCTGAAAACCATTTTCCTTGAATTATTTGACTTTGTTTGATATTTTTCCATGAATTATTTTGAAAACTTGTCTAGTTTTGTTAGTTTGGCCAACTAATTTTGAACTTTGGGCCTCATTTGATCTCCTCCTCAATCATTCATGAACTTAAGGCTTGCTTTATGACTTCTATACACTTCAAAGATGCTAAGAATTTTTTTGGTTTGAATTATTGATCCTTGTTTCTATTTTTAATGTATTTTTGAAGTGAAGGTACCCAATTAATGTTGCATATCTTGTTGCAATTTGTTTGATGGCCAATGAACATGAGTGATGCCTATGATTGGGCACCTAATGATCATGTTGGATATGTTCATCCAAATAAACTCAAGCCATATCACTTAATGCCCCATGTTTGAATGTTTGAACCTTTTGATGCATTGTGTGGGATTTCTTTCCTATTATGCTTGTGAGTTGCGATGAATTAATTGAGCATGATTGAATTATGTTTTCTACTGACCTTCATGATCTTTGATTGTATTCTTCTCAAGCTCCCATGATCCTCGATTGATACTAAATTGTCAATTCAACATGGTGATAGAAAGGAGCAACATTCCTCTAATTCTTTTTACCAAATTGTGCATATGCCTGTTTCTTTCTTTCTATCATGACTAATGTTTGATAGTTGCTATCATGTTTTCTCATTTAATTATGGTGTCATCATCCACCCCTTATGTGAATCATCATTATGTTTATGGGAATACTAACTTGGTTGTTGAATGTGCGAGGTACTTTGAGAAAAGTTTTCCAGTATTGACTTGAGGCTATTGTGTTTCACTTTATTTGTGGAACACAATTTATTATATTGGCCCTAATCTTGTGTTTGACATATTTGATAGTCTATGCAGGATATATACATATGATTGTTAATGTTATACATTGCCCATGGGATCTGTTCATATCTGATAATCTCATTACTTACATCCTAATGGCGTAACTTCTGACTTGATTTATCTGTTGATGCCAGCTTGCTTGAAGTTCTCTGGGTTTCTTTTAGTCTTGTTCAGTTGCTGTGGATAGTTATCCATTTGGTATTGCACTATTTCCTTTCTTCCATTTTCATTTTTCATAGTCATATGTTGCATGATGAGACCTCTGTTGCTGATATATGTCAGGAGGCCCTCTAGTTTTTTGTCTGATACTTGTGTTGTGTTTGTTTCTTTAATTTTTGATCGATGAGTCACTCAATTTAGAAATTGAGATCACAACTTTTCTCTCAGTGCATGTTCCCTATAGGATGTTTATTGTTCTCTTCTTTAATCGTTTATCGATGAGTCACTCAATTTAGAAATTGAGATCACGACTTCGTTCTCATTGCATGTTCCCTATAGGATAGTTTTGTTAAGCTTCCTTTAATAGGTTAATTAAGGTAGAGTTTTCCTTTATCCTCAACCTTAGGGTCAACCATTGTATATTAACACTAGGGATAGTGCTAGGCTAGTTTCCCTTAGTTGTTTTTTCCTTTTTTAGCATTTTGCATCTTAAAACAAAAACTGTTTTCTTGGCAAATCATAAAACGCCTCTAATAAACTCAAAACCCTTCTTCAAGGTAAAAAATACAAATCAATCTTTTTTGTTTGTGCGTCTCTTGGCTTTGTTTTTAAACCTTTTATCCGATGTTTTGCCATCGCACACTTGTTTAAAGCCGATGTTTCGCCATCGCACATGTTTGTTATCCTACTTTTATTCTCAATATCATTGTCAGGTGTGATGTTTTGTCATCCATTTTATTGATGTTTCGCCATCTTTGCCATGATACCTTACTACCTTTTAGCCGATGTTTCACCATCGCGCAATTGTTTGAAGCCGATGTTTCGCCATCGCACATGTTTGTTATCCTACTTTGATTTTCAATAACATTGTTAGTTGTGATATTTTGCTATCTGTTTCGTTGATGTTTCACCATCTTTGCCATGATACCTTGTTATCTTTTAGCCAATGTTTCGCCATCGCACATTTGTTTGAAGCCGATGTTTCGCCTTCGCACATTTGTTTGAAGTCGATGTTTCGCCATCACACATGTTTGTTATCCTACTTTGATTTTCAATATCATTGTTAGGTGTGATATTTTGCTATCTCTTTCGTTGATGTTTCGCCATTGCACATGTTGGTTATCCTACTTTGACTCTCAATGTCATTTGTTAGGTGTAATGTTTTATCATTTTATGTTTCGCCATCTTTGACATGCTATTGTGTTATTATTTAGTCGATGTTTTACCATCTCATTTGTTTGTTGCTTTATTTGATGTTTTGCCATCTTGACTGTTTTGTTGTCTTAACAAAAAAACACAAACCAACCAAAATATATAAGTCGAACTACGGCTGCTCTGATTCCTTAAAAGGGATACGTAGGCAAAGGGGTAGGGTCCCGAGCATAACTTTTATTTTCCCTACATTTGTTTCCTTTTCTTTCGCATGCATTCCCTTTTCAGTTTTAAGCCATAGACATAGGATTTGACCACACCCATTTAGATTAGAAAACAAGAGTAGATACCGTAGAGTACTACGGGCGTGTGGGGTGCTAATACCTTCCCCTCGCGTAACAGACTCCCTTACCCGATCTCTCAGTCAAAAGACTGTGATTTCTCCCTTTTCAGGTTTTCTCGATGTTTACCTTTCCCTTTCGGCGGGATGAAAGACGTTCGGTGGCGACTTCATTGATGTTTCATTACATCCAGACGCCAGGTTCCGGCCGGGTGGTTTCAGCCTGCGACTTCACTAGGTACAGATTGACCTTTTGCTAGTCCATCCCGGAGTCGATCCTAGTTCTTATTTGTTTTCTTTTTTGGGTGTTTATTTTTACCGCTTTGCATATTTATTTGTTTGCCTTGCATCCTATGTGCGCTTTACTTTCTGCATACTGGATTTGGCTGGACTGTTTGGATTCTGGTTTTCTTGGCGGGTGGGTTGTTCCATGAGGTAAAAGGCCTCATACCCAGGCTATGAGTGAATTCCATAGGAACTAGGAATAGAGTGGCCATGGCTGCTATGAGGCGGATGCTTTGTAGACCTGACCATGAGACCTATGACTTCAGAGGTAGTTCGGATAGGTGTTATCGTATGATGATACCGACATTTGAGCTCTTGTACTGTGATTTGGCTTTTAACCTTACCTTGACCTAGACTACACCCGTGAGAGGGGCCAGAAAACTTTTCTTATAGGTACAGGTACTATTGGTGACTTTGTGTTGCGAAGGTGACTCAGGCTCCCATGATAGTTTTGAAGCTTTGGGATTTTCTTTTGATCTTGAGTGGTGCTATTCTGTAATGGTCCAGCCATGACCTAGTGTGAAACTTTGATCCTGTCATGTTGCATCATAGAATATTTATTTTAAAAAAATAATGATGTATAAAAAAATAACTAGCATATGCATGTCATCTTCCGGGGACATTCAAGAGTCTTCTTTCCATCAGAAATGGCTGGCCTCCCGTCAGATGAGTTTGATTCAGTTTGTGTTAAAGATCCCACCAGGCATACATTCTCTTATCAGATTCCTACTATTGATGTGTTTGAATTTAAGAGGTTGAGTTCTTATCTGAAGGGTGATGTTCTGAATAATTTCAACAAAAAGTATGGCAATTTGTTACTAGTCCTTAATACTCCAGTTGACCCAATGGCTTTGATCACCCTCTTCCAGTTCTATGACAAGGAATTATGGTGTTTTACTTTTCAAGATTATCAATTGGTTCCCACACTAAAAGAATACGCATACCTTCTTAATATCAAGTTGTCCGATGAAGTTCCTTTTGTCCAAGTGCCGGAGAAGCCGAAGTTCGAAGTTATTGCTGAAATTCTTCATTTGAGTTGGAAAGAGGTAAAAGACAATTGGAAATCAAGTGAGGATACTACATGGTTTTATTTGGATTTCTTAGTGAAGAAATCTGAAGACTGGGCGAAGAAAGGGAATTGGAGTGACTTCAACTCTCTGTTTGCTCTCATGATATACGGGATCATCTTCTTCCCTCGCAAGAGAAATTTTATGGATTTGATGGCTATTTGTGTTTTTATAAATAAGAACCTGGTACCGACACTCTTGGCATATACTCTTTACACAATTCATTCCAAGCATGGAAAAGGAGGTAATGTGAGTTTATGTCATTCAATGTTATATCAATGGTTTACGTTGTACCTACCGGTAAGTGGCCCTTTCGTGGATACCAAGCATTCTCTCTGATGGTCATCAAGGCTTGTCAACCTTACTTCATTTGATATCCAATGGAATTATGACATGGGGGAAGTACGAAGTATTATCACTAGCTGCAGAGATTTCCCTAATGTTCCCCTCATAGGAACTAAGGGGTCTATTAACTATAATCTTGTGCTTGCTTATCGTCAATTGGGATATGCAATGGATGGACTGCCAAAGGTTGAAGAGGTGTTTGAATCAGTGTATTTTGTTAGAGGAAGTGATCCTGTGATGCTGAAAAGAGTGACAAGTGCTTGGAAGGGAATTCACAAGAAGGATAGAACTACTTTGGGCAAGAAGGTTCCTATTGCTATAATTCCTTACTTGGAATGGATTAGAGACCGGGTTAAGATTTTACGGTTACCATTTGCAAGGTCAGCTCCTATATGTGAGCAACCTCCTACTGTTTTGAGTAACATGGTGCCTACCGAGGTGTTCACCCAGGTTCATGTTGAGAACATTCAACTTTGTGCAAAAGACCATGAGGCAGGGATGTAACTTTATTGGGTAGATCAAGAAAGGGCCGACTTAGCTCGCAAACTCAAAGAAGCTCAAGGGGAAACTTCTGATGCAACCAGTTTTAGGAAGAGATCTCACGCTGAAATGGAAGAAGAGTTGAGTAAGACCCAGTAAGAGTGCCAGAAGCTTCAGGCATCTGAGAACAGCTACAGGAAG
Organism: Vicia faba; assembly: GCA_948472305.1. Classification (NCBI taxonomy): domain Eukaryota; kingdom Viridiplantae; phylum Streptophyta; class Magnoliopsida; order Fabales; family Fabaceae; genus Vicia; species Vicia faba. The sequence goes on along the minus strand of OX451738.1, from coordinate 1,396,992,646 downwards.
AAGATTCAAAACTTGGAGAAACAGCTCAAAGACAAAGATGCTCAGCTTAAGAAGGAGGTAGCCCAGAGGCGTGTCACAGAGGATCGGTTTCAAGAAAGTAAAGTAGTTGCATTACAACTTTTGAAAGAGAAAGCCAAGCTTGAAGAGTATTGTCAACCCCTTGAAGCGTGTCTTGTTCCAGAGATTTAGTTTTGTTACTTACCTTTGGTGCATTTGGTCACCCCCAGGATTGTTGGAAGGGACAATTGTTTGTTTTTACTATTCAGTTTTTGTTAAGTTATTGCTACACTCTTAAATGTCCAAAGTCACTTGAACATCGTTTCTTTTGTTTGTAAATAATTGAAGTGTTTGTCTTATTGTCCTTTTTTTTCCTTTGGTTGTATGCTTGATTATTGGTTGCGCGCCGTGAATGATGAACAAAAGGAATCTTGAATACCAGGAAATGACAAACATATCATGCACATCATGCATTTCGTAACATTACAGGTTATCTCAAGACGGTATTCTTATTATTCTTCTTTTCTTATTCAGAATTCAAGACGACTACTCATCGGTATTCCACCCGAAACAATTTTCCAAGACAGGTGGAACAAGTTCAAGCTGAACTCGCTGAAATGAGGGCTCAGATGGCTACTCAGATGACCCAGTTCATGGAGGTCATCACTAGTGTGAACCTCCGACATGAGGAAGTGGCTTCCATTGTCAACAACCAGCACCGCTATCCAGGGGATGGTGGAAATCAAGGACTCTATCAGGAAATTTCTGTAGGCTTGGGGGATGCGCAAGATCAGCCTGTTGGAAATTTTCACGGGATGCCCGGAAACCCTTTTGTGCGCAACGTAGGACAGTTTCCCCCGTCTCCAGGACCTCGTCTTTTGGGGAACAGAAGAGATAATCAGGGCGGTGTAAGGAACTATCAGGAGCAGGATTATGACTTTGACCAGGATGAAGATCAGTTTTCTGTTCGGCGTTCAGAGCCGGAAGTTCAGGTTGAGGATAGTAAGTATCGGATATTGGAAGAAAGTTTGAAGGCCGTGGAAGGGAAATGAGTCCTTGGTATGGATGCTAATGATCTCGGGTTGGTGTCTGGGGTGAAAGTTCCTCCAAAGTTCAAGCCTCCTGTATTTGAAAAGTACAATGGAGCGTCATGTCCTGTTACTCATGCAACTGCTTATTTCTGAAAGATGTCGGTACATACTGGGGATCAGGGACTTTTGATTCACCTTTTCTAGGATAGCCTATCTGGGACATCCCTGAAGTGGTACATGAAGTTGGAGAAAACCTATATTTGTTGCTGGAATGATCTTGCTCGGGCTTTTGTCAAACATTATCAGTACAATATGGATATGGCACCTAATTGCACTCAGCTACAGAATTTGTCATAGGGACCAAGAGAATCTTTCAAGGAATACGCTCAGAAGTGGCGTGAGTTGGCTGCAAGGGTTCAACCTCCACTCATGGAGAGATAACTCATTGATATGTTTATGAATACCCTGCAAGGGCCATTCTATGAGCACATGATAGGAAGTACTTCGACAGGATTTGCATACTTGGTTATGGCTGGTGAAAGAATTGAGGTAGGTTTGAAATTGGGGAAAATTCATATTGGAGGTTCTAGTGGCTCATCGGGGGGCAGTAAGAAACCATTCAACACTTACCCTAAGAAAAGGGAAGGCGACGCAAGCGCGGTTTACTCTCATAGAGAAATAAGAGAGGATCGTCAGCACCAACAAATCAATGTTGTTTCTATTCCTGTTAATGCTCCTCCGCAGCAGAGACCGAATACAGTGCCTCAACAACAAAGACAGCATGATGCTACCCGTCAGTATAATAATCAACAGCAGAGACAACCGAGAAAATTTGATCCCTTGCCAGTATCTCTTACTGAAGCACTCCACCATTTGCTCGATATAAAGTTGATTGGTTTGAGAAATATTCCACCACCACCCGCAAGACTTCCTCCTAATTATGATGCTAACACTAGATGTGAATTCCATTCAGGCGGAGTTGATCATTCTACTGACAATTGCTTTGCATTAAAGTGCAAAATACAAGATTTGTTGGATGCTAAGGCAATTGAGTTTACTCCAGTGACTGGTCTGAATGTTACTCAGAACCCAATGCCTAGGCATGGAGGGGCTGTTGTTATATGATTGATGATAATGGTGAAGTGTTGAATTTAATCATGAACGTGGAACAAGTAACTACTCCGTTGTGGTATGTTAAGAGATTTTTTCTTGACAATTCTATCTTCTCGGGTTGTACTTCAGAGTGTGCCAAGTGTAGAGAGCAACCGAAGGACTGTGATGATTTAAAAGCCGGTATCCAGTTGTTGATAGAGGAGGGTTCCCTGCAGTTCGATAGAAAACCGAGCTACCGAAAGGTTACCAAAGAAGATGTTGTTGTGGTATCTATTCCTTACACCCCTGTGCGCATTCCTACCCCATCTAGGGCACCTCCTTTAATGATTACGGTACCTGATCCCATGCCAGATACCAGCGAGAAGGCCATCCCATGGCATTGTGGTGCCGATGTTTATTACCATGGGGTGAAGAAGGAGGTAAGCGCCCGTTCGTCTAAGGAAGAACATGCTGAAGATAATGAAGAGGAAGTTCATAACTTTTCTGGTGTGGGTCGAATGACTAGAAGCGGGAGAGTATTTGGTCCTTCCAATGTGCAAGATGTGGCAGATTCTTCTGCAAGAGAAAAAGGAAAACAACAGGCGATGATTGGGAATCCGAGGGTTACGCTAGCCAACGTGACTCAACCAATCCCAATACCAGAAGCTTCTTCAGTTCTCGATGAGGTTGAAGAGTTGATGCAAATTATCAGAAAGAGTGATTATAGCATAATTGATCATGTGAGCCATAATCCTTCTGAGATGTATATCTTATCTTTGTTGATTTACTCATAACCTCACATAAATGCTTTGATGAAGTTGTTAAAGAATGCGTTCGTGCCGCATGAGATAACAATCAATCAGTTTGAGAATGTTTGTGCTAACATTTCTGCCGGGAATAGTCTGGGCTTCACAGATTTTGATCTTACTCCGGAAGGGAGAGACCATAACAAAGTGTTGCATATTTAAATAGAGTGCAGGGGCACTACTTTATCCCGGGTTTTGGTGGACACAGGGTCGTCTTTGAATGTATTGCCCAAGTCAGCGTTGATGAAAATTGATTATTCTGGACTGGAGTTGCGCCCTGGTGATTTGATGGTAAAGGCCTTTGATGGGTCTCGAAGATCAGTATTTGGGGAGGTGGAGTTACCAATCAAGGTCGGTCCTCGCACCTTCACGGCTACATTTTTTGTGATGGATATACAACCAGCGTATTGTTGTTTGTTGGGGCGGCCGTGGATTTATAGAGCAGGGGCAGTCACTTCTACTCTTCATAAGAAACTCAAGTATGTTGCAGAGGGAAAGGTGATAACTGTGTGCGGCGAGGAAGAGTAAATCGTGAGTCATTTAACATCATTCCGCTATGTTGAAGTTGAAGGAGACATACATGAGACTCCGTTTCAGTCGTTTGAGACAGTTCATACTGTCAATTTTCCTCCTCCAGAGCAGAAAAGGAAGCCCAAAACTGTTTTGTCTTCTCTCAAGGATGCGAGAGCTGTGGTGGAAAATGGTAATCCTGAAGGTTGGGGTCAAGTGTTGAACGTTACCCCCAAATTTGATAAATTTGGTCTTGGTTTTAGCCAGGGTCAGTAGAGTACAACTCCCAGAGCATCTAGTTTATCTACTCTTGTGAAGTTTTCCCGTCCTTGTGCTACTCAAGAAGGACACGTCAATGTAGTTGGCGACGATAGGGTTGATGGCTACAATATCAAAGATTGGATTCGTCCTAGTATTCTAGGCCAGACACTCAACAATTGGACTTCTGTGGATTTTATCCAAGTTTCAAGCGCTGAGGAGTAATTTTCTTGTTTCTTTTATTATCATATCATAATTCCTACGCTCTGCCCAAGGCGTAGTGGATCATTTGTGTAAGGCCACCATGTTTATTTTCAAAAGTTTATCATGAAATAAAGGACGTTTTTGCATTCAAAATTTTTCTCCGTTTCTTTTTATTTAAATGGAAATGTTTCTCTTTTCACACACTGTCACTAAAAAACTCCAAAATATCATTCATGCAGATGCACTTCCACCACCGATCATATTGATAACGACTCTGCTATGGCTCATTATGACTTTGATACTCCTATTTATCAAGCTGAAGAAGAAGCATATGAGGATTGTGATCTTCCTGAGGAATTAGCAAGATTGTTAAAACAAGAGGAGAAGGTTATCCAGCCGAATCAGGATTTGATTGATGTGGTGAATATTGGCACAAAAGAGGTAAGAAGAGAAGTCAAGATAGGGGAAGATCTCAAAGAAAGTATAAAGGTTAGATTGATTGAGCTACTCCGTGAGTATTCTGATATCTTCGCTTAGTCTTATGAGGATATGCCTGGGTTGGATACAGACATAGTGGTGCATCGACTACCGCTTAAAGAAGGTTGTTCCCCTGTCAAACAAAAGCTCTGGCGAAATCATCCTGAGATGTCCAAGAAGATCAAGGAGGAGGTCCAGAAGCAGTTGGACGCGGATTTCTTAAAGGTCATCAATTATCCGCCATGGATGGCAAATATTGTGCCTGTGCCCAAGAAAGATGGTAAGGTCAGGATGTGCATGGATTATAGGGATTTGAACAGGGCCAACCGTAAAGATGATTTCCCTCTTCCGCATATTGATGCGTTGGTCGATAATACTGCTCATTCCAAAGTGTTTTCGTTCATGGATGGTTTTTCGGGTTACAATCAAATTAAGATGGCTCCGGAGGATATGGAGAAGACACCATTTATCACGCCTTGGGGAACTTTCTGTTATAAAGTGATGTCGTTTGGTTTGAAAAATGCTGGGGCAACATATCAACGCGCCATGGTCACTCTCTTTTATGATTTGATTCACAAAGAGATTAAGGTATATGTGGACGATATGATTGCTAAGTCTGACACGGAAGAGGAACATATTGTTCATTTGGAAAAGTTGTTCGAGAGACTGAGGCCGTTCTTGCTGATGTTGAATTCGAATAAGTGCACCTTTGGGGTGAGATCCGGCAAGTTGTTGGGTTTTATTGTAAGTTAAAAAGGTATCAAGGTGGACCAGGCCAAGGTAAAAGCGATACAGGAAATGCCTGAACAAAGGACAGAGAAGGAAGTACATGGTTTCTTGGGAAGGTTGAACTACATTTCTAGATTTATTTCTCATCTCACAGCCACCTGTGAACCCTTGTTCAAGTTGTTGAAGAAAAGTCAGACAGTGAAATGGAATGAGGATTGTCAGAAGGCCTTTGACAAAATAAAGGAGTATTTGCTGGAACCTCTGATACTCATGCCTCCAGTGGAAGGAAGGCCACTAATCATGTATCTAACCGTGCTGGAGAGCTCAATGGGTTGTGTCCTCGGTCAGCACGATGAGACAGGGAAGAAAGAGTAGGCTATTTACTATTTGAGTAAGAAGTTTACATAATGCGAGTCGAGATACTCATTGCTGGAAAAGACTTATTGTGTGCTTGCCTAGGCCGTCAAACATTTGAGGCAGTACATGTCAACTCACACCACCTACTTGATATCCAAAATGGATCCAATCAAGTACATTTTTGAGAAGCCAGCTCTTACAGGCAGGGTAGCCCGTTGGCAGATGATACTCACCGAATATGATAACCAATACACTACTTAAAAAGCAATTAAGGGTAGTGTACTGGCCGACCATCTTGCTCATCAGCCCATAAACGATTATGAACCAATGAAGTTTGATTTTCCTGATGAGGAAATTGTGTATATTCGGGATCGTAATGTGCCAGACCCAGACGAAGTACCCGAGCCGGGATCACGTTGGACACTTGTTTTTGATGGTGCCTCCAATGCCATGGGCAACGGTGTCGGAGCTATTATCACTTCCCCTGAGGGATATCACATTCCTTTCACGGATCGTATTTGTTTCGATTGCACTAACAACATGGTCGAGTATGAGGCTTGCATTTATGGCATTGAAGCGGAAATCGACCCGTGCATCAAATTTTTGAAAGTTTACGGGGATTCTAATCTTGTTATCATCCAGATTAATAGAGATTGGGAGACTCGCCATCAGAACCTAATTTCGTATCGTGAGCATGTTATAAAGCTGATTCCGTACTTCAAGGAGATCACGTTTGAGCACATTCCCAGAGAAGAAAACAATCTAGATGATGCACTGGGAACTTTGTCCTCCATGTTCAAGGTTAAGTGGGCTAATGAGGCACCTTCCATTACCATCAGAAGTTTGAGTGAGCCAGCTTTCTGTTTTGAGGCTAGTTTGGAATCAGATGGAAATCCTTGGTTTTATGATGTTAAACGATATCTTGAACCACAAGACTACCCTGAAGAAGCATCCGTCACAGATAAGAAGTTTTTGAGAATATTTTCAGCCATATTCTTCCTCAGTGGTGGTGTGTTGTATATAAGGTATCATGATGGCTTACTACTCAGATGCGTTGACAAGAAAGAGGCAGTTAGAATCATTGAAGAAATACATGAAGGTGATTTCGGGACCCATTCCAACGGGCATACAATGGCTAAAAAGATCTTGCGAGCGGGTTATTATTGGTCCACCATGGAGACTGACTATTACAATCATGCACGGGTCTGCCACAAATGTCAAGTCTATGCCGACAAGGTCCATCTTCTGCCAGTACCTTTGAATGTTTTGACTTCCCCTTGGACGTTTGCGATGTGGGGAATTGATATGATCGGAAAAATTGAACCGACTGTATCCAACGGGAACCGTTTCATTCTAGTTTCCATTGATTATTTTACAAAATGGGTCGAAGCTGCATCCTATGCCAATGTCACCAAGCAGGTGGTAACTCGGTTCATTAAGCACAATATTATCTGTCGCTACGGAGTGCCTGAAAAGATCATTACTGATAATGGGTCTAATTTGAACAACAAAATGATGAAGGAGCTTTGTGAGTCCTTCAAAATCAAGCATCATAACTCTTCCTATTACCAGCCAAAGATGAACGGTGCTGTCGAAGCGACCAATAAGAATATCAAGAAGATTGTGCAGAAGATGGTTGTAACCTATAAAGATTGGCATGAGATGCTGCCTTTCGCTTTGCATGGTTATCGCACCACTGTGCATACTTCGACTGGGGAAACCCCATTTTTATTGGTTTACGGCATGGAAGCAGTACTGCCGGTAGAAGTCGAGATTCCTTCTCTTAGGATCATGAGAGATGTTGAGCTGGATGAAAGTGAAATGGTACAGAATTAGCTGGATCAGTTGGAACTTATTGACGAGAAGAGGTTGATGGCTGTATGTCATGGTCAGGCATATCGGCAAAGGATGAGGAAAGCTTTTGATAAGAGGGTACGGCCTCAGTATTACAAGCCAGGTGACCTTGTGCTAAAAAGGATAATTCTCTCCTAGGGAGATCCCAGGGGCGAGTGGGCTCCGACTTATGAAGGTCCTTTCATGGTCAGAAAAGTTTTCTCTAGAGGAGCGATGATGCTCACGACTATGGATGGAGAGTACTTCCCTCTTCTTGTGAATGCTGACGTAGTTAAAAAATACTTTGCATAAAAATAATAAAAACCCGCTAAAGTGAAAAACCCGAAAGGGCGGTTTAGGCAAAAAGAGGGTGTCCTGGTGAATCGAAAACCCGAAAGGGCGATTCAGGCAAAAGTTAGGGACTTAAAGCAAATAACTACTCTCGGCATGAGATCCCTTGTTTCTTTCCTTCGTTCTGTCACCTGGCATAAGCTCAAAGCTAATCCAAGAATGATTTGTCTGAAAGCAGGAAGATGAAAGCGTCAGAGTCATAGCAAAGTCGGGACTCGATGGATATTCACATTTACATTGCCATTTGTAAACACTTGTTTGCTTTGATTTTGTAATTACTTGCTTCCAAATGTAAATGCCTTTTTCACAGGCTGTTTTCTCAAAATCAATATAATATCTTCTTTCAAGTATATGTATATGTTTCTTTTCTCCCTTTTTACTATTTTGTTTGCAAAAATGTCCAATTTTTGATAAGCATGTGCATATAAACTTCATGGGCCTTACACCGAAATGATAATCTAAGTCATGGTTAGTTGATCGCTTGAAAGACGGATAACAAACACAATTACTACTGTGTAAGGGGCATGTTTTTTTCTTTGTTTGATGAGATTCTCAGTCACTTTACGGGCGGATGCTTCGCCAATTTGTTTCACAGCTCTGTGTTGTTGGTGAAAGTCATGGGTCAGGGTAATTTCAATATTACGACAGGTCGGCAAGATCGGCGAACGTAGTTGGAGATATTTCTTCCCCATAATGGATTTTATTACGTTTCTTTGCCGCACTTTCATGTGTTATCTTGATTGATTGTTTTAGCATTGTCTGCATATAGGATTTTGTTTATGGCCGAATGTCAGTCTTGATGCATTGAATATTTTTGCCTTGAAATTTTTTTTTGTTTTACTTTACTTAATCTATCCAGTATCACTCTTTAATCGTTTTTCGGGCATTTTGATACCAATCATGCCAATACTTTTGCTTAGCCAAGAGTTTGGAGGAAGGAGTTTAACTTAAAATGATGACTGTAATGGTATGCTTTTGAGTAGAACCCCGTTGACGATGTACAGGAATTGTTTCAATCCCCAAACACCGGAGATATAAGGGAGTTATACCCTCGTTAACCCCTCTGAGCCTTCGAAGTAGGAGTTTCTTTTCCGTTCAAAAACAACAACCTTGTTTTTAACCAGGGGCAGGGTAGATGTTCAGTTAATTTGACCAAGCATTCAAATTTCAGAAGGAATGTCCCATCCGGGGATCACCACATTTTATCTTTTCGCATCATGAGATCAGAAAAATGTCTAAACCACGATGTTCATTTCCTCACGAAGTCCTGAGGTCGAGATCGAATCGATACAATAAAGGCTATCCCTCGCCGACCAAGAGATGAGGCATTTGTTTTCAAAAAAAGAGAGAAAGAAAGAAAAGGTTCAAAGACCTAAATTCAAATTGACTTGTTCGAAGTATGAATAAGAAAGAAACAAAAAGCCCCGCTAAGTCGAAACTTGAAAACAAGTCACTTAGGCAAAAGCTAGGGCATCCCGCTGGACTTCCAAAATTGAAATTCAAAAGATTTTGTCCAGGAAAAAGTTAGGGAAAAGAGAGCCTAAAAGGCAAAAAAAAGAGAGATTATTCAATAAAATTTTCATCAAAAGAAGAGGAACAATAATATCAAAAACAAAAGCAGCAAAGGTTAAGTGACAATCATGTTGGAGAATTTGTCGTGATCACTCAGCCGTTATAAATCCTTTTGAAAGAGGAATGCTTGTGATAAGTCAGCTGAACTTAGGACAGGAGAATATCATGAAGGGGGTGGGCACCAAATAACTTGAGCCTTAAAAAACTTTTTTTTATTCTAAAAAACAAACCCTCGAACCAGGCCACGTTACAACCTTTAAAAGTCCTAACTGAAACAAGGGTTTAACTCGAAAGCATACTACAACAGGATAGCATTTCCTAAACTCCCAAATATGTGTTTCATATCCATGTTGGTATCTTATCACCCGCATCTTGACTTATTTTTCAAAAAAAGGGAAGAAAAGTTTTGAAATTTTTTTGCACTCTAGCCAGTGATTCATTCACAATAGAGATGCGACACTTTGTTAAGATTTTCAACTTCAAGGCTTAAATAATCATCGTATCAGGTCTGTCATTCCAAAAATAAACAGCTTCCTGTATGCGAAACATTTGTTTGACATCAAAAGAGTTTACACGTTGAACACCTGTAAAGAGCTTAATGATTGTCAGGAAGGGAATATTTGGTTTTCTTCTGTTATATAGAGCCCATGGATGAATAGGACTTTACCTATCCCCAGTGAAGTTTCGTTTCCACAGCGAAGTTTTGTTGCCCCAAGAATCTTCTTTTAAAAGTTTCATTCTGAGAATTCTAGTTTGGATGTGTCACATATCCCCAGTGGAGTTTTTTAAATGAGAACTCACCTTCTGAAGAAGTTTCAACTCTCTCGCGGAGTTGCCATTTATATATTTGTCGCCTTGACCTCTCATTCCCCAACTGGTCTGCTGAATGGGGCTCCTTTATTTGTTTGCGTCCCATTTCTACTGGTTGCTAGGTTGTTATTCCCCGCAAAGCTTCATCTCTTCGAGGTTCCCTCTCTAGCGGTTCCCCGTATCTTCTCCTATCCTTCGGATTTTGCAATTTATTTTTGCAAGTCATGTCAGATGCTAACTCCTTGGTTTTTGGTTTCTCAATTGGCTATTCCCCAGTAAAACTTTTAAAACATGCATCATTACATTGCATCTACCAAAACGTGTAGCATTTCCATTATATGGAGCATTGCGCTATATAAAAAAGAATTCAAACATGCATCGGAACATAAGCCATTATTTTTTCTGTTATTCCCTAGTGAATTTGCTAATACTTCGGATTAAATCCCCAGCGAGGTTTTCGTCCTCATTATTTCAGTTCCCCCATACCAATATCCTTTTGATGTCAATCATTTGTTTGTTTGAGTGTCTACTCTTGACTTGCAGTTCAGCTTCGCCCTGGCGCTGTCTTCTCGGGTTTAGTCTTCACTACCCTCTCCGGTTCATTCCAATGTCTATTGATGCACCTGTTGAATACCAGTTTCATCCTGATTTTCGCTTTCCGCGGGTTTTTTGGTGTACGCCCTAATCTCCTTGCTTAGGGTTAAGCTCAGAGTTTCGTCTCCTCACCTTGCGCATGAAATCCAGTTTCTTCCTGGTGCTCATCTAGTTTAGTTTCGCCTAACTAGTTATTGAGTCGAGTTTTGTCTCATTTTTACTTTCACACCTTGGACCCCTTGACGGTGTTCGTTTACCTAGTGCAGTGTTTGTATTGCGTCCCTGGTTTGAAATCAATCTCTTTTTCCTTGGATTATTTTATCAGTTTTCGTCACTGTTTGTCCTTGGATCTAAGACCAGCAGGTGCTCTGAGAAACATGCGCTCTTATCACTCTCGCTTTGGGTCGAGTTTTGCCTCGTCGCCTGTGCATGAAATCCAATTTCGTCCTGGTGCTCATCTAGTTTAGTTTTTCCTAACTAGTTATTGAGTCGAGTTTCGTCTCGTCTTTTCTTTCACACCTTGGACCCCTTGACAGTGTTCGTTTACCGAGTGCAGTGTTCATACTACGTCCCTGGTTTGAAATTGTTCTCTTTTGTTTCTTGGATTCTTCTATCAGTTTTCGTCACTGTCTATCCATTGATCTGAGAGCAGCAGGTGCTCTGAGAAACATGCACTCTCATCACTTTGCTATGGGTCGTGTTTTGCCTCGTTACCCGTGCATGAAATCCAGTTTCGTCCTGGTACTCATCTAATTTAGTTTCATCTAAATGGTTATTGAGTCGAGTTTCACCTCGCTTTTGTTCCTCATTTCTGGGATTCTTTCAGTTCCTCCATATTGTCTATCTTAGTTAAGATTAGCAAGTGCTCCAAGAATCACGTACTCTATCCACTTTGCTTTGGGTCAAGCTCAGAGTTTCGCCTCCTCACCCGCGTATGTTTTCTTTTCTAGAGCTTAGTTTCGCCTATACTCTATAGTTTGAGTTTTATATCACCCTTTTTGAAGACCAGTTTCACCCTGGCACATCTGTCCGGAAGTTTAGTTGCGTCTACTCTTCTTTGTTTTTGTTCTGTTTCAACCTGCGTTACAGCTTCATTCTGATGCATATCTTGGGAGTTTTCTGTTTTTGTTTCTTTCTTCTTCAAGAGTTTAAATTTTCGGGTTCTTTCGTATTCAAACATCTTCAACCTTGTACGCTCGAAAGTTGTCACTTTTCTCACTTATCATGTTGAAGATATTTGAATAGGGGCGGCTGTTGTACCCCAAAATTTACCCTCTTGATTTAGGTTTATGTTTCATCATGAATATCATATTGCATTGCATTCATACATTGTGATGGAATCAAAGTACTTTGGTCATCAAGTCTTCCTCAAGCTTTGAAGGTTGACTGCATTGACAAATTGCTCAAGTAGAACCTTATCATCTAAACCTCTGGATCTTTCAAGCTCAAAAGTTGTTGCATATCTCAAGATGTTTAATCCATCCCTTTGGATCATCAGAGGATTGAAGTTTGTGTTTATTTATAAGAGGAATCTCTCTTTTGATTCACCAGTAAAAATTGGGGTTTGGTCCAATTTGAAGTAATTGGGGTCTGGATGAGCCAATTCATGAAGCATCACTATCTTATCATCATTAGAATCAAATTTGATCAAAGAGTCTCTCATGATGCCCAGTGGAATTATGGTTTTGAAACTTGATAACTATCTCCTAGTACATGGTATAAAACTAGGGTTTTGGATTTAATCAGGATTTCTCTGACTTTTTCACCCAAACTTGTTTCCATGATTCACCACATGTTATTAAGCATTGATGATTGAAAATTTAAGGTTCAATTTGGATTGGAAATGATTCAATTGATTAAAAGGGGTAAATTGGTCATTTTGACCAAAGTCAGTAAAATCAGGAGTTGACCAAGTGGACTTTTGGTCAACCATCAATTTAAGCATCCTCTTTTCATATTCCATACCCAAATTCATCTTTGAATCATGAGAAGTGGTGAATTTGAGTGTAACTTGTTCAAGAAGTAACTTAAAAAATTAAAAAATTCTAAGTGTCAAGATGACTTCTCTTGGGCAAGTCACGCGCGTAATTTCATCAAACACTTGGCATGCCATTTTGAGGAATCAATTTCTTGTGACCCAAGCCTAAATTTGAAAAATTAAAAAGAGAATTTTGTTGTCTTCCATGAAAGCTTCTCATTAAACTTGGAATCACTCAAATTGGATTAAAATTGAGGAAGTTGTGATTTGAGGTAGTTGGGTGGCAAAACCGGATTCTTGAAGGAACATGGGCAGGCCAGCGCGCGCAGTCTCGGGCAAGTTGGCTTGACTTGCCCAGGAATCCTAATCTCCACATCTCTTTCATTTCTCCACCATTTTTGATGAATCAAAGATCATTGTGAAGCTCATCATATAAATTTTAATTAGCTCAAAGAAATTTGGAAAATGCACGAGCCAATTTGAAATGGCCTCAGTTGGAAGTCAGCTGATTTTTGGTGTATGCTTGGCCATGGCAATTTTCAAGTTTTGGTTTAGTTTTGATTAAATCATTTCAGAGTCCACTTGCACATGCTTGGCACGAATTGGACACCTCATGTGCTCGCCAAAAAAGGCCAAACCAGGTGCATACCTCGTGCTTCTCTCATTTTCACGTTTTTGACAAAATGGGAAACTTATCACTCAAGAAAATCAATCCCATGTGCAAGAGAGGATAACTCACCTCATCACACTTTTTTCACTCACTCACACTCTCCTTTTGTTGCTCAAACGACTGCATGCATTGCCTGAATACCAAGCAAAACCCAAATGGCCATCACACTTGTTTTGGTTTGATAGAAAATTCACTTTTTTCCATCCAACGACTCTCAGCTTGAATTACCACTCTAACCTCACTCCAAACGCTCTATATAAGCTGCTCAAGCTCTCCTTTCACGAACACACGCACGACATTGGAAGAAGCTCCTCAAAATTTTCTCATTTTTCTTGCTCTGCAACTTGAATTGAGCAGCTCAATTCTCTGGATCCAGTCCTCATTTCTCTACTCAAACACCTTCATTGGAACACAAGGAAGCTATTTATAAGGGTTTCTTGTTAGATTTCAGAGGTACCAAGTGAATTTATTTTTCACTTTTGCAGGTATGCTCACTGAATCTGAACCTTGATTTGAGCATGAATTAAAGTGTTTCATGGTGTGCATTGTGTTTATAGCTGGCCAATCATTAAGATTGATGTATATTTGAGCTCTCATTCAAGCATATTTGGTGAAATCGTGTTTGTGGTTTTGATGTTTGCAGTGTGTTTTTCCAGTTTTTGAGATTTGATTTCTTGATCTATGCTTGATCTCTGAGTTTGATTCGTATTGCATGATGTAGTATGATATACTAGCTTTAATTTGAGCTTAATCTCATGGATTTTGGTTGAGAATCATGTTTGTTTGATGGATCTAAAGTGAGCATGTTGGAACTGATAGAAGCGAGTGTTTTTCCTTGACAGGAGGTTGAAGATGATGTGTGGCATCATCTCATTTGCCTTGTTCTTATTTTTGTTATTTAATTTTCATTGATTCTCTGATTTTATTTTCTTGATCAAAACATGATGAAAAATTATGAAAAAATTCATGAAACTTAAAAATAATATTCCTGACCTTGTGCATTTTTTTGATGATTTTTTGAAAATGTTTTGATTGGTTTAAAAATTTGTGTTAGTATTTAATTATGTGTTTAGTGTTTATTTTATTTTAATATTTCTTTGATTTGAAAAAATTCCACAAAAATTATCTCTGACTTAAAAAACTAATTAGAAATTGATTCTTATTTTTGTTTAACATTTTTTCTATTTTTAATTAGAAATTTAATTTGAGAAGTTTATTTGTAATATTTGTTTCATAATTTTGGTTTTAATACTTCCATTAATACAAAAATCCTCAAAAAAATCATGCAAGCTTTTTTTTAATCATAGAATCTGAATATAATTCATTTTGACCTTCTCATGACTTTTGGCTGGGGTTTGCATTTTTGCCTTTAAATAATAGTTTAATAGTTAATTGATTGTTTGATTTTTTATTTATTTTAATATTTCCCTTAATTCAAAAAATATGGAAAAATATGTATTCTGACATTTAGGGTATCCTTGTGTTTTGCATGATCTTGGTTTGAATTGTTTGAATTTTGATCTTATTTAATCAATATTGAAGTTTAAAAGTAAAAAATTAGGGTTTTGTTGCTTATTGTGCAAGTTTCTTTTTCAAAACCATTATGCCCTGGATTTTCAATGGAACTTAGGTCTTGATTATGGTTCATGAATGCATTGGGGATTTGAAAACCATTTTTCATGAATTATTTTACTTTGTTTGATATTTTTCCATGAATTATTTTGAAAACTTGTCTAGTTTTGTTAGTTTGGCCAACTAGTTTTGAACTTTGGGCCTCATTTGTACTCCTCCTCAATCATTCATGAACTTAAGGCTTGCTTTATGACTTCTAAACACTTCAAAGATGCTAAGAATTTTTTGGTTTGAATTATTGATCCTTGATTATATTTTTAATGTATTTTTAAAGTGAAGGTATCCAATTAATGTTGCATATCTTGTTGCAATTTGTTTGATGGCCAATGAACCTGAGTGAGGCCTATAATTGGCCACCTAATGATCATGTTGGATATGTTCATCCAAATAAACTCAAGCCATATCACTTAATGCCCCATGTTTGAATGTTTGAACCTTTTGATGCATTGTGTGGGATTTCTTTCCTATTATGCTTGTGAGCTGTGATGAATTAATTGAGCATGATTGAATTGTGTTTTCTACTGACCTTCATGGTCTTTGATTGTATTCTTCTCAAGCTCCCATGATACTTGATTGATACTCAATTTTAAATTCAACATGGTGATAGAAAGGAGCAACATTCCTCTAATTTTTTGACCAAATTGTGCATATGCCTGTTTCTTTCTGTCTATCATGACTAATGCTTGATAGTTGCTATCATGTTTTCTCATTTCATTATGGTATCATCATCCACCCCTTATGTGAATCATCATTCTGTTTATGGGAATACTAACTTGGTTGTTGAATGTGCGAGGTACTTTGAGAAAAGTTTTCCAGTATTGACTTGAGGCTATTGTGTTTCACTTTTTTTGTGGAACACAATTTATTATATTGGCCCTAATCTTGTGTTTGCCATATTTGATAGTCTATGTAGGATATATACATATGATTGTGAATGTTATACATTGCCCATGGGATCTGTTCATATCTGATAATCTCATTACTTACATCCTGATGGCGTAATTTCTGACTTGATTTATCTGCTGATGCCAGCTTGCTTGAAGTTCTCTGGGTTTCTTTTATTCTTGTTCAGTTGCTACGGATAGCTATCCGTTTGGTATTTCACTATTTCCTTTCTTCCATTTTCATTTTTCATAGTCATATGTTGCATGATGGGACCTCTGTTGCTGATATATGTCAGGAGGCCCTCTGGTTTTTTGTATGATACTTGTGTTGTGTTTGTTTCTTTAATTTTGGATAGATGAGTCACTCAATTTAGAAATTGAGATCACGAATTCACTCTCAGTGCATGTTCCCTATAGGATGTTTATTGTTTTTCTTCTTTAATCGTTGATCGATGAGTCACTCAATTTAGAAATTGAGATCACGACTTCGCTCTCATTGCATGTTCCCTATAGGATAGTTTTGTTAAGCTTCCTTTAATAGGTTAATTAAGGTAGGGTTTTCCTTTATCCTCAACCTTAGGGTCAACCATTGTATGTTAACACTAGGGATAGTGCAAGGCTAGTTTCCCTTTGTTGTTTTTTCCTTCTTTAGCATTTTGCATCTTAAAACAAAAACTGTTTTCTTGGCAAATCATAAAACGCCTCTAATAAACTCAAAACCCTTCTTCAAGGTAAAAAATACAAATCAATCTTTTTTGTTTGTGCGTCTCTTGGCTTTGTTTTTAAACCTTTTATCCGATGTTTCGCCATCGCACACTTGTTTGAAGCCAATGTTTCGCCATCGCACATGTTTGTTATCCTACTTTGATTCTCAATATCATTGTCAGGTGTGATGTTTTATCATCCGTTTTTTTGATGTTTCGCCATCTTTGCCATGATACCTTACTACTTTTTAGTTGATGTTTCGCCATCTCACATTTGTTTGAAGCCAATGTTTCGCCATCGCACATGTTTGTTATCCTACTTTTATTTTCAATATCATTGTTAGGTGTGATATTTTGCTATCCGTTTCGTTGATGTTTCACCATCTTTGCCATGATACCTTCTTATCTTTTAGCTGATGTTTCGCCATCGCACATTTGTTTGAAGCCGATGTTTCACCATCGCACATTTGTTTGAAGCCGATGTTTCACCATCGCACATGTTAGTTATCCTACTTTGATTTTCAATATCATTGTTACGTGTGATATTTTGCTATCCGTTTCGTTGATGTTTCTCCATCGCACATGTTGGTTATCCTACTTTGACTCTCAATGTCATTTGTTATGTGTAATGTTTTATCATTTGATGTTTCGTCATCTTTGACATGCTACCGTGTTATTATTTAGTCGATGTTTTACCATCTCATTTGTTTGTTGCTTTATTTGATGTTTTTCCATCTTGACTGTTTTGTTGTCTTATCTAAAAAACACAAACCAACCAAAATATATAAGCCGAACTACGACTTCTCTGATTCCTTAAAAGGGATACGTAGGCAAAGGGGTAGGGCCCAATCGAGCATAACTTTTATTTTCCCTACATTTTTTTCCTTTTCTTTCGCATGCATTCCCTTTTCAGTTTTAAGCCATAGACATAGGATTTGACCACACCCATTTAGATTAGACAACAAGAGTGGATACCGTAGAGTACTACGGACGTGTAGGGTGCTAATACCTTCCCCTCGCGTAACAGACTCCCTTACCCGATCTCTTAGTCGAAAGACCATGATTTCTCCCTTTTCAGGTTTTCTCGATGTTTACCTTTCCCTTTCGGCGGGATAAAAGACGTTCGGTGGCGACTTCATTGATGTTTCATTACATCCAGACGCCAGTTTCCAGCCGGGTGGTTTCACAACCGAAGTGAGGTAAACCCTAGGAGTGAATATGTGCATATGAGTTGTTTCAGTTATTTAATCTTTGCACATTAGGTGATCTACCGTCTTAATTTTCCAGACATTCTTTCCATACAATCCAATTAGCCATACATCTAGAATGTTAAAGGTTGCGGAAATTTATAATGCGAAAAATAAACCTAGCAATTACAAGGCATCGGGGAGGGGGATTAATTACATAACCAAAAATAAGGGATATAAATAGTAAATAAAAACCCTAGATTAATTATTACAAACCCTGAACAGTTACAAAATAATGGACAAATAATTAACAAGCGCGCGACAAATTAAATGCGAGGACGATTGAAATAATCTAAAACCCTAATTTGATAGAAAACATATTTTTTGGATTTTTATTGAAGAAAACAATTTAATTACAAACCAATTAAACCTAATTTCTAATTGTTTTTTAAAATTATGAAAGAAATTAAATTAACCTAATTTTTCTAATTAAATTAATTAATTAAAGAAATATATATTTATAAAAAATGATCTTCGATGTATTTTAAAGGAAATTAATTAAATTATGTACAATCTAAAACCCTAATTCTAATTACTTTTCATTATAAAAAGAAAATTAAATTTCCCTAAATTAATTAAAATAATTAATTCAAAAAATATTTATTAAGAAAAAGAGATCCTTTTTGTGATTTTTTATTTGTTAAAAATAATTTTGTTGTATTAATTAAAAAAGGGAAAAGAACTAAAGAAAAGAAATTAAAGAAAATAATAAAAGAAATAACCAAATGGGCCTGCATGCTAGCTGAAAGAGGGGTATTAATCTGAATTCCTTGGCCCATTAAGCATCAAGCCCAGTCAACCACACTGGATCTTGTGCAGCGTTGACTTAGAGGAGTATCATGGACCTTCATGGCTGGAAGCGTTGGATCTGGATAGAAGTGCATTTAGTGGTTAGGAATTTCTAGCGCATGGTGGGTGGTTGAGTGCATGGTACACCTGATTACATAAGAAAAAATAATACAAAGCAATTGTCGGGACTAGGGATCGAGCCCAAGTCCTTCTACTCGTCACCAACGATACACTGCCAACTGCGCTAGCTTGTTATTTTGTTTATATATTGAAAACAAAACATAATAATAAAAACAGAATAATGGATTCAGAAAATGCGCACAAAATTAAAATCATTCATTCATGGGATGCCATGCATCATCTCCTTCGCTGCAACCGTCGTGTTAGATAAGAGACTTATACCTACGGACGTTTTGCTATAACTACAACCCTGCACAATTCAAAAATTTCATACGAGCATGATAAATTAATTCTAATGGTACCAATCAACTCGTCTTGGTCTCAAGAGTATCATGGTACTTGATTCATGGCCCAATTTTTCCTGTACACAGAGATCCTAAAATTCATGTAGAAACCCTAACCATGGCAGATGCGTGTATAAGATTCAAAAATGAAATTAAACCATCCAGTTAGCTTGCAAACATGATAATAATCACAAATATGACAATTAAAGGTTCTAATGATGCGTAAATTGTAATAATCAAATTTGAAAAAGCTTGCAAACCGTGTGAGGTGTAGTGACAAATTCTGAGCGTTTCAGACCTTGCAAATGGTTGAGATGGCTTCAGTGCACACCCAGGATGTGATGGCTGGCCTTGAATTTCTCTGAAAAGTCCTCTAGACTGAAAATAGAACCTCACTTTTTGTCAATATTTTTGAATTTGCTTTTGCCTTTTGACGACTGTTACCCTTGTGTCTTTGATCTGCAATTGTTATGCACTTATAGTAGACTGAATTAGGTCAATAAAATTGGCATGAATCTTGAGAAATAATAGAATACTAATTTGATTTGCTCTTTGTGTGATATCTTCCCAAAATAAGCTTCAATCCAATCTTTTCCAATACAAATGAGTCTTGCACAAATTGGTCATCATGCTAGTTGTACATATACTCCAAATGTGCACAAAAATCCCAAGATTTAATTTGCTTTTATTATTTTACCATTTAATTTGATTTAAATAAATAAAAAATCAAAATAAATGATAAAAGTAATAAAATAATAGGTGGAAAAGCTCAGGGGTCATGGGTCCTATTAGAAACATGTTTCAAGCAAGAAAACATGGGCCCCTTTGGAAAAAATGCAAACTTTATCAATGTTGACTTTTGACAATTTTCCAAAAATTTCCAACTTTGACAATGCACGACTCTCTCAATTTTGACCCTAGGAGGTTGTTATTGAATTTTTTATAAAGCTTATAATGTCCCCTAAACAACCCTTTTGGTTTCATCTCAACTGGATATTCCATGTTCATGTATGAAGCTTTGACCCAAAAGGTGTTTTTGTTGACTTTTCAAAAGGACCTATAATTCCAAAATTCATATCTTTTTATGAGTTAATATTTTGAACTTGTGGGATGAAGATGAGTTGTAGATAATTTCATCCTCTTAAAAATGATCTTTGGATGGAAAATTTTGGATGAAGCATGTGGAAGTTATGGTTGGTCAAAGTTGGGTTGACTTTTACTAAGAAACCCTAATTTAGCAACTTTTGGGTTTTGATGAATTTGGAGCATTCCTTGAGGAATCATGATCAAACGTTGATAAAATGATGGATATAACTTCAAAATGTTTATGTTGACCAAAAATCTTGAAGTTTGACTGTATGTGGGTCACAGTTGTCTTTTGACCTAATATAGTGGATTCTCAAGCATCTGAGTAGTTGACTGAGCAATATTCTTGTGCAAGGCATGAAACATGACATGTATGGTCTTGAGAACATATTAGGACCATGGAGAGCATATGAGGCCTTTGTGGTTCACCTATCTTGATGAAAATAGAAACCCTAATTTTGAGGTACACTGCCTTAAGAGAGAGTTTGTCTGGTCAACTTTTGGGCAACCTTGAGCAAATTGAGAGGGAAAATTTTGGGGTATAATAGGTAGCTTTGTATAACATCTTTAATTGGGGAAAATAAATCCCTAACAGTTGCTAGGAATGAAGAATATGAATCTTCAATATTGTTTAGAATATCTCCGCCGGGGATTCCTGCTTTCTGCTTTTTAGCATATCCACTGGGAATGTTTGACTTCTGTTTTGGGAATAGAGGAGTTCAGGAACATTGGTCGTTCATCGCTCTACTGGAGAGTTAGCTCTTATATACCCTGACTTGGGGATAAAAGAGATGGATAACCTTCTGAGGTGTTATCTACCAAGTTTTAGATATGGACATACATTCTTCTAGGGAGGACAAAGTTAATGATATTTGGCCCGATTTCAGATTCCGTAGCAACTCTCTGGGGATAGCAACCTTGACTACACTTTGATGGAGAAGAGAAACCTATTGGGGATTTGTAGTAATCAAAGGAATGAACTCTTCTTGGGAAATTAAATTTCGTTGAGGAAATAAACCCTTTTTTGGAAATTAACTCTCCTAGAGAAATAAACCCTGCTGGAGAAGTAAACCATGTTGGAGAAGAGAATTCTGCAGGGGAATTTGCAGTGTTGGAGAAATAAGCTCAGCTGAAGAATTAAATCCATGGGAATTGTGCTGAGGACGTTTCCGATGTATGTTGGGGAAATGATAAAAAATCCTTTATCTGCTGGGGAGTATGGTCATGTTAATAGTTGGAAGATGCCCCAATTTATGTCTTGAGGGCATAGTAGACTTGCAGGGAATATATCTTCGTTGGTGATGAGATTTTGAAGGTAGCACTGTGGGGATCTCTCCATGGGGATTTATGGATGACTTGAATGTTATCCCAGTTCCCACAGTCTTTAGTAAATGCTTATTCCTATTTTTACGCATATATTTGTTAACGGTAATCATATTCATATGCATAAGTTCATTAAATTTAGTCATTGGACGTTTTTGCAAACAAAACAGAAAAAGTGAAACAAAATTTGAATTTTGAAATTGACTTGTATTGATAATTTGTCTATAAACAGACAATTTTGTACAAAGAGACGACAATCCTAGTAAGAGAAAATCGTTGTAAAATGTAGAGAGTACAAAGTAAAATAGAGAAAAATAGCTATGTAGAAATGATCTCAATAAGTTTCAACTTTTCTATTGCCCCTACGTCTTCAAGCATCTCATCCCTTGACATAGGAAGAAGTTGATTGAATTCATCTTTACCATTCAAACTTGACGTTAGTAACCAAACTTGTTGTATGTAGGTGATCCAACGGGACATAGTCGTACGCTTTAATCCCTAACTTTTTCCTAGACTGCCTGTTCCCAATTTTTTCCCCTAAGATTCCTTTATCATCTCATATCAACTCAATCATATCAAGATCACACTAGGGTTTGGTTCTTCTCCCTATCTTTAGGTTTTCTCATGAGGGATCACCAAGCACTTTGATTTGCATATTATGGTCATATTTGTCTTGTGTTGATTAACTTTTAACTAACAAATATAATGAATATTTGCTCTAAATGATGATACTATAGGTGAGGGCACAACACACTTCATCAGGTTGATTCATAGGTTTATGAGGTTATTTCTAGGCCTTCTTCAACAAAGCTTCATTGAAATTTAATCCTCGTCATTGAGAGTGTTTTTAAGAAATGTCATGACAAGGTCTACTATGATTCATCATGCTTCAATTTCCAAAGGAAGTCAAAATATGCAAGGTTTGATTAAAGAAGTTTGACCTAATTGGATCCTATTTTCAATCCTATTCAATTCCCTATAAATAGAGGACCTCACTCCTCTCATTTGGACAAGCTTAACAGCCAAAATTACCCTGTTCAGATCCCACACAAACTCTGAATTTGAATTTCTGATTTCTTTGATTCTCACCTCATAACACTAAAATCTCCATTCAGTTATCTCCATTGAACTTCTCGGAAGCTATCCATACACTTACCTTCAAGAATCGTGACCTATGTTGAGCTACAAAAGTCCAGTTTCAGAGCAACTTTCTGCTACTTTGTTCAGGTAGATTTCTTAGTCAAATAAATCCAAATAAAAGACTAATCTACTATGCTCATCCTTCTAATTCTCATGTTTCTTACAATTTGTGATTTCATTGAGATTTGAGTGAGATATTCCAGAACATCGTGCTCTCTATTATTTATGCTTTTTTTTTCAAATCAAGCCTTGGTCAGCTTATATAAATTTGGCTCGAGGGTACCATTAGAATCGTCTTGAAGAGACGAATCTAATGGTACTAGTCTGGTTGGCTAATTTTACAGTTTGTGGAACTTCAATCTAGGGCATCCGGAGGTTGAAGGCGACATACGTGTCATGCTTCAACCAATGATGGCGTGACATGTAATTTTTTTCGAATCATATCCAGTGTGCTTTCTTTATCATACGCGTTTTGAGAGCCCTTGGATCTGATTACTTCCATTAGTCAGACTTCATCCAACGCACCTGATTTTTAGTTGTTTTTAATTATTAAAAAATGATTCAGTGTAATTTTCAAAGCTGACCATGATATGCACAGTGTGTCTGATCCTTTGGATCTATTTACTGACACGTTTTGAGTCTCATCCAATGGTCCACATTTTTTTAAATTTATTTTATTTTCTGTTTTTTACATCAAACTTCAAAAAATCATAGAAAATTCATTTCTGACCCAAAAATCATGAAAAAATTCACAAAAATATTTTAAAATATTCTGTATCTGAACATTATTTTTTCATGATTTTATTTTCATATTTGATATTTTTTATGATTTTTTCTTTTGTTTTGACTTGTTTTTATTTGTTTAAAAATATATTTTGGTAGTTTTAAATTCTGAAAAAATTTGTCAAGATCATTTTATTTGATTTTTACTATTTTTGATCATTTTCACTTATTTGAATGATTTTAAAAAAGTATTTTTCTGTTTTAAAAAATTACTAAATTTTTTGTAAAAATACATGAGATCATCTCTAACGTTTTTATGTTTTCTTTTAATTTTTATTTGATACTTTGAATATAGTTTGTTATTTTTCCTTTTATTTTCACTTAAAAAACAATTTAAAAATCATTTTCTTTTTTTATTTTGTTTATTAAATGCAATTTTATTTTTGAATATATTCTGGCTGAGCTTGAGCTATATGATTTTTATCATGAGCTTCATTAACATCATTGGATATTGGGTGTTGAGTTTAACTCCACCAAAATGAATGAATGATTTTAATGATAGTTTGATTAAAATATTTGATTCTAATATTTACCCTCCCTCTTCTTCTTATCCCTTTCTTACTTGTTCTACATGTTGTTAGAGGATGATATACGTATCATTTCTCCAAACATATGGTATATAGATTGCTATTAACCTACTTCAAAATAGGTGCGACTTATATATAAGTCCACTTACGATTGCTTAACATAACGCTAAATTTTGTCCTGATTCGAGAAATGATCATTCGTGGCCCAACCTTATGTTTGCAAGCTCAAGTATGTTTAATTTGAAACTTTGGATCCAATAACCTTGAGGTTCATTGTTAGGAGGCTTTGGTCTTATCAATGCTCTAATTAATCTTCATAAAATTTGGTCTAAGTGAATCATTTAAACATCATTGATCATATGTTGTCGCTTCGACAACTTGAAATGAATGATGTACTTGACAAAAAGAAAATGAAACTTGTTGTTGAGAAGCTTTGATTTTATCAATCTTCTAATGAGTTTTCAAATTCAAGTTTCAAGATGGTCATTTAATTAACCTCTAATTTCTAACTTACTAACAATTGAATTTATTTTATGCTTTTACTTTACGTCTTTACTTTTACGCACCATTTAATTTAGAATTTATATTTTATGTTATTTTCATCTTTTCTCACTTGAGCATTTATCTTTATGTCATTTTGTTTTGCTCACTTGAGATTTTCATTTTCTTTTTGAAGTCACTTAATAATCAACTTGAACAATAAAAAGCTTTAAGGTTATATGGACTATTTGGTTACTATCCTTGGCATTATGGAGTTATGAATCTCTTAGACCTAGGATTAGAAACCTTGACTACTCTTGAGACCTTGTGACTTTCATTGTTATTTTTTCTTGAGTTCTTGGGGTTTACCCCGAGACATTGGGTTATTTTTTCTTTGTGTGTGGGTCATTCTGATTATGTGCTTTGTCTGTGATTAAGAATTTATCTGTATACAGTCGTTACTCTGCCCAATTTTTGCGAAGACCTAATGCATTTGAAATTTTGTATTCTTAAGAGGTTTAATATCTTTGCTTGTTTGGTTTCGATCCAAAGGAAGGGAATTCTACATTTACTCATTATGTCAAGTGTTGGCTTATTGTTGGTTAGACAGTTCTTTTCCCTAGCTTTTACCTTATGCCTTAGGAACTAAAGGTTCGCAACCGCGGTGGGTGCAAAATTTAAAAAATATATATACTTCTTTTCTCATCTCCACCATCTACTTTTATACAAGACTTATAGCCAAAATACAAAAATTTTCAAATAGGTTCCTGCGGAGTATCGTAGATGTTTAGGGTGCTAATACCTTCCCTTTGAATAACCAACCCCCGTACCTAGATTTTCTCCCCCTATTTTTTGGGTTATTCGCTCTTTTCTCATTCCTCTGGAAACAATAAAGTGTGGTGGTGATTTTTATTTGATCTGTGTGAGTCATGTCAATCTAATGGCCTAGTCTCAATATTTCTACTGTTATAGTAAAATGGCGACTTCACCGGGGAAGATCGACCAAATGGTAGTCCATCTCTAAGTGGGTTGAGCCTATATTTGTTTATTTGTGTATGTGCTTTTATTTGTTGTATATTATATGTTGTATATATGTTTGTATGGATTTTCCTGGTTTTTAGGGTGCTTGGTGATTTCTCATAAGTCCTCTACTCGGACTTGGGCAAACTTAAGATAGGACGGGCAGTATAGTCATGTTAACTTTGAGGGAGTAATCCCAAAAATGGAGGCATGAGATCCTCCACTCAGTGGAGGCCCCTTTGACTGTAGTGACGTTTACCGAGTAATCAAAAATATGTAGTGCGGAAACTATGACATAGTAATCCGAAAGTGGTTGTCACGTGATACTACACTCAGACGAGTTTTTCCTAATAATATTACTAATTACTGAGTTAACAGACGTTGGTAATATCCGAAGAAAGGATGTAGACTCTGGGAACCTTTTAGAACCTTGTTCGGTAGGTGATAAACTATTAGTCCATACCTTGTGGGTAGTACCTTTAAGTTCATGATCATGACGTTGAACCTATGAATCCCCATGTTTGTGATCTTGTGTGTGATTATTGCATCATGCATTCATGCACCCATGAGCATCCTTTAAAACATTTGTTTCATGGGACTTAAAGTTGACTTTTTGCAAATATCTCAGATACTTTTTAACCATGGATTCTGGAAAAAGAAAGAATCGAAAGTACAATTTCAAGGATCCTAAGATAGATGAATTGATGAGTCTGATTCCCGAGATCGAGAGTTCTACAAATTTTCGGAAGAAGTATGGATCCATCGTGTCTCTTATGAAGCTCAGAATGAAGGAGGGTATTCTTTCTACTATAGTCCAGTTCTATGACCCGATGTATCGATGTGTTACTTTCCCTGATTATAAGTTGATGCCTACATTGGAGGAATATTCTTAACTACTGGGTTTACCTGTTACCGATCGTGTTCCTTTCACCGGTTTAGAGGGAGAGCCCAAGTCTCATGAGATTGCTGGCATGATTCATTTGGGGAAGTCTGAGATTAAGGCCAACATGACTACCAAAGGAGGAATCATAAGATTACCTACTAAGTTTTTATTATAGAAAGATTGCTACTTTCCTAGGATGAAGAGTACAATTTCTTTTGAGGATATCTTTGCTCTACATGCGTATGGGTTGTTCTTATTTCCTAATGTCGATAAATTTGTGGATGTCAATACCATCAGGATCTTTTTGATTAGGAACCCAGTTTTTACATTATTAGGAGATACTTATTATTCCATTCATCTTCAGGATTTTTATCATGGAGGGATGATCATTTGTTTCACGCCTTTGTTATATCAGTGGTTTATTTCTCACTTTCCTCGGTTTGATGCCTTCTGGGATATCAAGAAGGAACCTTGTTGGGCTCCGAAGGTTATGGTTCTCACTCATTCCGACATTGTTTGGTTTCATCAGGATTATTATGATGTGGAGATTGTTGATAGTTGTGGTAGTTTCCCCAATGTACCTCTTCTTGGTACAAAGGGAGGAGTTAACTATTATCCCGTTCTGGCACGTCGTCAACTCAGTTATCAGATGAGAGACAAGCCAAATAGTATTCATCTGAGTGGTTTCTTTTTCAAATAGAGAGAGGATCATAAGGAAGCTAAGGAAGAAATTAAAAAGGCTTAGCGCCATATTCACATGAAGAGTAGAAAAGACTTGGAACCAAGAGGAGATGTTTCTTTGGAGCCTCATCTCCGGTGGGTACAAGCAAGAGAAATTCACCTGAAGATGCAATATTCTCGTGAATAACCTATACCTGATATGTTTGTGAATACCACTCCTCCTCTCTTAGATGATATGGAAGAACTTCAGCTGGCCTTGGTTAGGATGCAGCAGGAGAAGGAAGCATTGAAGAACAAGTGTCAGACTTTAGAGATGTCCTACAAAACATAATTGAAAGAGAAGGATGACTTGATTGAGATTCTTGAGAGTCATGATGTGAAGATTATGGAGAAGCAAGCGAATTTATTTTCCTCTAGAGCTCAGTCAGGACCTAGTTGCTCACTTCTTGACTCTAGTGATTGGAAAGAAACCATCGACATGTATGTAGAAGAGAACAAGCAATTGAAGGCTCAGATTGCAAGACTCATGAGAAAGCGTCAGTGCGTGGAGAGATCTTCATCATATTTTCCTCCTTAGGTATTTAGATTATATCTTCTCTTGTACTAAGGATTGTTGAAACTTGTACTAAAAGTTGTAATCCATTCTGAAGTTATTATAATGAAATTTTCAGTATTTCAAAATGTGAAAGTACTTTAATGTTTTCAAATCATCTATAATTCTTTGAGTCCCTTGAAATATTAATATTGATAAATAAATCATATGCATTGCATATCATGCATCATTTTGCACATATTTCTTGCATTTTTGTTCATAACCAGGTGTCTTACTATGTTTCTCTACTTTGTTCAGCAAGTTGTCTCACCTATATAACACTCAGGCTAATTCCAGGAAGAAAATGGAGAATCTTGAACAAGAGAATCATGATCTTCATGAAGAAGTTACTGCTTTGAAGGACGATATGGTTAAATTGACTTCTTTGATGGAATCATTGGTGGTTGCTCAGAATCAGCCACAACTTGCTCCTCCGTCTCCTTATATTGCTCAGCTACAACAAATAACGACCACTTCTAAAGCTCCATCAGTTCCCATTTCCGTTACTCAAATTATTGCTGCTCAAAACCGTATGCCTCAGGGTTACCTGTGCGGAATGCCTAAAAATTTCATGCCAGAAGGTTACAGTCTCGATTCTTTCTCCGATAGTCACCAAGTCAAAGCTCTTTTTTTTTTTTAAATTCTCTCCAGTTAAACCATTGGTAGAAGAAGATCACCACCTCATTGGCCTCCATATCAAACAAGGGCCTACCAGCAAAAAGAAATGGAACAAATAAAAAAGAATCAGGTTGCATTCAAGGAGGATCTCGACCAGGTAAAGGGTGATGTGAGTTTAATGAAAGGAGATCTGAGTCAAGTTCTCCTAGCTTTGAAGAACATCATTGATAGATAAGATCAGATTCCCAGGGTAGCTTTCGAAGAAGTAGCTCAAACAATTGGTACATCAAGAGGTCACCAACTAAGAAAAGAGATAGAGACAGGACCCCAAAAGTCTGTCATCGCCCAACAAGAGACAAGGGAAGCTGAAATTGAAGGGTTTGTTCCACCTCCATCAAAAGCAAGGGCATCACATACCCTATGAATTCCAATCAACAATGCAGACCACTAATTAGGCCTGCAGTATGGAGACCGCGACCAAGAGGATATCAAACAGGCACCCTTGAGGACGACTGGTACTCATGTTGTTGATAACCCACTGATGATGAATCAATATAAGGCTCTGGAAGAAAGGATGAAATTTGTGGAGGAATTTGATGCTTTCGTAGTAGACGCTCTCGAAATGGGCCTAGTTCCTAATGTAGTAATTTCGCCGAAGTTCAAAGTGCCTGACTTTGGAAAATACAAAGGTCTCACTTGTCCAAGAAATAATTTGCGCATGTATTGCAGGAAGATGCATGCCCATTCCCATGATCAAAAGCTAATGGTTCACTGTTTTCAAGACAGCTTAAGCAGAGCATCTCTGAATTGGTATATGCAGTTGGAGCAAGTGGACATTCGAACATGGGTAGATATTGCTAATGCTTTCTTAAAGTAATACAAATATAACCTATACATGGAGCCTACCAGCATGCAACTCCAAAATTTGTACCAAAAGAAAGAAGAGTCCTTTAAAGAATATGGTCAGAGATCGAGGGAGATGGCATCCCGTGTGCAACCACCACTATTGGAAAAAGAGTTAGTAGACATGTTCATGGGAACCTTGCAAGGGTTATATTATGAGAAGATAATTGGAAGTATCTCTTCAGGATTCTCAGACTTGGTGACTATCGGAGAAAGAATAGAGACTGGAATAAAGAGTGGGAAAATAACAGGGGGACAATCAAATGTCCCCTATAATGCAAAAAGGCCTGCCTCAAACTTCCCAAAAAGAAAAGAGGGGGAAATTAATGATGTAACTTCACAACCAAGGGCACAACAACCATTAATGATCCCGCAAGGACAACAACAAGGCAGATTTAGAAGACCACAAAGAAATTTTGATCCACTCCCTATGCCACCTAGCCAGTTATTACAACACCTGGTCATGGCATACTTGGTGGAACTCAAGCCTCTAGCTCCTCCAGTCGGGCCACTACTGCGAAATTACAATGTCGACGCCAGATGCGAATACCATGCTAACTCTCCTGGACACACCATAGAACAATGTTTCTATCACTTTTGAGTAGCCTAACATCAAATCAAACCTTATGTCTCCACATGGTGGACCGACAATAAATGCAATTGAAGTAGTCACTGACTATGGGGCAACCAGACAAGCAAAAGCTCCGATAAAATTGTTGAAGGAATATTTGTTGGAATATAAGTTCCTGTTGGAGCATAATGAAGCCTTTGAAAGAATGCTACAAAATCTAGTGGACCAGGGGATAATCCAATTCGGACCATACCCTAAAGAAAAATATGCAGTAGCGATTGAAGGAAAGAAGCCATTGGTAATCCCTTGCCAAGGCCCAAATCTTAACAAGAAGAGTTTGGTGATCCCGTGGGAAGAATCGGAAGAAACCCCAGGGATGGCACCAAAGAATGTTCTCCAAATATAAGCAGTTCCAAAGGCCACGATGATAATTAAGGGACCGTCACCTATCCCTTATGAAAGTAACGAGGCAGTGCCATGGAGTTATGACTCAGCCTTGTACATTAACAGAGTGAAACAAGAAAATGAGTCATCACCAAGTCAAGGACCCGTGATTTCAAATATAATAGGGACAATGGGTATGACCTGAAGTGGTCGAGTATTTGGATCTGAACCACCGAAGAAGAAAGATGATACCTCAATAAAAGACAAGGGAAAATCAGTGATAGAAACAAGTCAAGGAAAAGAACCTAAAGCAAAAACTACACGAGGGTGGATCAGCTTCACTAAACTCCAACTAAGATCTCCATACTCTCGTTGCTCATCAGTTCTGAAGTGCACAGAGACTCTTTAATAAAGGTACTGATTTCAGCACACGTGGCAGAGGATATTACCGTGAATCAATTTGACAATGTTGTAGCAAACCTAACATCCGAATCATACTTGGGTTTTAGTAACAATGAATTGCCACCTCAAGGCCGAGCTCACAACAAAGCACTCTATATCTCCATAAAGATATGTACTACCATCTTATCTAGAGTACTCACCCTTACTGGTTCTGCCTTTAACGTGTTACCAAAATAAAGTATGATGAAGTTAGCAATAGATAACATTGTGATGAGGCTAAGCTCTACAATCGTGAAAGCATTTGACGGTTCTCAAAGCACGGTATTGGGAGAAGTGGACCTTCCAGTCAAAATTGGGCCGCATATATTCTATATCACTTTCCAAGTCATGGATATAGAGCCAACATACACTTGCTTACTAGGGAGACATTGGATTCATGCAGCAGGGGCAGTTACCTCGACCCTACATCAAAAGATAAATTTCTAGTAGAAGGGAAATTAATCATAATCGACGGTGAGGAGGACATCTTCGTAAGTTACATTGAATCGTACAAATATATTAGTGTCGATGAAGATTGTATAGCCAACCCATTCCAAGTCTTGGAAGTTGCTTCAATGGTGACTTTACCAGTGGAGAAAAGTAAAAAGCCTAAGGTAACCTCGTGGAGAGATCTGCAAACAACAATGGAAGATGATGCCTCGAAAAGTTGGGGAAAGCTCCTAGAAGTTCCAAAGAAGAAGAATCGCTTCGGTTTGGGCTGTAAATTATCAAAGGTTACTCTGAAGGGTAAAGCACGGTTTCCTCCAATCCAAGATACCTTTGTCAACAAGGGAATATAGAACGACAGGCATGTGGCGATGATATCCAACAAAGTCAACACCAAAAGGGAAATTGACTTCATCCGATAATGCACCCCAGGAGAAGAACACAAAAGTTGGACTGCCGTGGAGATTCCCAAGATCTTTTCCTTTCCTAAGTAATTTTTCTTATTTTTGAAAGAACTTATGTCAAGCCCGAGGCATAGGGTTTCTTGTAAGAGTTCCCCCATTTTGTTTTAGATGATATTTACAATTAATAAAAGTTATATTTTGTTTTCAATTAAGATCCTTGTCTTTCGCTTGCATTTATCTCTCAAATTTAAATATGGAAATACTTTCTTTTCATATGCATTTTCAAAGTTCATATACTAAAATCTGCACTAAAACCTGATAAATGTGCAGATCCATGCCCAAAACCACCGATAATGTTATTGTTGCGACCCGATATAACTTTGATGCTCCAATCAACCAAGCCAAAGAGGAAGGTGATGGAGATATGGAACTTTCTGAAGAAATGGCAAGGGAAATAGAGCGAAAGGCGAACAACATACAACCGTATCAAGAGGTTATTGAGACCTTTAGTATAGGCACAGAGGAAGATCTGAAAGAAATCAAGCTAGGGGCAATGTTAAAGCAGAGCGTCAAAGAAAGGTTGATTAAGCTATTGCATGAGTACGTGGATATATTTGCTTGGTCCTACAGAGACATGTCTAGATTAGATACAGACACTATGGTGCATAGACTACCTATCAAAGAGGGTTGTTCTCCAGTTAGGCAAAAACTCAGAAGAACTCGTCCAGATATGTTTAGCAAGATTAGAGAAGAGGTTCTTAAACGGTTTGACACAGGATTCTTAGCAGTGGTAGATTATCCCCCATGGATAGCTAACATTGTGCGATACCCAAGAAAGATGGAAAGGTACACATGTGTGTAGATTAACGAGATCTGAACAAAGCAAATCCCAATGACGACTTCCCGTTACCTCACATAGATGTTCTGGTAGACAAAACGGCTCAAGCCTCAGTATTCTCATTCATGGACGGTTTCTCAGGCTACAATCAAATCAAAATGGCACCCGAAGACATGGAAAAGACTACCTTCATGACACCTTCGGGAACCTTCTTCTACAAAGTAATGCCATTCAGTCTCAAAAATGCAGGGGAAACTTATCAAAGGGCCATGGTTACACTATTCCATGATATGATTCACTAAGAGGTTGAAGTGTACCTAGATGATATGATTTCCAAATTCCATATCGAGGAAGAACACATCATACATTTACAAAAGTTATTCGAGTGGCTGTGCAAGTTCAGACTAAGGTTAAATCTGAATAAATGTACATTTGGCATCAGATCAAGCAAGTTGTTGGGTTTCATTGTTAGTCAGCGCGGTATCGAGGTAGACCCCAACAAAGTAAAAGCTATACAAGGGATTCTAGCACTGAGGATACGAAAGGAAGTACATGGTTTCTTAGGGCGATTGAATTGCATCTCAAGGTTCATATCGCATCTAACAGCTACATGTGAGCCTATATTTAAATAATTGTGAAAAGATCAAACGGTAGTATGGAATGATGATTTCCAAACAGCCTTCGAGACAATAAAGCAGTGTCTACAAGAGCCACCGATCTTAATGCCACTAGTTCCCAGAAGACCACTCATCATGTATCTGACAGTTCTCAAATGATCAATGGGTTGTGTTTTGGGAAAGCAGGACGAAACAAGAAGAAAAGAGCATGCAATTTACTACCTCAGCAAGAAATTCACTGACTGTGACACCAGGTACTCTCTCATCGAGAAAACATGTTGTGGTTTGGCTTGGGATACTAAGAGTTTGAGGCAATATATGGTAACCCACACCACATGGTTAATAGCAAGAATGGACCCTCTAAAGTACGTGTTTGAAAAACCAGCTCTTACAGGGAGAATCTCCCGATGGAAGATGCTATTATCGAAATTTGACATCCAATATGTCACTCAAAAGGCCATCAAGGGTAGTATAATAGATGATCATCTAGCTCACCAACGGCTGCAGAATATCAACCTATGAAGTTCGACTTTCCAGAAGAAGAGTCATGGTTATAGGTGACTATGAAATACTAGGACCTGACGAAGGACCCGAGCCAGGGGCTCGTTGGACACTCATGTTCGATGGGGCTTCAAATGCACTGGGGCACGATATAGGTGCAGTATTGACTTCTCCAAAGAATTATCACAAGACCTACACTACAAGGTTGCGTTTTGACTGCACCAATAACATCTCCGAGTACAAAGCTTGTATATTAGGACTGGAAGCTGCCATTGATCTGAGAATAAAGCACCTTTAAGTATTTGTGGACTCCGCATTAGTCATATACCAAGTTAACGGAGAATGGGATACTAAACATCCAAAACAGATTCCATATCAGGATCATGTTTTAAAGTTGGTTGCGGAATTCACAGAGATCACTTTTAGTCACATTCCACGAGAAGGAAATCAAATGGAAGACGCTCTAGAAACTCTATCAGCTATGTTCAAGATAACTTGGCCAAACCATGAACCACGCATCACAATCAGACACTTTGAAGAGCCCGCACACTGCTTTGCTATTGAAGAAGGGCCAGATGATAAGCCTTTGTTTTACGACATCAAGAAATACCTTGAAAAGCAAGAATATCTAGAAAATGCCTCTACATTGACAAGCGATCTCTACGGAGGTTAGCCTCGAAATTCTTTCTGAGTAATGGGGTGCTATACAAAAGAAACTACGACATGGTACTACTCAGATGCATGGAGAAACAGGAAGCAGATACGCTCATGAGAGAAATCCACAAGGGTACTTTTGGAACTCATATAAATGGGCACGCCGTGGCTAGAAAGATTCTACGAGCAGGGTATTATTGGTTAACGATGGAAGCCGACTGTTATCACTACACGAAAACATGTCACAAGTTCCAGATCTACATTTATAAGATAAACATGTCACCAACTCCTCTGAATGTCATGAGCTCCCCTTGGCCATTTTCAATATAGGGAATTAATATGATTGATATGATTGAGCCGAAAGCATCCAACGGACACCGTTTCATACTAGTAACCATCGATTACTTCACCAAATGGGTGTAAGAGGCATCCTACACCAATGTGACAAGTCAAGTAGTTACGCGATTTATCAAGCTGAATCTCATATGCAGATACAGGGTTCCAAGAAGGATTATTACCGAAAATGGGTCAAATTTGAACAACAAGATAGTGAAGGAACTATGCAACAATTTCAAGATCGAACATCATAACTCCTCGCCATATAGACCCAAGATGAACGGATCCGTCGAGGCAGCTAATAAAAATATCAAGAAGATCATTCAGAAAATGGTGAAGACATATAAAGACAGGCACAAAATGCTTCCCTTTTCCCTACACGGCTATCGCACTTTCGTGCGTACGTCAACAAATGCGACTCCTTTATCTTTGGTATATGGCATAGAGGCAGTACTTCCTGTTGAAATAGAGATACCATCACTTCGGGTTCTAATGGAAACAAAATTGGAAGAGGCATAATGAGTTCAAACACGACTCAATCAACTCAACCTCATCGAAGAAAAGCGCTTGACATATTTATGCCATAGTCAACTACATCAGAAGAGGATGAAGAGAGCCTTCAACAAGAAAGTTCTTCCTTGAATATTCAAAGAAGGGGATTTAGTGCTCAAGAAGATTTTGTTACCCCGCCTCGATTCACGTGGTAAATGGACACCCAACTACGAAGGTCCATACGTAGTAAAAACATCATTCTTCGATAATAGTCTCGTCCTCACAACAATGGATAGAGAAGAAATACTCGCTAAGCTCGAACCCTAAACAGGCGACTTAGAAAAAAGGAGCGTCCTGGTGAATCGAAAACCCTGAAGGGAGATCCAGGAAAAAATTAGGGACATGCAAAAAAAAACTATCCCGGTGGATTGAAAATGCGAAAGGGCGATCCAGGCAGAAATTAAGGACAAAAATACTGCGATCTAAGAACTGTGACTACGAACCACGAATTGAGAGATGGACCTAAATCATACGACTCGGAAGCAAAGGAGATAGGAGCCATTAAAAGGATATTTGGGAACAACAGTAACAATTATCAGTTTAATTTCCATTTACAATTTTGAAAATTTCTGTAATTACCTCTATCAAGGAATTACTTCTTGTACTTTCGCCCATTCAGAGGCATATAAATAAAACATTTGCTTTCTTTTCATCTTTCAAATTGTGTTTTCCCTTTTTTCAGACTTGTTTACAAAATACTATGCTTATTGCTTGTGAATATTGTGTCGAAAGCATTTCGGGGGAATTTACAAATAAAAGCATTTGATAAAACATCAAAAAGAATTTTGGCTAGAAAAACATTAAAAAAGAAAATTCACGTCTACGTCCATACACTTGTCTACGCCTACGCCTGCACTTACAACACAATAGTCTACACATATATTTATGCCTACGCCTGCACCTTCGACATAAGGAAAATAAAAAAAAAATTCTAATACTTTTCACTATGTTCAAATCAATTGAAAGATACCACGACAATGCAACATACAACGCTAGGGGACTTGGTAACTCAAAACCAATGGTTTAAAGGAGAAAATGCTTGAAATAGTCTTCATAACATTTCAAGGCATACACACATTGCACAAATTTTACATACACAGATGCCCAATACACATACACTATGAGTTCCATAACAATATGAAACATCATACACATACATCATACAACAAATAAGAAATCCCACCCTTGATTCAGAAATCTAAGGGTTAATCCTCAAAGCACACTTCTTTCTACAATCCAACCCATCACCTAACACTCCATGCAGTGATGTATTCAGCCCATCACCTAAGACTCCATGCAGTGATATGTTCTATACAACATAGTTCATTACCTAATACTCCATGCAGTAATGTGTAAAACCCAATACATTGCCTAAGACTCCATGCCGTAATGTTCGAAAGCCAAATAAGATCCGCCACCTAAGACTCCATGCCGTGATGTGCTCAGACCATCACCTAAGACTCCAGGAAGTGATGTACGAAGCTTGGTACATTGGATAAGATTCCATGAAGCAATGTATTCCACTCATCTTACCCATTACCTAAGACCATAGGCAGTAATGCACAAAACTTAGTTCATTGCCTAAGACTCCATGCAGCAGTGTAACATGACCAATTGTCTAAGACTCCACGCAACAATGTGTTTCCCTCCCTTGATCCATTACCTAAGACTCCATGCAATAATGTGTGAAACTCCCAACATAAATCATTTCCTAAAACTCCATGTCGTAGTGTTCGGAATCCAAACTTAGCTCATCGCCTAAGACTCCACGCAGCAATTCGCAAACATAACCCATTGCCTTAGTCTCCAAGCATCCATGCGTTATCAAGTGTAGTTTTATCCATCCTCAAATAGGTGAATAAGCAAAATCTAGCTAGAACATATCATATTGTTCTCTCAAGCTCTAAATCATATTCCTCGTCGTTAAACCCTAGTAAGCGATATATCATCCGCTTTGCCTATTTCCTCAAGACTCTTAAGGGTATGCTATATTAACATAACTTTAGGTTCTTAGGACAAATTTCAGGGTATTACAAGTATTCAATAAATTCCCAATCAGAATGCACAAGTCTTGTGTATTCTCATGCTATTCGATTGGAAGATAATTAATAGGGGCAGTTGTCGCACCCCAACTTTGCCCTACCTTTATTTTTAAGATTAAAATAGAAGAGTGTTGTACCCAAAAATTTACCCTCTCATTTCTCAAGGAATTTCTCACAAGGGGCTCCCAAAAATTCAAGCTTACACGAATACATTCAAGAAGTGAAAAACACAAGAAGGGGGGGTTGAATTGTAAAACTGAAAAACAATGCAATGAACACGATATTTTTATCCTGGTTCGTTTGATCTCAAAATACTCCAGTCCACCCGTCAAGGTGATTTCGCCTCTCTCCAACGAGGTCTTAATCCACTATATTCAAATGAATATTACAATCTGCTTTAACAACTGCTAAAGCCTTCTTGATGCAAACCACAGCCCGATTTGTCAAGGAATCACTTTCTTACACAGAATGGAAATCTAGGTGTGTGAGTGTTTTCTACAAAAACAGTTTATCACAACTGTGATATTACACAACTTAAGCTTATGAAACTAGATTGCTAAAATATAATTGAGTAAGGAATTATGGAGATTTTTAGCAAACTGAGAATGAAAAGATGTAGAATAGCTTTTAGGCGTGGAAATAGTTGTAGAGCATTAGCCAATTCAATCTTCATTGTGTTGTTTATATAGCACTGAATTTGTTGAACGTTGGAGCAATATTCTTGATTCAATGCCAATAACAAACTTTCCTTATTGAGCAGATCTTGTCTGGAATGATGCCGTTGGTAATAATTCGCTTTGAATGCACAGTACCGTTGCTACTTAAAGCGTGTTCTGGCTTTGGCTCATTCTGACTCTGCTTAAGTGCTGATGAACTGTTGTTGTCTTTATCAGAGTGTTGAGCGCAATTATGTTCATCAAGCTTCAGCAATCGCGTGAGTTGTTCTTCTGATTCTGGTATTCTGATATAGAAACTTCTGATGCTGATGTTAATAACCAATATTCTAATGCTGATTGTGATGTACTTCTGTTGATACCTATCAGAGTTTCTGCAAAACAGAAGGTAATATTTTAGGTAGTAAATAGTTCTTACATGAATCACATAATTAATATATCCTTTCATTTTGTTATCATCAAAACATAAACTTAGGGTAGTAGATTCAAACTTTGTTCTAACAATCTCCCCCTTTTTGATGATGACAAAAACTAGATATTTTTAATTGAAAATAACGTGAAGAAGTATAAGAGATAACTAAATGATAAGATGTATCAGAGTAAGAAGTTATCAAGGATAAAGGATAAAGAGATATGAGAGTTGAGAGATACTCCCCCTGAATTTATTACTTCCCTTTTTAATTCCAAGAGTTCTTCAGGATCAGATCTTTATTGTCTTTCTTTGATCATCAGAATATCAGAGCTTTGACTATCAGAAGCTTTAGATCAGAATATTAGAGTAGAGCTTCAGATCAGAATATCAGAGCTTTATTAGAGCTTTGCTTTGGATCAAAGTATCAGAGCTTTAGTCTTCAGTGAGTTAGAGAGCATTCTTGTACCTGTAGACTTAAGCAAAAACAGAAGAAAACATTCAAGTATATCAGATTTAGAATGTTTGAGACTTTCTGTCTCAGTAATCCGTTATTGAAAAATATCATTCTTGTTCTCCCCCTTTTTGTCAGCAATCAAAAAGTGTAAGTGATGTGCTAAAACATTTAGATCAGAAAAACTTGTCATATTAAAATGTTCAGAACCAAACAAAACAGTACAGAAGATATGCAAAGAAAACATGAAAATGGCATGAATGAAAATCTAAGGTTGGGGAGGAAGGCGTGTGAACAGAGTCTCCAGCATTGCTTTAATCTGATCAGCAGTCTCATTCTGCTTGTGCACCATGCTAACTACTGTGTCTATCTTGCTATGATTAGTTGGCTTCATATGATTAAAACACCCCAGAATTATCTTCGCCCAAACTCTGTGGTGATCCTTTAGATCTCTGATCTTGTTGCTGGGCACCCCATGGGTGAAAATCCTTTCTGCTATGACACCCACGTCAGAGCATCTTTCAGCCATATCAATACAGCGGACGCCACCGCCACTGTAACCAATCAACTTTGCTATGTGATCCTCAGTGATCACAATCTTCTTTCCAATTATGTAGGAGGTGACTTGATGCATTGAAGCAGTTGCATGAATCCAGAACTCCTTGACTAACATTGGGAATGTTGGTCCAACCAACCTGTCGAAATATCTCTCCCATTTCTGTGCCCTAATTTCTTTTGTCAAGTCAAAACCATTCTCTTTCAGACTGCCAAAATCAATAATCAGTTCAGACAACACTTCAAGATTCTTCACTGGAGTAAGGAGTGTTCTGAATGGAACTTGGTACTGTTCAGAGGATGCTTTCTTCTGAGAACCTGCAGAATCACTGCTGGAGGTTGCCATGTTCACACTTAGGGATTTTTCTGAGAAACTGAGAAAAAGGGTTTAAACTTGAAAGAGATGAACACAGAGAAAATGCAGAAAATATTTGAGAGATAATGAGAAACTGTAAAAGATTAATGTGAGAAATTAACGTTCTTAAATAGATTTCAGAATATTTTGAGAGAGTAAACGTTTTCAAGAAAGAGAAATAAAATCATGATTACGTTTTAAAAACATGATTACTTTCATTTAATGCTTGCTGATTTTGGGGGATTTGAGAAAGATACTTGAAACGGTTACCAGACATGTGTCTCAATGCACCCAATCAGCGTTTTGCCTTCTCAGAAGCGTGCACGCGTTCTGCTTCAGAGATTTACTGATGATTGGATGACACTTGTTTGATTTAGTGATCAGCACGTCTATCTTTGAGCTGAAACACTCAGATCTTTAAGACTAGCATCTGATACAATCTGCATGTTCTATCTTTCTGAAAAGAGATTGATCAGAAGTTCACAGTAAAACAAATACATTCTGAAGATAAATATATGGAATTAAAACATTTTCACTCTGGGCAGATTTTCATGCTGAGATGTTTCAGAATGAAATTGAACCTATCTTCCGAAAGGGGTTTAGTGAAGATATCAGCCCATTGATGGTCTGTATCTATAAATTTTAAGTTCAAAATTCCTTTCTGAATATAGTCCCTAATGAAATGATGTTTTATTTCTATATGCTTAGCTCTAGAATGTAAGATGGGATTCTTACTTAAGCAAATAGTAGAAGTATTGTCACAGAGTATAGGGATGTTACTCTCAAAAATCTGGAAGTCTTCAAGCTGACTTTTCATCCAGAGCATTTGTGTGCTACATCCTGCTGCTGCTATGTACTCAGCTTCTGTTGTTGATGGCGCAATTGTAGATTGCCTTTTGCTGGACCAAGAGATCAGATTTTCTCCCAGAAACTGGCAGCTTCCAGAAGTACTTTTACACTCTACTCTGTCTCCAGCAAAGTCAGCATCGCAGTAGCCTACTAAACTGTAATCACTAGATTTTCTATAAAATAAACCCAAAGTAGTAGTACCTTTCAGATACTTGAAAATTCGCTTAACAACTGTTAAGTGAGATTCTATAGGATCTGATTGGAATCTAGCACAAATACATACGCTGAATAATATATCAGGTCTTGAAGCTGTCAGATAAAGGAGAGAACCAATCATACCTCTGTAGACTTTCTGTTTTACCTTTTTACTTACCTCTTCTCTTTCCAAAATGCACGTGGGATGCATTGGAATCTTTGATGGCTTACATTCTGAGAGGTCAAATTTCTTCAGAAGATCTCTGATGTATTTGCTCTGATGAATGTAAGTTCCCTCTGGGGTTTGATTGATCTGAATTCCTAGAAAGAATTTCAGTTCCCCCATGAGGCTCATCTCAAATTCTGCCTGCATACACTTAGCAAATTTTCTTCCAAGAGAAGGATTAGTAGAACCAAAAATAATATCATCAACATAAATTTGACAGACTAAGATGTCATTCTTAACTGACTTACAGAATAAGGTAGTGTCCACCTTCCCTCTGGTGAATTCATTTTCTAACAGAAAGTTACTTAGTCTTTCATACCAAGCTCTGAGAGCTTGTTTCAGACCATATAGTGACTTCTTTAGTTTGAAAACATGTTCTAGATGTTTTGTATTTTCAAAACCAGGGGGTTGGTGCACATAAACCTCTTCTTCTATATAACCATTTAAGAATGCACTCTTGACATCCATATGATACAGAGTGATGCCTCTATTAACAGCAAATGAAATTAAAAGCCTGATAGATTCTAACCTGGCGACTGGGGCAAAGGTTTCTGTATAGTCTATCCCCTCTTGCTGACTATAACCTTGTGCAACCAGTCGTGCTTTGTTTCTGATGACTTCACCTTGTTCATTTAGCTTGTTTCTGAAGACCCATCTTGTTCCAATGACGTTGAATCCTTTTGGTCTGGGAACAAGATCCCATACGTCATTTCTGGTAAATTGATTCATCTCTTCTTGCATTGCCAGAATCCAGTCATTATCCAGAAGTGCTTCATCAATAGAAGAAGGTTCAATCAGAGACACAAGTCCCATGAGGGTTTCTTCAGAGTTTCTGAAGCTTGCTCTTGTTCTGATTGGATCTTCCTTTCTTCCTAAGATAGTCTCTTCTGGGTGATCCAAGCTGCTTCTGGGTAATCTCTTCTGAGGTTGATCAGCAACTGTTGTAGGATTGCTAGCATTGCTCCTTTCAGACGTTGAAGGAGAGTTTGTGTTGAGAGCTTCTGATGACTTGTCTTCAGAACCTGTAAATTCAATTTCCATACCTGCAAAAACTTCATTCTGCTTTGACTTTTCAGAGTCAAGCTTATCATCAAAACGAACACTGATTGATTCTTCCACAATCTGTGTTTCTGTATTGTATACTCTGTACCCTCTTGAGCGTTCAGAGTATCCTAACATAATACACTTCTGTGCTTTAGAGTCAAACTTGTTCAAATAATTCTTTGTATTTAACATAAAACAGATACATCCAAATGGATGAAAATATGAAATGTTGGGCTTTCTGTTCTTCCAGAATTCATATGGAGTCTTTTCCAGAATAGGTCTTATTGAGATTCTATTCTGAATGTAGCACGCTGTGTTTATTGCCTCTGCCCAGAAGATCTTAGCAACGTTTGTCTCATTGATCATGGTTCTGGACATTTCTTGCAATGTTCTGTTCTTTCGTTCTATAACTCCATTTTGTTGGGGAGTTCTAGGACAAGAGAAATCATGCAGAATGCATCTGTCATTAAAGAATGACTCAAAATCTTTGTTTTCAAACTCTCCACCATGATCACTTCTGACTTTAACGATTCTAAGATCCTTTTCATTCTGAACTTGGTTACAGAAGGTAACAAACACAGAGTGTGACTCGTCCTTGTGTCTTAAGAACTTTACCCATGTCCATCTGCTATAGTCATCTACGATTACTAACCCATACTTCTTGCCACTGACTGAAGCAGTTTTAACTGGTCCAAATAAGTCAATGTGCAGAAGTTATAATGGCTTAGAGGTAGAAACAACATTTTTAGATTTAAAAGAAGGTTTTGCAAACTTGCCTTTCTGACATGCTTCACACAGAGCATCTGAATTGAACTTCAAATTAGGAAGTCCTCTGACCAGATTGAGTTTGTTAATCTGAGATATTCTTCTCCTACTAACATGCCCCAATCTTCTGTGCCAGATCCACTGCTCGTTGTTAACAGACAGAAGGCATTTTACGTTCTGACTTTTTAGTTCAGAAAGTTTGATTTTGTAAATATTGTTTTTCCTCTTTCCATTAAACAGGATAGTCCCATCTTTCTGACTAACAGCTTTACATGATTTTTGATTAAAGATTATATCATAACCGTTATCACTTAATTGACTTATGGATAACAAATTATGTATTAATCCATCTACTAGAAAAACATTATTAATAGAGGGAAGATTTCCATTACCTACAGTTCCAGAGCCAATGATCTTTCCCCTCTGATTGCCTCCAAAGCCAACGTGG
The DNA here is from genome assembly GCA_948472305.1 of Vicia faba. Taxonomy (NCBI): domain Eukaryota; kingdom Viridiplantae; phylum Streptophyta; class Magnoliopsida; order Fabales; family Fabaceae; genus Vicia; species Vicia faba. The sequence continues at coordinate 1,396,949,860 of OX451738.1, read as the reverse complement.
CCTCCAGGCTTAAGTTCCAGGCTTTGGAACATATGCCTTCTTCCCGTCATGTGTCGCGAGCAGCCAGAGTCCAGGTACCATGACTGGTGTTTTTGATTTGCTGCTAAAGATATCTGCAACATGTATTATTTTATCCTTAGGTACCCAGATTTTCTTGGGTCCTGATTTGTTAGATTTACCAAAACTCTGGTTGAATTTTGGTTTCACAGAGAACTTACTGCTAGTGTATTTAATATCATGTGTGTGACCATACACAAAATGTGAATTCAGAGGAGTGTGTTTAATGGTTAAATCCATGACATTCTTTGGTGTAGGACCTTACCTTGGTATCCTATTCCCTTCCTGCCGTTTCTGCTAACTCCATAGATCATTGAAGCCATTTTGCTTCTATCTATGCTTTTAGCAAGGAACTTCTGGAAACTGTGATCATACTCCTTGATGATCTCATCAGCGTTGCTGGGAGTTTCAGAAATTGGTTCCTTCTGAGAGTTTTGTAAAGTGTTTTCTAATTTTGAAATTTTAATTCTCAGCTCAGAATTCTCCAATTTAAGACTCTCAGTCTTATTAGAGTCAGATTCAAGATTCCTTTTCAGGTCTCTGAATTTAACTCTAATTTGCTGATACCTTTCTAGAATTTCATTAAGGCTTTCAGCAAGTTCAGCCTTGGTAAAATTAACACCAAAGTTAGGAAATACCTCTTCAGTATATGATTCTGAGTCTGATTCAGAAGCTTCACTATCTTCTGAAATGTTGGCCATGAGAGCTATGTTTGCTCTCTCATCATCTGATTCTGAGTCAGCTTCAGATGAGTCAGAGTCATCCCATGTAGCCATGAGACTTTTCTTCTTTTCTCTTCCAAACTTATTTTTGGGATTTTCCCTCTGAAGCTTTGGGCAGTCACTCTTGTAGTGTCCTTGCTCATTGCACTCATAGCAGATGATGTCCTTGGTGTTTGGCTTTCTACTTCCTGAGGAGCCTTCAGATCTTCTATATCCGGAGGAAGAATCTGTCCTTCTGTATCTGGAAGAAGACTCGTTCTGATCAGATCTTCTGGGATTCCTAAACTTCCTTTGCCTCTGCTTCCACAGTTGATTCACTCTTTTGGAGAGGAGGGAGAGTTCGTATTCTTCTGATGAGGATCCATCAGATGTTTCTTCAACTGCCTGCAAAACTTTAGACTCAGATTTTTTGTTAGATTTTAATGCTAAAGGCTTACCTTGCTTCTAGGGTTCATCAGCTTCTAGATCTATCTCATGACTTCTGAGGGAGCTAATAAGTTCCTCCAGAGAAATTTTGTTGAGATCTTTTGCTAGCTTCAAAGCTGTAACCATTGGCCTCCACTGCTTGGGTAAGCTTCTGATGATTTTCTTGACGTGATCAGCAGTAGAGTAACCTTTGTCCAGAACCTTGAGACCAGCTACCAGAATCTGGAATCTTGAGAACATTGTTTCAATGGATTCACTTTCTTCCATTTTGAACGCCTCATACTTCTGAATGAGCGCCAGAGCTTTAGTTTCTTTGACCTGAACGTTGCCCTCATGCGTCATTCTGAGTGAGTCAAACATGTTCTTTGTTGTGTCTCTGTTGGAGATCTTTTCATACTCAGCATACGAGATGGCGCTGAGAAGGATGGTTTTGGCCTTGTGGTGATTCTTGAAGTCACGCTTTTGTTGGTCAGACATTGTTTTCCTATCAATCTTCTGACCGCTTGCATTCACAGGGTGCGTGTATCCATCTGTCACCATGTCCCACAGATCAGCATCATGTTCCAGAAAGAAGCTTTCAATTCTGTCTTTCCGGTAATCAAAATTTTCTCCATCAAAGACTGGAGGTTTTCCGCTGAATCTGTCTCTGTCCTCATGGTTATCATTGCTGGTGTGAGAATAATTTCCTGCCATTGTGTTTTTCTGACGCTGGATCTTGTACTGACACAGTTAAGTGTTTTAGCTCAGAACCAGGAGCTCTGATGCCAATTGAAGAAGTGAAAAACACAAGAAGGGGGAGTTGAATTATAAAACTGAAAAACAATGCAATGAACACGATATTTTTATCCTGGTTCGTTTGATCTCAAACTACTCCAGTCCACCCGTCAAGGTGATTTCGCCTCTCTCCAACGAGGTCTTAATCCACTATATTCAACTGAATATTACAATCTGCTTTAACAACTGCTAAAGCCTTCTTGATGCAAACCACAGCCCGGTTTGTCAAGGAATCACTTTCTTACACAGAATGGAAATCTAGGTGTGTGAGTGTTTTCTACAAAAACAGTTTATCACAACTGTGATATTACACAACTTAAGCTTATGAAACTAGATTTCTAAAATATAATTGAGTAAGGAATTATGGAGCTTTTTAGCAAACTGAGAATGAAAAGATGTAGAATAGCTTTTAGGCGTGGAAATAGTTGTAGAGCATTAGCCAATTCAATCTTCATTGTGTTGTTTATATAGCACTGAATTTGTTGAACGTTGGAGCAATATTCTTGATTCAATTCCAATAACAAACTTTCCTTATTGAGAAGATCTTGTCTGGAATGATGATGTTGGTAATAATTCGCTTTGAATGCATAGTACCGTTGCTACTTAAAGCGTGTTCTGGCTTTGGCTCATTATGACTCTGCTTAAGTGCTGATGAACTGTTGTTGTCTTTATCAGAGTGTTGAGCGTAGTTCTGTTCATCAAGCTTCAGCAATCGCGTGAGTTGTTCTTCTGATTCTGGTATTCTGATATAGCAACTTCTGATGCTGATGTTAATAACCAATATTCTGATGCTGATTGTGATGTACTTCTGCTGATACCTATCAGAGTTTCTGTAAAACAGAAGGTAATATTTTAGGTAGCAAATAGTTCTTACATGAATCACATAATTAATATATCCTTTCATTTTGTTATCATCAAAACTTAAACTTAGGGTAGTAGATTCAAACTTTGTTCTAACATACAGTTGGATTTTTTTAACATCAAGATTAAAGAGGAAATTGCTAAAAAGGATAAAATAAATGAAAATACGCTTTTTGACAAAATTTTAGGAAAAACAATTTCTCTTCGATTTTACATCCTTCGATTGGGAACTTTTGCTCCTTCGATTTAGGCTTTGGTTGCATCCCTCGTTTGGGCGCTAGACTCCTTTTGGGAAGTTCATTTCATGCTTCGATTGGGGCTTTGGACTCATTTGGTCCATTTCATTTCCGCATCATTTGGTCACTAGATTTCATTTGAACGCTTGTGCAAATCTTTCATTTGGCCACATAGAATCTTTCCTGCGTGTTAGCCAAGATTTATAAGGCAAAATTCCTTACCATGTTAACATGCACAAGGCCAAAGTCACCCTTTGAAGCAACTTGTCACAAGCTTCGCCAGGGTAAAACTTCTCATTAACTAGCTTCAATTCACAAGGAAAAAAGTCTCATGATGATATCCTTCGATTCAGGAGGACAAAACCTCTCTTCTACTCTCTTTCGATTACACATCTTGCCTCCTGCAGGCCTCATTCGTTTGGGGCATATGGATTTCCCAGTATTGCATGTTTTGATTGTGCCTTTCATCCTCTGCATGCATGCTTCTTTTGGGGCGTGTGAATATTTCACCACAAGCTTTTGATCATAACTTTTGTTTTGGCATGTGGCTCCCTTTTTACAAACTTTCGTTTGAGCATGTTTGCATAAGGTCACAAGGCAGGGACCACCTACATACATCTTCCATTTTCCCATATGGCCCCTTGCAGGAAAATTTGAGTGAGCAGTACCTCCCTTGGAAATGTGTTGCTTCAACATACAAATTATTGACTATGCCATTGTATCATGCGAAAGAAGTACCATGTTATCGCATTTGAAGGACTTTCCATACATGTTTGAATATCCCAATCGAATGAAATATTTTGCTGACCCACTCCAAGAGCATGTATTTGGACCATTCAAAGGAACCCATGAAGGGCCTCGTCGAAAGACACTTATTTGGGCCCCTTCAAAGGATATCCACATGAGCCATTCGAATGACACTTTGATTTTAAAAAAGAAATGGTTGTTTAAGAGTCTGGTCAGAAAAAAGGGCTAGGGGGTCATGACAAAAGGTTGAGATGCCAAAGGTACTTGTTGACCAAGTCCCATGCACTTCCAGGTTCAGGCGTGATACACTAGCCATAAAACTGTAAAACTGCTGCACAACAGTCCTGCAACACTGCCTTATTCCTTGCACCAAAATGGCATATAAACACTACCCCTCGAAAGCTATAAACACATCATGCCTTTTTTGTTTAATTATTTTGTTTTCCCTCCTAAAACATCAACCCAGGTCATCTATAAATAGGAGCCTCCTCCACACATGTTAAGGTCCTGAAGAATTGCAATAGAACTGTTGTGAAAATTCCTCAAACTCTCAAACATCCATCCTACGCTTTATTTTAAAAATTCCCAGCACTAATAAAAAACTCAACCCTCTTTGTACACAAGACGAATCCTTCGATTCACCCCCCAAGTGACCATCTAACTAGCCTTCGATCCGCTTCCCCAACTACCATACAATAACCCTTTGAGTCATTACATTACTTGTCATAAAAAAGAGCCTTCGATCTATGCACATACCCTCCTTCGATTCAGTGTCTGCTTGCACAAAGTAGTGACTAGATTAATCCCAGGGAGACCCCAACAAACTACCATTCACCACCAAGGAAGACACTTGAAGTTTACTTCGATTTAAGAATTTCAAGAGGTAAGTGCCCTTTAAACTTGAATCTATTCTATTTTGAGATCAAGTGCACATGCCAATAAAGAAAAATATAGATATTTCATATAGGGAGCTTGACCATGTTTTAGCTTTCGATTCTGACTACCCATACACTGAAAATATTAACTCTGATTAGTAAGGATTTGGACTTTGAGACCCAATGATTTTTGTGCTAACCCTTGGCATGTAGTTACACTTGAATGTTGCATTTTAAGAACTTAAGGCAAGTTCATTGTACCTTTCAATTGGCTAAATGCTCAAGCCTTTCAAATCTCAACCTGAGGGCCTAGAATACTTACAGTTGAAGGAGTCAACAAGGAGCTTATGGCAAAGAATGCACCTCACACTGAATCAAGGCCTCAAAAGAAGGAAGTAACTATAAAGGTGGCCTTTTTGACTTCCAACTCCCAGTCGAAGGACATAAACTTGCTGACTCCAGGTCCAAATCGAAAGAGGTCAAAAGTGTTGAATCGAAGGATGGTTCTTCCTGAATCGAAAGAGCTCGTTTTTTTTTTTTTTTCTTTATATTTTCTTGCTATTTAAATATGGTTATAATAGTGTAGGATTTATTTTTTGCATTTTTATTGCTTTTGCATAAATGTTAGTAACTAGGATGTATGGCAAGATAAAAACAACAACTAGATAACCTAAAATTCAAAAGACAAAATGCATGCAATCAAGCACACTATTCACACACATGCACCTCTAGGGTAATCTCACTTGTTGCCTCGGAAAAATAGTCGTGTACCTCGAATATGGGCGTTTTAGAAAAGACCCTCGATAAAAGATCGTAGTCCCTCGATGACCCTCAATGTTGCCTTCCTTAAACGATCTAGTCCCTAAACAAAATTGCTAAAATGTCCCATAGGTTGCCTTCTATGACTATACAAACTTCCCACGCCCAATGGTAAGATAGCAACATCTAAAGGAGGAGGAAAAGAACATTAGACCTTTTGATAAGGTAGGATGCTCCTAGTTGCTCGCTTGCTCATAACAAAAACATTTTATACACCAATACTTTCATTTGAAATATTTTCAAAAGTTAAAAAACTTAGTACGCGTTCTTATAGAAACGAGAACCATTACAAAGACGTTTTTTTCTTTCAAAATCACTTTCAAAAACACATTCCACAAACACCTTTTTGAACCATTTTCAAAACCAACACTTTGTACGCGTTCTTATAGAAACAGTAACCATTACGAAGACGTTTTCAAAAATACTTTCAAAACCCACACCACAAGCACATTTTCAAACAAAAGCAAGTGACCTAGCAAGCAAATAAGAGCCCGTAGATAACTATGGATGAAAAGGGTGCTAACACCTTCCCTTTTCATAACCTACCCCCCGAACTCAAGAAATAATCTCAAAAGGTATTTCCTGTTCTTTTCACCTTTTCCTTATTGGATAAAATAAAAGTCGGTGGTGACTCTTGCTATCTGCAACAATTGCGATCAAACGCAAAACACACCAAGCCAGTTCTCCCACCGTATTACAGAACTGGCGACTCTGTTGGGAAAAAACTTAAAAGTGGAGTTACCTTAGGGCTAGATCACCTTTACTTGCTTTTCATTGTTTGATTTAATTGCTTTATATTATGGTTCCTTGTTTGGGTTTGTTTTGATCCTCTACCCGAATCTGGGGCAACTTTTTAGGTAAGTAGAAATAAGTTGTGGAAATTGTGCGGGGTATACCGACATGGTCTAAGAAATAGCTACGTTAGTGTGACACATTTGTTGGTACCGATAGCCCTTGAGTAGTCAAGGAGAATACGGGGCTTTTGTGTGCTGTCATGAAGCACTAACTGACTTTAGAACCTTCACTTGAATAACTTGTACATTAGGAAGTAGTGAGGTAGCCGGCTTTGGTGCAGTCCGAAGTTGGTTGATACTCGATACTACGCTCATTGAGATCGGACTTTAGGGATATTCCGGTTGCCAATAAAAAGTCTTGCGCTGAAACAATGCCCGATGAAGAAAGATCAGTGATATTGAGATTCCCTAGAACCCGTTTACTTTCTAGGACAGGTCGAACCAACTAAACTTAAAGAGGGTACTTAACTATGAACCTCATGCAAGCCTAAACCTAAGGACTTGTTTTATTAACTTGTGAATATGCTTGTACATAACATCATGGCATCATACCATATCATTTTAGACTAACCGTTTCAAGGATTTTGAGATTCATCTTTGTTTAGTTTTGTAGGACATGATTCCCACTCGCAGGAATATAATCTAAGTCAACCTTGTACGAGTACCTTTTCAGCTCAAAGAGTTAGCATCAAGGGTCCATGAGGACTCTCCGTTCACCAAAAGACATGGACGAATTCTCAACTTGGTTACTTCAAGTTTTGATGAAGATATGTTGAAGGTGCTTTTCCAATTATTTGACCCTTTGCACCATTGCTTTACCTTCCCCGATTACCAGCTTGTACCTACTATGGAAGAATTCTCTCAACTCTTGGGAATTCATATTCTCAATCAACTACCTTTCAATGATACTGAAATAGACCCAAGCCCTTAAGAGGTTACCCGAGCTTTACACTTGCAACAATCCGACGTCACAGCTAATTGGGAAACAAGAAGTGGTGTCAAAGGGTTCCTAGCCAAGTTCTTGTTGGAAAAAGCTCAAGATTGTTGGAACACTCAGGAATTACAAGCTTTCGAAGAAATTTTTTCTCTTCTCATCTACGGCATGGTACTATTTCAAAATCCTAACCAACTTATAGATGTGAATGCTGTTAAAATCTTCATATCTCGCAATCCAGTGCCTACTTTTTTGGGAGATATCTTGCATTCTCTCAACTCTTTCACCATGAAGAGAAGAGGAGCCCTCATGTGTTGTACTCCTCTATTGGCTAGGTGGTTTGTTTCTCATCTCCCCCGATCGGTTGTGAAGAACGAGCAAGGCTTGAGATGGTCCAATAGGTTGATGTCACTCAGTTATTCGGATATCCACTGGTGTTCTCGATCCTTGGAGATTATTACTATCATTGACCGTTGTGGGGAATCCCCTAATGTCCCTCTACTAGGCATTAGGGGAGGTATCACTTATAACCCTTGCTTATATTTGCGACAATTTGGGTACGCATGAAGAGATGGTCCACATGTTGCGCTCATCCAGGGTGTGGTGTTCGACTACGAGAGCAACGATCAAGGATACCGTCTGGGGTTTATATGAGCTTGGAGGATGATAAACAAAGTTGATAGTAAGACATTGGGACACAAAAGTTCCATTCCCCTTGAGCCTTACCTTAGGTGGGTACGAGCTCGTGCTCAGAGTCTCATAATGCCTTACCCCTTCATCCTACCTGTTATCATGGAGCCTGTTGCTGATGGAGATGTCCCGTATACTGTCCTTTATCCAAACATGCCTACCTCTATTGAAGACTTGCAAAAGGATTGAATTCATCTATAGGAAGAGAGAGACACTTTCGAAGCCCAATTCTTTGCCAGTGAGAAGAATGTTTTGGAACTCACCAAGCAGCTTCATGAAGAGTGGAGTTTGAACGCCTATATCGCACCAAAAAGGATGCGTTCAACCTTTTTTCTCTTAGGAGTTTTTTATTTTATTTCTTTCATTGTAAGCTCAAAGAGGCATGATGTACTCGAACTTGGAGTTATTAAAACAACGTGTGTTTCCTTTTGTCTAAAGAAATTTAAATCTCTAATTTCCTTGAAATCATTTGCATATGCATTTTCATTCATCATAATATAAACAGGTTTCTTACAACAGGTCTCCTTATCTTTCTATTATTTATTTCAGTGAGATGGATATTTAACAGACAGTAAAGGATCTTCTAGCGCAGAACGCTCAATTCCAACAAATGTTCTTGGCTCTGGATAAAGGACAAGAGGACTTGAAGGCTCTGATGATAAAAGATAAGAAGAAGAAGGCGAAGAAACCAGTCGGTGTTTTAAATTTGGGAAGAAGGTTTAAAGGACCAGCCAGGCGAACTCTAGATTTCGCAACCTCATCGGGTGAAGGAGATAATAAAGAAGAAAAAAACAAGGAAGGAAATGACCATCCAGAGTCTGAAGAAGAAGGATCGCGTCAATGCTATGGAGATTCAGAGGGTACCTGGGTTGGATTTTGAAGAGCTAGGACTTGTCTCAGGGGTTGTCATCCCGCAAAAATTTAAGGTCCCCACTTTCGCTAAATATGATGGTGTCTCTTGTCCAAAGCTGCATTAAGGTCATAAGTCATGAAAATTCAACCCCATACTGATGATAGGAACCTATGGGTAAATTTCTTCCACGAAAGCTTGTCAAGGACGCAGGTTGATTGGTTCTATCAGTTGGAAGGAACCAATATTCGCAATTGGGATGATTTGGCTGCTGCTTTGTATAAGCAATATCAGTATAATGCTGACCTAGATCCAACTCAAACACAACTGCAAGGTATGTCTATGGGTGCTGGTGAAGGTTCCAAAATTTATGCCCAAAAATGGATGGATCTCGCGGGAAGAATCCACCCCGCTTTATCTGACAGAGAATTGGTGGATATGTTCTTAGGCACGTTGTCTGGTCCATTCTTCAACAATATGATCGGAAGCTCTTCGGATGGATTTACTGAACTAATCATGACGGTGAGAGGGTAGAAGCCGATATTAAGAGCGGCAAAATTCAAAGGGATGTATCCTCGAGCACGATAAAGAAACCCTTTACCAGAAAGAAGGAGGTCAGTGTTGCATATGACCACAGAAATGAAAGCAAAATTGAACGTCGCCCGATGGTAGGGGCTGTTATGGTTTCCAATCCTGTACCAAATCAATAGCGAAACTATCAACGCAGGCCAAAGGCGCCCATGAGATGATTCACCCGGATCAACATGACCTTGTCCCAAGTCTTTCCGCATCTACTAAAGTCGAATCTGGTGACTCTAAAGGAAGCTCCCAAGAACCCCAATATCGCTTCTCCCCGCTACAACCTGAATGCTTAATGTGCCTATAATTCTGAAAGTCTGGGGCATGATACAAAAGATTGTTGGGCCTTGAAGAATAACGTACAAGATCATATCGAGGCGAAAGAGATTTAGTTTGACCCCCCAGAAACACCTAATGTAATAACGGCGCCAATGCCCAAACATGGTCAAGGTGTCAATGTTTTTGATGATGACTGTTTTATTTCCTACGTGGATGATTTAACTACTCCCCTTTTGACTGTTAAACAGAATCTATTGCAAGCCGGTTTATTTATGGGCTATAATGAAAGTTGTCACTTATGTATGTCTCTACCAAATGGTTGTTTGTTACTTAAGATGGGCGTCCATCTGATGATGGTTAACAAAGAAATCCTGTTCGAGAAAGTTCCTTATACCAGAAATTCCTGTGAAGATGTTTCCATAATCACCATTTCCGACAATCCACCCAGGGTCTCCACCAAAAGACCCGTCAGGATTACATCTGGTCCAAAGTCTGCTCCCCTCATCATCACCATTCCAGGGAGAATACCATATTCTTTGGATAAAGCTGTTCCCTGGAACTATGGGGCTGACGTCTATTACCATGGCTTCAAGCGAGATCTATTGGCTATCAAAGACGAAGTTGCTGAAGGCACTGGTCCCGACATCAACAATATCGTTGGGACCAATAAGATAACAAGAAGTGGAAGGGTTTTCTCTCCTAAGATCTCTCTAAAGACCATTACTACTCCTATAATTTTTCCCGCTACCGCTCCTACCAGCATTCCCAGTAATATTCTCGTTAATAGTCTTACTTTTATCCCTGCTACCGAGACAAGGGGCAAGGAGGTTTTGTTCGAGCATTTCCAGAAGAAGGCGCATCTAGAGGTTATTCTTGAAGCTTCTAGCAAGGAGATGGAAGAAATATTAAGGAGATGGCAGACCCCCTCAAAAATATCAATGTTTGCTTTACTTTTGTGTTCTAAGGCCCATGCCAAGGCCTTAGTCGAATTTATGAAGATCGCCCACATGCCCCAACAGACCTCCATTGATCAATTCGAGAATTGTGTGGCCAGTCTAACTGCTGATAATGGACTGGGTTTTTCTTACGCTAGTTTAACTACCAAAGGAAGGAAACACAATGATGCACTATATGTGTCCATTGAGTGTAGGGGAATTACGTTATCCCATGTTCTGGTGGATACGGGTTCGTCGCTGAAGATCTTACCCAAGAACGCTCTTGACCGGTTAAATTACGAAGAACTCACATTAAAGCCCAGCAACATTATGGTGAGGGCCTTTGATGGTTCTAAAAGAACAGTGCACGGAGAAATAGACATCCCTATCAAAGTTGGAACCCAGACTTTTGATTCAACCTTCTATGTTAAGGATATCCGCCCATCCTATTCTTGTCGACCCTGGATCCATGGCACTGGTGTCGTCACTTCTACCCTACATCAGATGTTGAAGTACCCAATCAAGGGAAGGATCATCACAGTCTATGGGGTGGAGGAATACATGGTTAGCCACCTGAGTTCTTTCAAGTATGTTGAAATGGACGATGAGTTCATTGAGACCCCATGTTAGAATTTTGAGGAGGTCCCGCAAATGGTTGTGTGATACAGTGGCAGAACCGACTGTTATATACTGGTTTTGCATTTTTTGGTTCGTAAATGTCACGGTAAGCAAGAGTCGCCACCGTCTTTTCTTTTATCCAAATTAAGCAAAGGGTGAAAAGAACATAAAAAGACCTTTTCGAGAGTTTTCTGAGTAAGGGGGTAGATTATAGAAAGGGAAGGTGTTAGCACCCTTTCCATCTGTGGTTTTCCATTGGCTCTTAGAGGTTTTCTCATTTTTCAAGATGCTTTTGTGCTTTGTGTTTGAAAATGTTTTGAAAATGCCTTAGTACATCGAGCTTTGTAATGTTTCTCGGGATAATAGAGAACGTATACAAAGTGTTTGAAAAATGTCTTTTGAAAAGTAGTTTTTGTGTGTAAGTGCAAAAATAATTGAGCAAACTTCTAGCAGCTATCTACTTTGTTACTCGAAAAGGGTCATTCTTTTCCTCTTTTCCTTTAGACAGTGTTATCCTACTATTAGTGAGTAGGTAGCCTTGCAATTGGATATTGAGGGAGAATCGAAGGGACGTTACAGTCATGAAGGAAATTTATTGAGATGCTTTAGAAATTCTGTTTTAGGGACTAGATCATTTACCGAGAAGGCAACTGTAGGGTCATCGAGGGACTATGATCTTTTGATTTTACGGGTCTTTGCTAAATCATTCGTGCCTAATGACTGTTTTTTAAAGACAACCAAAGTGGGAGTACCTTAGAGGTGCTTGTGTGCAAGTGTGTTCAATTCAGTTATTTATCTTTAAACATTTGGGTGTTCTACCGTTTGTTTTCAGATCTTGTCATGTAATCCTAGCTAGCATACATCTAAGCAATTAATATGTATGTGCAGGAATTTAAAGTGCGGGAATTGTAAATCCTACGCTATTACAAGGCTTCGGGGAGGGGATTTACATTATACAAGGATAATGGGGATAAAGCCGTAAATATCCTAATTTTAATTTATTACATCCGGTAGGCAGATACAATAATAGTAAAAAAATACGGAATTAAATAAATGTGCATGAAATAGAAAAGACGTCTAAAAATCCAAAAGAAAATAAATTTCTTTGTTGTTTTTGGTGTAAAATAAAATAAGGCCTAAGTTTATTTAATTTTAATTTTAAGAAAAAAATATGTTAAAATAATTTATTTATTTATTTACAAAATTAATTTAGTTGAAAAACAACTAGCCTAATATTTTTGTGATTTTGATTTTAATGTAAAAATAAAAAGAAGTCAATGAAAACAACAATAAAATGCAAGGGACACCCTTCGATCCAGGGAGAAAAGGGGATCTTCGATCCCAGGAGAGTTATGGTCTTTTCGATTCAGGAGAGATGCCTTCTTTTGATTTGGCTAGGGAGTGGGCATGAATAGCCTTCGATCCAGGGAAGGGGATTGCCCTTAGATCTTGGGGAAAGGGAATGCCCTTCGATCCAGGAAAGAGACGTCCTTCGATCCAAGAACGAGGCGTCTTTCAATCCAGGAAGGAGGTGCCTCCTTCGATAAAGTAGGCTAATGGGCAGCTTCGATCCAGAGAAGATGTCCCCTTTGATCTGGGAGCTATACCTGCAAAAGTATGTTAGCGAAATAAAATGCAGGACCTAGGTATCGAAACCCAGGTCCTTCAATCCTATGCTCGTTGGGTCTTTTCAGGCTATATCTGCAGCAAGTGTTAGCAAACGAAGAACATGACTTGGGTGCCAAACCCAAGTCCTTTGATTCTGTCTAGGATGACAAGTCAAATGGAATAACAAATATGGGTGTGTTATGCAAATACAAAATTGGACAATTTACCCTCTCTTACCAGTAGATTGAACCTTCAATTTAGGCACTTTCTAGATGTGGGCACCTTCGATCTGGAACTTCTAGGCTTGGATGCTTTTGTTAAGGGGTGGCTTTGGTTTGGAAAATTCTGACAACCTTTGATGGATTTTGTCGGCAGAGTCTCTCTAATGTTTTTCGTTCTCCTCCTCCTTTATATAGAGGGGGTAGAGGGGACAAGAAGGCAAAGGTTTAAACAGCCTTGATTATGTGTTTGAAAACCATGAATGAGAATTTGTAATGTTGGCCAACCACATGGGATCTTGTCTATTTTTTTAATTTTAAATGATATGTAACTGGCCTTTGAATGCTCCCTTTCGAAGGGGTTGATGGCTTCTTCGAATGGACCTCTACATGTTCTTCGAATGGACCCTTTGAAAGCTTCTTCGAATGGACCCTTTGAAAGCATCTTCGAATGGACCTTTGCATGTTCTTTGAAGGGACCTTTTGAAAGCTTCTTAGAATGGACCCTTTGAAAGCTTCTTCGAATGGACCCTTTAAAAGCTTCATCGAATGGGCCCTTTGAAAGCTTGTTCGAATTGACCCTTTGGAATTCCAATCTAAGGAAACATAAAAACATCACTTACAAATTTTCCTTTTCTTTAGGCGAGGTTTTGTGACAAACCATGTAGGGGAAGACCTTGGAAAACATGAGAGAGGAAATTTTGTGGTACAACAGATGCTCCTGTTCAATCTTCTTAAACCTGAAGATGTATACTGGCTTATCTTCCTTTCGTGATCTGAGGGTGGAAGATGATTGAACACTAAAGTGCCCAGAAATTTGCACTCGTCTGAAGTGATATTGTTGGTGAATAATATCGGGAATGGGCTTATAGATGCCATTTGGAATAGGTGACAGGAGACTGTCGGAGATGGGCTTAAATATACCATCCCTAGAACATGACGGAGAGTCGTCAGAGATGGGCTTAAAGATGCCATCCAGATGAATGTTGATTTCATGGGATATTCCTTTGTGGGAATTCCTTCTCTTGCTGTTAGAGAGGACTCCGCTGAGGAATGTTAGTCTTTGTCTTGGAACATAGAGTTTTAGGAGCTTTAGTTATCTGTTGCTCTACTAGGGAGTCATCATTTGATCAAAGAGACGGAAGTGAACTTCTATTTGGTCAGGATCCAGGCTTTAGTGTCTTGATGAGGATAATAAGGCTAATTGTTATCTGGTCGTGCTCCAGGCTTCACAGCGACTTACTGGGGAATAAGATTAAACTGTTATCTAGTCGGCCCCAGGATTTACAATTTAAAGAAATTAAGTTGTTATCTGGTCGGGTCCAGGCTTCAACTTGAATCTGAGGTGTACCATTATCTGGTCGTCTATAGGCTTCAGTAATTTGAAGAAATTAATTTATTATCTGGTCGGGTCTAGGCTTCAACTTGAATATGAGGTATACTACTATCCGTTCGAATCCAAGGTTCATAGTAGCTGATATAGGAAACTTCTATCTGGTTGGATTCCAGGCTTCGCAGCACCTTATATTGTTATCTGGTCGAAATCCAAGCTTCACAGCGTCTTAAATTGTTGGTTGACTATTATCTGGTCGGGTTCTGGGCTTCATAGTAACTGACGGGGTAAACAGCTATCTGGTCGGATTCTAGGATTCCCAGCACTTTATATTGTTATCTAGTCGAAACCCGGGATTCAGTGTCTTTGAAAAAGTGAACTACTATCTGGTCATATTCCAGGATTCGTAGCATCTTGTTTTGTTATCTGGTTGAAATCTAGACTTCATAGTTTCTTCAATTGGAAAGGAAATCAAAGAGATCTTAGTGTTGATCTGATTGAACCAGAGAAGGTCTTGGATTAACTTTGACTAGAATGTAAATCAAAAGAATCTTAGCATCGATTCAACTGAACCATAAAAAAGTCTTGGAATATCTTCAACTGGAATAGAAATCAGAGAGATTTTAATGTCGATCTGACTGAACTAGAGAAAATCTTGGGAGGACATATTTCTGAGGAAATTGCTGAAATAGCCCTTCATCAGACGTAGCTTTTGAGAAGACTACCAGGTCACATTAGTAGCGGTGTTTGTTGATTTGATCTTTCCCTAAAAAATTTAAAGAGTTAGTCATATGCAATGTCATGAGGTGATTCGCTGAGGATTTCCTCTTTCTGTTTGAGGATAACCCACTGGGGATTGACTCTGCTAGAGAATTAATTCATCTCGAGGATAACTCTGCAGAGAGAGATGCTTGTTGGAAGATTCTGCCGATGTAGAGAAATAAATTCTGTTGGGAAATGAGCTTCCGCAGTTTGAGAAATAAACTCTACCCGGGAGGAGGTTTTATAACTGTTTGAACTGGGCTGGGGAAAACAGACTTCAGTTGGAGAAGGTAATCCCTTCTTGGGGAAGAAGAGGTAAAAACTCTGGTTGTTTTTGCTCTATGGGGAACATAGATGTCACGGGATCGTATGTTGAGGATACATCGATGACCTCGCATCAGGACGCTTCTGCCCTTGTGCCTGCTTTAGATTTTGTGGATGGATCTATGTCGTGATTGTACTTGAACATGTATTGAATGAGTGTTAGAATAACATCCGTCTCTGGATCGTATCTGCACTATTCTTGAAACATGTGTTGAATGAGTGTCAGAATGACATCTATCTTTGGATCGTATCTGCACTATTCTTGAAACATGTGTTAAATGAGTGTCAGAGTGACATCCGTCTCTTGATCATATCTACACTGTACTTAGAAGATGGTCTGAATAAGTATCAGGATGATATCCGTCTCTGGATCGTACCTGAACCATTTCTAGAAGATGATTTGAATAAGTATCAGGATGACA
The DNA here is from genome assembly GCA_948472305.1 of Vicia faba. Classification (NCBI taxonomy): domain Eukaryota; kingdom Viridiplantae; phylum Streptophyta; class Magnoliopsida; order Fabales; family Fabaceae; genus Vicia; species Vicia faba. The sequence goes on along the minus strand of OX451738.1, from coordinate 1,396,933,997 downwards.
TCCGTCTCTGGATCGTACCTGAACTGAATTGTTCCTAGATGAGAATATGTAGTAAGTGTCAGGATGACATCCGTTCTTGGATCGTACCTGAATTGTTTCTAGATGAGAATCTGGAGTAAGTGTTGGGATGACATCCATTCTTGGATCGTACCTGAATTGTTTCTAGATGATAATCTGGAGTGAGTGTCAGAATAACATCCGTTTCTGGATCGTACCTGAACCATTTCTAGATGATATGCTGAAATAAGTGTCAGAATGACATCTGTCTTTGGATCGTATCTACACTGTACTAGGAGAGAATCTGGAGTAGGTGTCAGGATGACATCAATTTCCGGATCGTACCTGAACCTTTTCTAGATGATATGTTGAAATAGGTGTCAGAATGACATCCATCTATGGATCATATTTGCATTGTACTAGGAGAGAATCTGGAGAAGGTGTCAGGATGACATCTGTTTCTGGATCGGACCTGAACTGTTTCTAGATGATAATCTGCTTTATTCCGAATGTTTCTGTTGGGAATTCTTGTTTTATTATTTTGAGAAGAAATCCGTTGAGGAACATTGATTTTGATTGATTGTACAAGATTTGTTGCTGGAATTCATGCTTAATGCCCCAAGTGATTCAGATGGATATACGCCCATGGCTATTTGGCATTTTTGAGATATTCCCTGAATCTTAAATTGACTTCCCTAGATAATGGAAAATGATCATGCCGTGCCCCTTGGTTGGAAGTGTTTATCCACTTGAGGTGAAAATTTTCATTGAGGAAGTTTTTATTCACTAGATATTCGTCATGTGAATTTCTCTGTTCGTCGAACAAATAACTATATGCAAACAACGATATTCAAAGAATGCAAGGTTTATGCTTGCCTTGAAGTTTTTGAAAAATCATTTTTTAGTAAAACAAATTTTGCAAGAGAGTGATATCAACTCATGATTTATAGCAAGTCCTACAGGAGTCAGGATACCTTTTGTAACAGTATGCTTCCGAACTAACCTATGCTTCAGTTAGGACTTTTAAGGGTTATATCATGGCCTGGTTCACGGTTAATGAAACAAAGGATAAAGGCTCAAAGTTTATTTGTACCCACCCACTCTTCGTGATGTTCTTCAGTCCTTTGCTCAATTAATTGTGCATTTAAGTCCCGATTGAGTCTGGCATCTTGTCCTTGATGTTCCGATGATGGTTCTGATACTGATAGTTTATTTTGAATAGGCATTCAGTTTTGTAATTTTTTTTGTCGAGGATTTGTAGTAACCTCTCTTTTTTTTGTTTTCGTTATCCCTGTCTTTTTCCTGAACTGTTTCTTTTGTGATTACAGCCAGTGGCATGCCCCAATTTTTTTCTTAAGTCTCCTTCATAGGTTTTGACTTAATGGGCTTTTATTGTGAGAGATAATGACTTCCTGTCTTGATGATTATGCGGAACGATCACCATCTTTTGATTTGGAAGGATGTCTTTGATGTCATTCATTGTGTTTGAAGCAGAAGATTGCGACTAAATGCGCGTCTGAATTGACTGAGAAGCTACCCTGCCCCAGGTTATGATTAAGGGTTTTAATTTGTTTGAAAAGAAAAACTCCTACTTCTTTGGCTCAAAGGGGTTTACTAGGGATTATCTTCCTTATAACTCCACTGTTTGGGATTTGAAACAATTCTTGTACATCGTTAGCAAGGTCTGTTCAAAATCACATTGTATAGATTGCGATATCGTTTTCGTCATCCTCCCTATAAAGACTCAAAGCTTTTGATCGAGAGTTAAATGTCACGTAAAGGAAGCCAGAAAACAGTTTAAATAAAATGACAATGAAATCATTCAAAACAAACATATGCGATGCATTAATGGGAAAACAAAAGTTCTGCATAACATTAATTGCTTGAACAACAAATGAAATTACAAAAGAAAAATAAAAAATGAACTGGACGTTCTCAATGATTTGGCCTAGGAGCAGTGATCACTTTGTGAGTCTCTGGAGGGTCGAATTCAACCTCTTTGGCATCAATCATATCCTGAATTTTGTTCTTCAGAGCCCATCAGCCATTGGTATCATGTCCAGGACTATCAGAATGGTATGCACACCTTTCGTCAGGGTGGTAACTAGGAGCAGAAGCATTGGGATTTCGCAGTGGAGCCTTTAACATGATCAACCCTTCTTTCAACATGTGTTATAACGCTTGAGCTAGTGACATGTTGATTTTGGTGAACTGTCTCTTAGGTGTGACCTCTTTATGCTGGTTCCCCTATTGGTGTCGTTGCATAGGTGTAGAGTTAGAGACCAGTATTTCCCCCACAGATTGATTGTGGTCGTCGGCCTTATTGTGACGCTTCTGGCCATACACAACATTGTCTTCCCTCTTACCAGTAAATGGCTTCTTCTCAGCATTAGAAGATGTAGCCATCGGGATCTTCCCACTCTTGATACCACTTTTGATCCTTTCTCCAGTCAGAACCATTTATGTGAACCCGGATGAGGAACTTCCAATCAACAAATTGAAGAATGGGCTTGTCAGAGTGCCCATGAACATGTCTACCATTTCACGATAATTCATAGGAGGTTGTACCCTGCCAGCTAGATCCCTCCATTTTTGTGCATATTCCTTGAACCATTCTCTTGAGCTCATGGACATATTCTGCAGTTGCACTCGAGTTAGTGCCAGGTCAGTGTTGTACTGGTATTGCTTATAGAAAGCAGTAGACAAGTCTTCCCAGGTATGGATGTCAGTTCCTTCTAGTTGATAGAACCAATCCAGTTGAGTGCTAGCCAAACTATCTTGGAAGAAATGGACCCATAACTTCTGGTCAGTAGTGTGAGGCTGGATCTTTCTGACATATGACCTCAAGTGAAGCTTGGGACAGGAAACATCGTCATATTTTGCAAAGGTATGGACCTTGAACTTAGGTGGGATGACCACCCCTGGAACCAAACCTAAATCTTTGAAATCCATACCTGGCACCCTTTGAGTCTCCATGGCATTGAGTCGATCCTCCATCTGTTTGTATTTATCATCAGGAGGAGGATATTCCTCCTCAGAGTAGTCAGGTTCATCTTCTTTAGACGTTGTATTTTTGTCTCCTTCATTTGATTCCTCGTCTTCTTCCTTTTTATTATCCCCTCCCTTTGATGGGGTTGTGAAGTCTAGAGCTCGGTTAGCTGGTCTTATTCTTCCCACACTCAAAACAAGAACTGGTTTCTTTGCCTTCTTAGCCTTCTTTTTGACGATCAAAGCTTTCAGGTCTTCCTTCCCCCGGGTCAGAGTCAGGAACATTTGTTGGAATTGAGCATTTTAAGCTTGAAGGTCTTTGATTATTTGTTCAAGAGCCATTTATTTGCTTGCTGAAATAAACAACGAAGATGATAAGAACCCTGCTTTGAAACCTGTTTATGCAATAACATGTATGATATGCGTATGCAATGTTTTCAAGGACTCGCGGGGTAAACAAGAAGATGTCAGCAATTGAAATTTGTAGCTTTGAAGAAGTTCGTATTATTGAAGGTCCCTCTACAAGAGTCAAGCTCACCATATCAAGTGGGTCATAGCCCATGACTCAAGTTGTTGAGTTTTTATCTTCTGACGGCATTGGCTAGAGGAAAATAAATCCCCTTTGCCCCTTGCTAGACGTCTGATTTATCATAACCTACATCACAAACCCTTGAGATCCTTGAAATGGTTAAGGAAATATTTTGGTATGATGCTATGATGTGTATGTTATGCGTTAAGAAAAAGTGTAAGGTAATGTAAGCAAGTAAACCCTACAAGAAATCCAAGTTATTGGATAATGACTGTAAACAAATCCTACAAGGAAATCATGTTGTCAGATAAAAACCCTGCAAGTAGTTTAAGTTGAAAGAAAATCACACAAGCAGCCTTAGGTTTAGGCTTGCATGAGGTTTTAAGGTATGTACCCTCTTGAATGTTCAGTTGGCTCAATATGTCCTATTAATAGTAACCGGGTTCTAAGGAGCCTCAATATCACTGAACTTCCCTTCAGAAATTGTTTCAGCTCCGCATCGAAGTATTGCGGCCAAAAATTCCTGAAAGTCTAGCCTCAATGAGTGTAGTATCGAGTATCAACCAATCTTTAGTCGGAACCAAAGCCGGTTATCTCACTACTTCCTAATGGCTAGTATGAGTCAATTAAAGGTTCTAAAGGTCAGTTATCTCTTAGTGACACTATGAGGAATCCTAATGTTATCGTTAACTTACTGAAGGAACATTAGTACAATCCAAAGCATCGCGCTAACGTAGCCACCATTTCGTCTGTATCGGTCTACGTCGTACAATCTCCATGGTTTATTGCTACTTACCTAATAAGATGCCCCAGATCCGGGTGTAGGATCTTTTAGTAACAACCCAAGCAAACCCTTAAATATAAAGCAAACAAACACACAATAAAGCAATTTAACAATGAACTAACTCTAAGGTAAACCCCACTTTTTATGTTCCCCAGCAGAATCGCTAGTTCTGTGATACGGTGGAAGAACCGACTGTTATATACTAGTTTTGTGTTTTTTGGTTCGCAAATTTCGCGGTAAGCAAGAGTCACCACCGTCTTTTCTTTTATCCAAATTAAAGAAAGGGTGAAAAGAACAGAAAAAGACCTTTTCGAGAGTTTCTTAGTAAGGGGGGGTAGATCATGGAAAGGGAAGGTGTTCGCACCCTTTCGATACATGGTTTTCCACGGGCTCTTAGAGCTTTGCTCATTTTTCAAGATGCTTTTGTGCTTTGTATTTGAAAATGTTTTAAAAATGCCTTAGTACAATGGACTTTGTAATGTTTCTCGGGATAGTAGAGAACATATACAAAGTGTTCGAAAAATGTTTTTTGAAAAGTAGTTTTTGTGTGTAAGTGCAAAAATAGTTGTGAAAACTTCTAACAGCTATCTACTTTGTTACTCGAAAAGAATCATTATTTTCCTCTTTTCCTTTAGACAATGCTATCCTACTATTGGTGAGTAGGTAGACTTGTCATCGGATGTTGAGGGACAATCGAAGGGACGTTACAGTCACGAAGGCAATTTATTGAGATGCTTTAGCAATTTTGTTTTAGGGACTAGATCATTTACCGAGAAAGCAACTGTAGGGTCATCGAGGGACTATGATCTTTTGATTTTATGGGTATTTGCTAAAGCATTCCTGCCTCATGACTGTTTTTTAAAGGCAACAAAAGTGGGTGTACCTTAGAGGTGCTTGTGTGCAAGTGTGTTCAATTCAGTTATTTATCTTTAAACATTTAGGTGTTCTACCGTTTTTTTCCAGATCTTGTCGTGTAATCCTAGTTAGAACACATCTAAGCAGTTAATATATATGTACAGGAATTTAAAGTGCTGGAATTGTAAATCCTACACTATTATAAGGCTTCGGGGAGGGGATTTACATTATACAAGGATAATGGGGATAAGGCAGTAAATATCTTAATTTTAATCTATTACATCTGGTAGGCAGCTATAATAATAGTAAAAAAATTCGGAATTAAATAAACGCGCATGAATTAGAAAAGACGTCTAAAAATCCTAAAGAAAAGAAATATTTTTGTTGTTGTTGGTGTAAAAGAAAATAACGCCTAAGTCTATTTAATTTTAATATTAAGAAAAAAAGATGTTAAAATAATTAATTAATTTATTTACAAAATTAATTTAGTTGGAAAAACAACTTGCCTAATATTTTTGTGATATTTATTTTAATGTAAAAATAAAAAGAAGTCAATAAAAACAAGAATAAAATGCAAGGTACACCCTTCGATCCAGGGAGAAAATGGGATCTTCGATCCCAAGAGAGTTATGGTCTTTTTGATTCAAGAGAGATGCCTTCTTTCGATTGGTCTAGGGAGTGGGCATGAATAGCCTTCGATCTAGAGAAGGGGGTTTCCCTTCGATCTTGGGGAAAGGGAATGCCCTTCGATCCAGGAAGGAGATGTCCTTCGATCCAAGAGAAGATGTCCCCTTCAATCTGGGATGCTATACCTACAAAAGTATGTTAGCAAAATAAAATGCAGGACCTGGGTATCGAAACCCAGGTCCTTCGATCCTGCGCTCGCTGGGTCTTTTCAGGCTATATCTACAACAAGTGTTAGCAAACGAAGAACATGACTTGGGTTCCAAACCTAATCCCTTTGATTTTGTCTAGGATGACAAGTCGAATGAAACAACAAATATGAGGGTGTTATGCAAATACAAAGTTGGACAGTTTACCCTCTCTTACCAGTAGGCTGAACCTTCGATTTGGGCACTTTCTGGATGTGGGCACCTTCGATCTGGAACTTCTGGGCTTGGATACTTTCATTGAGAGGTTGCTTTGGCTTGGAAAATTCTGACAACCTTTGATGGATTTTGTGGGCAGAGTATCTCCAATGTTTTTCGTTCTCCTCCTCCTTTATATAAAGGGGGTAGAGGGGACAAGTTGGCCAAACACATGGGATCTTTTCTATTTTTTTGAATTTTGAATGATATGTAAATGGCCTTTGAATGCTCCCTTTCGAAGGGGCTGATGGCTTCTTCGAATGGACCTTTACATGTTCTTCGAATGGACCCTTTGAAAGCTTCTTCAAATGGACCATTTGATAGCTTCTTCAAATGGACCTTTTCATGTGCTTCAAATGGACCTTTTCATGTTCTTCGAATGAACCTTTTGAAAGCTTCTTCGAATGGACCCTTTGGAATGCCAATCAAAGGAAACTTAAAAACATCACTCACAAATTTTCCTTTTCTTTAGGAGAGGATTTGTGAGCAACCATGTAGGGGAAGACCTTGGAAAACATGAGAGGGAAAATTTTGGGGTACAACAGGTTGCTGCAACCAAGACTACTACGAAGACTCCAAACGTTACAAGACTTCCTAAAAATGGCCTCTCTGAAGGATGCTAGTGAAGTAGTTGAGGAAGGTGGATGTACCATTTGGGGTCAACTTCCGGATATTCCCTAAAAATCCAACAAATTTGGTTTGGGTTTTACTGCGGAGGCCCAAAGAGTTGTTCGATGTTCTCGCACTGGGGGACCACCTTTACGCATTAGTAATTAAGGAGTCAATTCATTGGAAGACAGTGATAGCAGCTGTGACATGGAAGAGTGGATTTTTCCAACCATCGGTGGAGGACTCAACAATTGGGAGGCCAAATATTTTATTTCTATTACTTTTATTCAAGAGTAATTGTATTTTTAATTTTCTCGGACTTGTAATATTTAAACAATTTAGAATTTAAAACCTTGTGTCTTACCCGAGGCACAATGGTCCATCTATGAGGGTTGTTACTTCATCTTCATATGTCATTAAAAAATCATGGACATTTTTGCATGCAAATTTTACGCTCTTTGTTTTCCTTTTTTTTCTACCTTCTATTTTATCAAAGATATATATGCTCTTACACACACTCACATATCGAAATGCAGATCCACATCCATGCAAGATCCCATGGGTAACGATTCTGCTATGGCCTATCATGACTTTGAAAATCTGATCTACCAAGCAGAAGACGAAGGTGAGGAAGATTGTGAGGTACCATGGGAACTAGCCAAGTTATTACAACAGGAATAAAGGACCATAAAGCCCCACGAAGAGTCGGTTGAAACAGTTAACTTAGGTACTGAAGAGGACAAGAAAGAAGTCAAGGTGAGTGCCAACCTGGAGCATAGTGTCAAGAAGCGCTTAACTCAGTTACTACATGATATGTTGAGGTCTTTTCCTGGTCATACGAAGACATTCCAGGACTCGACACTGATATCGTGGTTCATCTTCTGCCAACAAAAGAAGACTGCCCTCCGGTGAAATAGAAGGTTCGTCGTATGCGGCCAGAAATGTCAGAGAAAATCAAGACTAAAGTCAGGAAGAAGTTCAACACCGAATTCTCAGCTGTCACCTCCTATCCACAATGGGTCACCAATGTTGTTCTAGTTCCTAAAAAGGATAGTAAGGTATGTATGTGTATGGATTACATAGATTTAAATAGGGTAAGCCCCAAGGATGACTTCCCGCTTCCCCACATCGATATTCTGTTAGACAACACCACACATCATAAAGTATTCTCCTTAATGGATGGTTTCTTCATATATAACCAGATCAAAATTGCACCTGAGGACATGGAGAAAATGACCTTTGTTACATAATGGGGCACTTTCTGTTACAAAGTTATGCCATTTGGGTTGAAGAACGTCGGGGCAACCTATCATGGTGCCATGGTAGCTTTGTTTCACGATATGATCCATCACAAGATAGAGGTCTACGTAGAAAACATGATAGCTAGATCTTAAACTGAAGAGGAACATCTTGACCATCTGCAGAAATTGTTTGAAAGACTGAAGAAATACAAACTAAGGCTGAACCCGAATAAATGCACGTTTGGAGTAAGGTCAGGCAAGCTTTTAGGTTTCGTTATCAGCGGTAAAGCTATTAAAGTGGATCATGCAAAGGTAAAATCAATACAATAAATGCCTTCTCCTCGCACTGAAAAGGAAGTTAGGGGATTCTTAGGACGGCTAAACTACATCGCCAAATTTATTTCCCATCTCACCGCTACTTATGAGCCAATCTTCAAATTACTGAAGAAAGATCAAGTGGTGGAATGGAATGACGACTTCCAGGCTTCCTTCAACATGATCAAGGAATATCTTCAAAGGCCTTCCATTATAATGTCGCCATTTGAGGGAAGACCTCTGATCATGTAGCTAACAGTTTTGGAAAATTCAATGAGGTGTGTGCTGGGGCAACATGACGACTTCGGCCGAAAAGAGCATGCGATATACTACCTGAGCAAAAAGTTTACCGAATTTGAAACAATATATTCACTGCTCGAGAAAACTTGTTGCGCTCTGGCATGGGCTACTCGCCGGCTAAGACAGTATATGCTGACTCACATTACCTTATTGATATCCAAGATGGATCCAATTAAGTATATATTCGAGAAGCGCGCCCTCTCTAGAAAAATAGCAAGATGGCATATGATCTTGACCGAATATGATATTCAGTACAATACCCAAAAAGCAATAAAGGGAAGTGTGTTAGCTGATCACCTGGCTCATCAGGTAGTTGATGACTATCAATCCATGAATTTTGAATTCTTGGACGAAGACATCATGTTGGTAAACAATTGTGAAGAACTCATACCGTGTGACACACCTGAACAAGGATCCCGATGGACCATGGTTTTTGACGGGGCTTCCAACACACTCGACAACGGCATTGGCACTATAATCATATCCCTTGAAGGCTGTCATACTCCCTTCACTACTAGGCTGTGTTTTAACTGTACCAATAATATGGCGGAATATGAAGGATGAATTATGGGTCTCAAAGCTTCCATAGATTTAGGAATCAAGTCCTTAAAATTTTTTGGCAACTCAGCCTTAGTCATCAGTCAGATCAAAGGAGAATGGGACACGAAGCATCCTAATCTCGTCCCTTATAAAGAACATGTGGTGACCTTAATCCAACATTTTAAGGAAATTACCTTTGAGCATTTTGCATGAGAGGAAAATCAACTAGCGGATGTGCTAGCCACTATGTCATCCATGTTCTAAATCACGTGGGATAATGAGGCTCCACAGATCACCATTGAGAGGATGGATCAACCATCTTACTGTCACGAGATTGATACATAAGAAGTAGTGGACAACATTGGTTCTATGCAATTAATAGATATATCGAGGCCCAAGAATATCTGGAGGGAGCTTCGGTCAATTATAAGAAGTTTTTGAGAAGGTTTTCTGCTAAATTCTTCCTCAGTAACAGAATCCTCTATAAGAGAAACCACGACTCTACTTTGCTTTGGTGCGTAGACAAGAGTGAGGCAGACAAGATCATGGTTGATTTACACGAAGGCACCTTTGGCACCCATTCTAGTGGGCACTCGATGGCTAAAATGATCCTACGGGAAGGATACTACTTGTCCACCATGGAAGCAGATTGTCATCAGCATTCACGAACTTGTCACAAGTGCCAGGTCTATGCTGACAAAGTACATGTACCTACAGTTCCTCTAAACATCCTGACTTCTCCTTGGCCATTCGCAATGTGGGGAATTGACACGATTGGAGAAATCAACCTACAGCTTCTAATGGACACTGCTTTATCTTGGTTGCCAATGATTACTTCAAGAAGTGGGTCGAGGCAACTTCATTCGCTTCTGTTACCAAGAACGTTGTGGCCCGATTCATCAAACAAAATCTTATATGTCGGTACGGTATTCCAGAGAAAATCATTACAGATAATTGTACCAATCTCAACAATACTATGATCACGGCACTATGCGTGCAATTCAAGATCCACCATCATAACTCTTCTCCTTACCGGCCGAAGATGAAAGGCGATGTAGAAGCCGCTAATAAAAACATCAAGAAGATCATTAAAAAAATGACAGCGACCTACAAGGACTGGCATGAGATGTTACCATTTTCTCTCCACGACTACTGTACCACGGCGCACACGTCAACAATGGCAATTCCTTTCTCTTTTGTATACAACATGGAAGTTGTCCTACCAATTTAATTCCAAATACCTTATTTGAGAATCATGAGGGATGTAGGGTAAAATGAAGATGAATCGATTAAAACTCGACTTGACCAGTTGAACTTGATTGATGAGAAGAGGCTTACGGCTGTCTTCCATGGCCAGATGTACCAAAAACGTATGATTAAAGCTTTTAACAAGAAGGTCAGATGTCAGGTATATCAGTTTGGTGACTTGGTAATCAAGCGCATCCTACTTCCAGAAGGAGATCCCAGAGGAAAATGAACTCCTACATACAAAGGACCATTTATGATAAAAAAACATATTTTCTGGTGGGGCAATGATCTTAACCACTATGGACGGTGAAGACCTTCCGCATCCTGTAAATGCGGACATAGTTAAAAGATACTACACTTGAAAAAGACCTGCTAGGTTGACTGGCCTAGGCAAAAATTAGGGATAAATACAACAAAAAAAATCTATACACCCATAAAGTTGAAAAATTGAAAAGGTGGCTTGGGCAAAAAAGGGTATCCCGGTGGACAGGAAACCCGAAAGGGCGGTCCAGGAAAAAGTTAGGGATTTAAAGTGTATGACTATGTCTGGTTGGATTGCCTTGCTGCCAATCTTCAATATCAACCGTCAAACTCAAACGGTTCAAATCAATCCAATCAGTTTCAGACAAAGCAACAAGTGGATGAGATGCTCAGAGACATGAAGGCTATATCAGAATGGGAACCCCATGGGATTATTTCACATAGCTGCCTTTCTTTGTATTAAGTTTTCATTTTCATGATGACATTCTCTTACTAGGATGTTCTTCTCTTTGTATAAAAATACTTATTCAAGTTAATACAAAGATATTCCTTTAAAAGTACAAAACTACCTGTTTTTATTTTACTTCCCCATTTTGTTTGCAAAAACGTCCAGTGATTATTTTGAACATATGCATCTGAATGTAATTACTGTTTACAAATGAACCCATAAAAAGAAAACTTAACAGAAAGACAATTACTAATGGCTTTAAGAAACAGGATAATATCTATGGGCCATTCCATAAAATCCCCGCAGGTACTTTCCCCAACAGGAGCAGAAGAAAGGACATCCTATTACAGGATCACTGTCGTATCTCAAGTATGTAGCCTATTGATATCAGGTGCTCTCATATCCCTAACGGAGCGAAATTTCCAATTACCACTCCAAGGATTCCCAAATGAAAGTCGCCCAGCCGCTCAGGATTCCCCAGTAGGATTTCACCAAGTCCACAAGCTATGCACGGTGTTTCCATTCCCCCACATAGTTTACTTCTCTAATGAAGGAACCCCGTCTATCAACACTTGAATTTCAAAAAAATATGAAGGCTTGCACTCTACATTCCCAGCAGCAATCAGGGATTTACTTTCCTCAGTCTAAACAACATTGCAGCAGAACAACTAATATGTGCATACATTGCATTCATACATCATAACATTGACAACACAAATGCATATATAAATTTAATTTATTTTTAGAAACATCATTACGCCATGCATTCCATACATCATGGCATCGCATACAACTAACTCTTTACCTTTTCAGGAAAGATCAATCAATAGAAAATTATCATCAAATTTTCAACAAGACATGATAACTATCTGTGAACAAATCAATTATAGATCAATTCCTAAGACAGGACTGGGTGACTATCTACATGACAAATACTTCCTTCAGATTGTTGTTGGTTCAGTTTAAATCTCTCAATGGTTTATCTTGATTCTTTGCCGCAAACATTTTCTCCGGTTCAGATAAATCACTCCAAAAATTTATACTGATTCTTTATAGTTAAATATTATTCAAGACTTCTCCTGGTTCAGTTTAAATTGATCAATGGTTTATCCTGATTCCTTTCCGGTAGACTCCTTCTTTGGTTCAGATAAATTGCTCCAAAGATTTAATCTGATTCTTTTCCAGACATCTGTTGGTTCAGTTTAAATCTCTCAATGGTTTATCCTGATTCCTTTCTGGTATGCTTCTTCTCTGGTTCAGATAAATTGCTCCAAAGATTTATTCTGATTCTTTTCCAGACTTTAGCTAGTTCAGTTTAAATATCTCAATGGTTTATCCTCATTCTTTCCCGAAAAAATTTTCTCTGGTTCAGATAAATCGCTCCAAACATTTATACTGATTCTTTCTAGTTAAAGATTATTCAAGACTTCTGCTGGTTCAGTTTAAATTGATCAATGGTTTATCTTGATTCCTTTCTGGTAGACTCCTTCTCGGGTTCAGATAAATCGCTCCAAATATTTATTCTAATTCTTTTCCAGACTTCTGCTGGTTCAGTTTAAATCTCTTAATGATTTATCCTGATTCTTTCCCGTATATATTTTCTCTGGTTCAGATAAATCGGTCCAAGATTTATCCTGATTCTTTCCAGTTAAAGATTATTCAGGACTTCTGCTGGTTCAGCTTAAATCGAAAAAAGGTTTATTCTGATTCTTTTCCAGTTGAAGTCAAGCTTAGACTTAGTCTAATTTCTGTCAACAATCACCTTTGGATGGCATGTATAAGCCCATCTCTGAAAACTCTCCATCACTTCTCCAAATGGAATCTTTAAGCCCATTCCTTACACCTCAACCACAATATCATCAAGTGTAAATTTCTGGGCACTCTAGTGTTCAATCATCTTCCACCTTCAAGTCACAAATGGCAGATTCGCCAATCTAACTCTTCAGGTTTAAGAAGATTGAACAGGGGCAGCTGTTGTACCACAAAATTTTCCCTCTCATTTCTCAAGGCATTTCTCACAAGGGGCTCCCAAAACTTCAAGCTTAAACAAATACATTTGGATTTTTTCAGCATCAAGATTAAAGAGGAAATTGCTTAAAAAATGACAAAATCGATGAAAATACTCTTTTTGACAAAATGAAAGGAAAAACAATTTCTCTTCGATTTTACATCCTTCGATTGGGAACTTTGGCTCCTTCGATGTAAGCTTTGGTTGCATCCTTCGTTTGGGCGCTGGACTCCTTTTGGGCAAGTTCATTTCATGCTTCGATTTGGGCTTTGTACTCATTTGGGCCAGTTCATTTCCTGCTTCATTTGGGCACTAGATTTCATTTGAACGTTTGTGCAAATGTTTCGTTTGGCCACATAGCATCTTTCCTGTGTGTTAGCAAAGATTTAAACGGAAGAATTCCTTACCATGATAACATGCACAAGGCCAAAGTCACCCTTTGAAGCAACTTGTCACAAGCTTTGACAGGGCAACACTTCTCATCAATTAGCTTCAATTCAAAAGGCAAAAAGCCTCTTGATGATGTCCTTCGATTCAGGAGGCCAAAACGTCTCTTCTACTCTCTTTCGATTAAACATCTTTCCTCCTATAGGCCTCCTTCGTTTAGGGTATATGGCTTTCCCAGTATTGCAAGTTTCGATTGTGGCTTTCATCCTCTGCATGCATTCTTCATTTGGGGCGTGTGAATCTTTCAGCACAAGCTTTTGATCATACCATTCATTTGGGCATGTGGCTCCCTTTTTACAAACTTTCATTTGAGCATGTTTGCATAAGGTCACAAGGCAGGGACCTCCTGCATACACTCTTTCGTTTGGCCATATGGCCCCTTGCAGGAAACTTTGAGTGGGCAGTATCTCCCTTGGAAAAGGCTTGATTCAACACACAAATTTTGCACTATGACATTGTCTCATGCGAAAGAAATACCATGGTGGCGCATTCGAAGGACTTGACAGACATGTCTGAATATCCCAATCGAATGACATATTTTGATGACCCACCCCAGGAGCATGTATTTGGACCATTCGAAGGAACCCGTGAAGAGCCTGGTCAAAAGACACTTATTTGGGCCCCTTTGAAGGATATCCACATGAGCCATTCGAATGAAACTTCAATTTGAAAAAGAATGGTTGTTGAAGAGTCTAGTCGAAAGACAGGGCTAGGGGGTCAGGACAAAAGGTTAATATGCCAAAGGTACTTATTGACCAAGTCCCATGCGCTGCTAGGTTCAGGCCTGGTACACTGACCATAAAACTCCAAAACTGCTGCACAGCAGTCCTGCAACACTGCCTTATTCCTTGCACCAAAATAACATACAAACACTGCCCCTCGAAAGCTATAAACACAACATGCATTTTTTGTTTAAATATTTTGTTTTCCCTCCTAAAACATCAGCCCATGTCATCTATAAATACGAGCCTCCTCCACACATGTTAAGGGCCTGAAGAATTGCAAGAGAACTCTTGTGAAAATGCCTCAAACTCTCAAACATCCATCCTACGCTTTTCTTTAAAAATTCCCAACACTCATAAAAAACTCAACCCTCTTTGTACACAAGAAGAATCCTTCGATTCACCCCCCAAGTGATCATCTAACTTGTTAGAACATAGTTTGATTCTACAACCCTTAATTAGAGTTTTGATGATAACAAAATACAAGAATAAATAAATTTTAAGATTTATATATAAGACATATATGCTACTTAAAATTATGGTTTGTGTTTACAGAAGTTCTGATGGATTCAGCATCAGAAGATCATATCAGCATCAAAAGATCAATAACATGTGCTACACGCTGAAGTTACGAGATCATACGCTGAAGCTTGATGACCAGAATCTGCACATAAACATATACACTCTGACTCTGATCAAGATCCTTACCAAGTCATCAGCACTCAGAAGTGTCAGCATCAGTTAAAGCAAAAGAACACTCTGATTACCATAAGCAGAGAACACTCTGAAGCATTACTAAGCATTCAAGACAGATTAATTACCAATGGCTTTATTCAAGACAAGATCTTCTCAAAAAGGAAATAATGTTATTATCATTGAAAGTGATTTATAGACAACAACGTATGTTTGCCTTGGCTATTTAAACAAGCTTGTGTGAGAAAAGAAAAGGCTAATAATCTACATGCACGCACTCATACAATTTGTTAAGCTTTCCAACCACACTCACTCAAACGCTCTAGCAAATCCAGTTTCATTCTAAGCTTAAATTTGTGTATTATCATAGTTGTGGTATACTGTTTTATTAGAAAACATCAAACACATTATTTTTCAATTATTTGTAAAGAGATTTCCTTGAGATAAACCGGTTTGTGGTTATACTCAAGAAGGCTTTAACAATTGTTAAAGTAGTTGTTGTAATCCTATTGAATATAGTGGATTAAGACCTCGTTGGAGAGAGGAGAAATCACCTTGACGGGTGGACTGGAGTAGTTTGAGATCAAATGAACCAGGATAAAAATACAGTGTTGTTTAAGCTTTTGATTCAAGTTTTACAATTCAACCCCCCCTTATTGTGTTTTTCACATCTTCAATTGGTATCAGCGCGCCTGGTTCTGAGCTTATAACACTTAACCGTGTCAGTACAAGATCCAGCATCAGGAAAACACAATGGCAGGACCACATCAAAACATCAGCAATGACAACAATGAAGAAAGAGACATATTCAGTAGCAAAGCTCCAGTCTTTGATGGAGAGAACTTTGACTACTGGAAAGACAGAATTGAAAGTTTCTTTCTGGACCATGATGCTGATCTGTGAGACATGGTGACTGATGGATACACGCACCCAGTGGATGGAAGTGGTCAGAAGATTGACAGGAAAGTAATGTCTGATCAGTAAAAGCGTGAGTTCAGAAATCATCACAAGTCCAGAACAATTCTTCTCAGCGCCATCTCTTATTTAGAATATGAAAAAATATCAAACAGAGACAATGCAAAGAATATGTTTGACTCTCTAAGAATGACGCATGAAGGCAACATTCAAGTCAAAGAAACCAAAGCTCTTGCGCTCATTCAGAAGTATGAGGCATTCAAGATGGAAGAGAGTGAATCAATAGAGACTATGTTTTCAAGATTTCAAATTCTTGTTGTTGGTCTAAAAGTTCATGACAAAGGGTATTCCACTGCTGATCATGTTAAGAAGATCATCAGAAGCTTGCCAAAACAGTGGAGGCCAATGGTCACAGCGCTTAAGCTAGCCAAGGATCTCAACAAAATCTCTCTGGAGGAACTTGTCAGCTCCCTCAGAAGTCACGAGATAGAGCTAGAAGCAGATGAACCTCAAAAGCAAGGTAAGCCATTAGCTTTAAAATCTAACAGAAAATCTGAATCCAAAGTTTTGTAGGCTGTAGAAGAAACCTCTGATGGGTCTTCATCAGAAGAAGATGAACTATCTATCCTATCCAGAAGGGTGAACCAATTATGGAAGCAGAGGCAAAGGAAGTTCAGGAATCCGAGAAGATCAGAAAATCAGAATGAATCTTTCTCCAGATACAGAAGGTCAGAATCCTCCTCTGGACACAGAAGATCTGAAGGTTCTTCAGGAAACAGAAAGCCAAACAACAAAGACATCATCCGCTATGAATGTAACGAGCAAGGGAACTACAAAATCGATTGCCCAAAGCTTTAGAAGGAAAAGCCCAAAAAGAAGTTTGGCAAGGAAAAAAAGAAAAGTCTTATGGCTACATGGGATGATTCTGACACATCTAAAGTTGACTCAGAATCAGATGATGAAAGAGAAAACATAGCTCTCATGGCAAACATAACAGAAGACAGTGAAGCTTCTGAGTCAGAATCTGAATCAGATACAGAAGAGATATCTTTAGCAGCAATGTAGAAACACCAATCATGGTACCTGGACTCTGGCTGCTCACGACACATGACGGGAAGAAGGCATATGTTCCAAAGCCTGGAACTTAAGCCTGGAGGCCACGTAGGTTTTGGAGGCAATCAGAGAGGAAAGATCATTGGCTCTAGAACTGTAGGTAATGTAAATCTTCCCTCTATAAGTAATGTTTTATTAGTAGATGGATTAATGCATAACCTGTTATCCATAAGTCAATTAAGTGATAATGGTTATGATATAATCTTTAATCAAAATTCATGCAAAGCTGTTAGTCAGAAAGATGGGACTATCCTATTTAATGGAAAGAGGAGAAACAACATTTATAAAATAAAACTTTCTGAACTAAAAAGTCAGAATGTAAAGTGTCTTCTGTCTGTTAACAACGAGCAATGGATCTGGCACAGAAGATTGGGACATGTTAGTATGAGAAGAATATCTCAGATTAACAAACTCAATCTGGTCAGAGGACTTCCTAACCTGAAGTTCAATTCAGATGCTCTGTGTGAAGCATGTCAGAAAGGAAAGTTTGCAAAACCAGCTTTCAAATCTAAAAATGTTGTTTCCACCTCTAAGCCATTAGAACTTCTGCACATTGACTTATTTGGACCAGTTAAAACTGCTTTAGTCAGTGGCAAGAAGTATGGGTTAGTAACCGTAGATGACTATAGCAGATGGACATGGGTAAAGTTCTTAAGACACAAGGACGAGTCACACTCTGTGTTTGTCACCTTCTGCAACCAAGTTCAGAATGAAAAGGATCTTAGAATCGTCAAAGTCAGAAGTGATCATGGTGGAGAGTTTGAAAACAAATATTTTGAGTCATTTTTTAATGACAAAGGCATTCTGCATGATTTCTCTTGTCCTAGAACTCCCCAGCAAAATGGAGTTGTAGAACGAAAGAACAGAACATTGCAAGAAATGGCCAGAACCATGATCAACGAGACAAACGTTGCTAAGATCTTCTGGGCAGAGGCAATAAACACAGCGTGTTACATTCAGAATAGAATCTCTATAAGACCTATTCTGGAAAAGACTCCATATGAATTGTGGAAGAACAGAAAGCCCAACATTTCCTATTTTCATCCATTTGGATGCACTTGTTTTATTTTGAATACAAAAAATTATTTGAACAAGTTTGACTCTAAAGCACAAAAGTGTATTATGTTAGGATACTCTGAACGCTTAAGAGGGTACATAGTATACAATACAGAAACACAGATTGTGGAAGAGTCAATCAGTGTTCGTTTTGATGATAAGCTTGACTCTCAAAAGTCAAAGCATAATGAATTACTTGCAGGTATGGAAGTTGAATTCACAGGTACTGAAGACAAGTCATCAGAAGCTCTTAACAAAGAAACTCCCTCAACATCAGAAAGAGGCACTGCAAGAAATCCAGCACCTTCTGTTGATCAACTTCAGAAAAGACTATCCAGAAGCAGCATGGATCACCCAGAAGAAACAATCCTAGGAAGAAAGGAAGATCCAATCAGAACAAGATCTAGCTTCAGAAACTTTGAAGAATCCCTCATGGGACTGGTTTCTCTAAGTGAACCAACATCAATTGATGAAGCACTTCTGGATAATGACTGGATTCTAGAAATGCAAGAGGAGCTAAATCAATTCACAAGAAATGACGTATGGGATCTAGTTCCTAAACCAAAAGGATTCAACGTCATTGGAATAAAATGGGTATTCAGAAACAAACTGAATGA